>JAABNY020000039.1:24656887-24680606 GCA_015164015.2 Brevimyrus niger
AGATCCATTACACTACCCACGTACACATACAGTACATACAGATGTATACGGGGATACATTCAGACTCAGACAAAAAGGCAGAAAATGAATAGCCTGATTATGGTTCATAATTACACCAGCTTGAAATGGAGAATAAAAAATGACATTTTCCTGAGATAATTTTCTTCTTGCGATATGTTCTTAAGTGGTAATTTTGTTACTTGCCTGCCACCCATATCGTTCCTACAACGGAGCTGCTGAAAATAAAAACGGTATCACTATGTACAGTACCTGTTAACAAGGTCTGTGTTGTGGCTGCATGGTAGATGTGTAATGCTGGTGTCTGCTGCAGCTCCTGTCAGACAGTAGTGCAGAGTTTTGACACACTGTCCTTGAGGTGATAAATTGCAGATGTATGTTATAATTATTTGGCTGCTTTTTGATAGATTTTCCTGGGCAATGGTATCTGTCTCCTAATCATAAAGTCAGGCTTGACTTTGTTTTGTCTTGTTGTATCAGTTTAGTTCCATATAAAAAGCAATGAATCATTTTTCACAAGGTTCTATCATAAGCAAATCTTCAAACCTTCGACAATAGGTAATTTTAAAATTTTAGGGCGACAGAATGAATCAAACGAACATACTAAGTCCTGAACTACAAGTCCTGAGTGATGTATAAAGGAATATTGGCTCATACTTCAAAAAGAAAAGCCTCCAGATCTGAGGGATGAAGGAGATAAATATCAGCTTTGTGTTCTGGGCTGCCATAAAGATTTAGTAAGTGTTTATATCTGGTGACTGGGGAGGCCAATACAGGCATTTGACATCATTGTCGTATTTGTGAAACCTCTTTTGATTTTGTTCAGCAATGTGTATGGGGGCATAATCATCAATATGGGAGCATTATAAGGGAACAGTGTTTGCATCATAAGACATACCTGGTTACATATTTGTTGGTTGTTACATGACCATGCAGAGCCATCATTGGCTTTAATGGCTCCCACAAGATGGCTTCCTTCACCAACAGACACTGTAGGCTGAAAGCATCTTTTACTTTTCTCCAACCTTAAACCCATCCAGATGTAGGGGGATGGGTGTGGTGGTGGGACGGGGCAAAAATGACTCATCAGTCCATATTATTTTTTCCATTGCTCAGGGGTCCAATTTTTGTGCTCTAACCCCAAGTTATGTATTTGCCTTCGATTCAAGTGGTTTCTAAAAGGTGTGTGTGTGTGTTTGTGTATGTGTGACCCCACTCTTTTACTTAATGTGATCTGAGTTTCTGTTGTTCCTAAAGGCATCCACTTTGCAATAATACCACTTACTGTTGACTTTGAAATATCTGAAGAAATTTCACAAACTGACTTATTCCAAAGGAGGCATCCTATGACAGCAACTACGTTTGAATTTACTAAGCTCTTCAGAATGACCCATTCTTTCAAAATGTTTGTAAACCTGAATGTATGGCTGGTGCTTGATTTTATACACCTTTAGCAATTGATCTGAATGAAGCCTGAATTCAGTGATTAAGAGGCATGTACCAATACATTGTGTGTCCATATAGCGCATATGTTTGCTCAGGGTACACTAGTTTCAGTGTGTGTGTGTGTGTATTTTATATATATTTTATATTGCATTCATATCATCCCTATTATTTACAGTTACAAGATATTTTATTTTGTATAGTGTCAGTGCCATGACCCCACTTACGTTTAAGAAGAATTTCTAGACATGAGTAGTAAATTCTTAAATTAAGTGCTGCGTCAAGTCTATGAAACTTTCCCCCCTATTTAAAGGGATTTTATTTTTATCAAGTCATGGAAGAGAGCAATTTGATTTGGTCAGCATTTGGTTAATGTGACAGGGATAACGATCCCTAAAGAAAAGAAGGAAGAAATCAGTGCAACAAAATTAGTACAGCACATACATCTCACGTAAAATGACCACCATGAAGTACAGTAGCATTGTCTTTGTTTTGTAGTCATGTGGAAATTGCTGAGTTCATTGTTGTGTTAAATTCCTTTGTGGATTTAGCACAACAATGTCATACATAACAGGATGTATTAAAGTGTTTCACAAGAGGAAATTGTGGCATGTATTTATTAGGTCAGTGGGATTCTTTTATTTTGGACTTTAATATGGCTAAAATGCATTGTATTGTATTCCATTTGGTTCATTTCTTTAAAATCTTCATTGTCAATAGGGCTAAATAATTTTTATTTGTGTATTTTATTTACTCATTCATTCATTACGTGTTTAACATCACCTTCTGATTTTGTTTTGCAGTGCATCATGGGTTTTCTGTACTCTCTTTTAATAACTTTTTACAGTCTATGCAGATACCACATACTAAGGAAGCTTTATTGTATTACAACTATTGTTTATTGTCATTTGCTGCATTGTCTGTACTGTAACTGTACAATCAGCTTGTATTGGGTTATTTTTATAGTGTTGCCTTTCCTGTACATGTGTGCATTTGTGTGTGTGGATTAGGTTTAGAGTTTCCCCCATAGAAATGAATGGAGAGTACCCGTAAAGATATAATTACAAGTGTGTGTGTGTGTGTGTGTGTGTGTGTGTGTGTGTGTGTGTGTGTGTGTGTGTGTGTGTTTGTTTCTGGATTATGTTTATATTATGTTGTGGGAACCAAATGTTCCTTACAATGGGATAAACCCTATTATTCTGACATCGAAGGGACCATTTTTAGGTCTCCACAAAGATCCGTGGATGCAGTCAAAAAACTACAATTGTTTTTTAGTTACTTACGGTTAAGGTTACTGCTGGGTAGGGCTCAAGGTTGTCATGTTGGCATTATGGTTTTTTTGGGTTGCGCTTTTTAGCTGTGAAAAGGACTTAAATCTTTTGTGTTTGCTATAAGTTCATTTGTTTTCACCATTCATTGTATTCATTCCATTTTTTAAAGCATTACCTATAAATTCTATTCTGAGTGGTGTGTAGTTTTTGTACAAAGTCATTCGTCCTTTGACTGATGATTTTCATTTTCTCTCCAAGCACACCATTAAAAATACCTTCACAGTAATAATAAGCATGGCATCAGGTATACATGCAGCGTTGTGTACTGTCTGGGGTAATTGTTTTTATCAGACATGGCCAAGAATTTCTGATGAACTCCTGCAGCAAGGAGGGACCAGTGCTGGATTCTGAAGTTGCTGTCAGCTATTTTGTGCTGGTCCAATGTTGCCACAAGCGAAGGATAATAAACTGGCCAGCCATAATCAATGTTTCACTCCCCCACCTATGGAACCACTGCCCCCCCCCATCACAAACACTCTCCCTTGTCATGATTTGGCTGCAACACACTAGGCACCAGACCCTGGAAAATGTTATCATTGAGTAGATGCCGCTGCCTGTTCTCCCGTTTACACCAAGAGGCTTTGTAGACATGTGAGGCTATTTGTTGTTCCCTATTGTAGTGCTTTACAAATCCCTGTAATGCTTTAATCCATATCCCCTTGGTCTGGATTACACTATTCTGTATACAGTTTGACAATGAGCATGGGGGGTGGGGGCTTGGGCCACATGGATGGTTACAAATGAAGCATTGAGCTGTTTTTCAAAATGCAGCTCTGGAAAAAAAAACTGAGACCGCAGCAAAGTTTTCAATTTCACTCAAACGAGCTTGATGGGCCAAATGGCCTCATCTCCTTTGCAAATTTCTTATGTTCTTATATCTCAATTTATGGGTATGCGCCTGTGTAAAATATACATTTTATTTTTTGCATTCTAGCCTGACTCTTCCTCCCTGCTTCCAATTGATGAAGGGCTTCTCCTTGCTTTAGGGGTCTTAAAGGCTTGCAGGAGTCCTTGCAGTCCTAATTGTCCTAGCAGTGAACTTCACACCACTATGTGTTTCCCATTCTTTTTGAAGGTCACTTGAGGTCATCCTCCAATTTATGAGGCACAGCCAGATAGGTTGATGGTCTCTGACATTAGAAAGTTGCTTCTGCCCTTTACCTGGCTGGTTTTTGGTTATTGCCAGTGTCTCCTGCCTCACCTTGTTCTTGTGTACTGCTGCCTTAGAGACTCTGAGCCTGGAAGCAGCCCTGTCATGCAGCCTTCTGGCAGCAGAGCTCGGGCTAAACCAGGTTTTTTAAAAATGCAGTTTAAAAAAAAAGTATATAGAATGTTCTCATATTTTTTTCAGTGGCAGTATGTACACCAGAACCAAACATAATGAATAAAAATGACTCCAAGTTTGCTGAAACATCAGCCATATTTTTGATACCTGAACATTTTTGTGGCAGCATTACAGGGTTAGTAGATTCAGAAGGAACCAAACTTCAAATAAATGGTGAGAACATCTAGAGTGGATAATAATGGACTTCAGACCCACATCATTCTGCTCATTCTAATATTCTGTAGTTCAAAATGTAATTTCTTTAAAATGTCCACATTTTCTTTTTATCATATAGGGTCAAAACATATAGATGATGCTTCAGCTTTTAAACAAATAATTTTTAAAAATGTAAATAATAAAGAGGCATTCTTTGCTATAGAATATAAAATCAGTGAAACATTGCCCTCTAATGGTTTGTTAATAATGGAACAACCATCCTTCTCTCTCTTCTGCTGCTTCATAATGCTACCATGATCATAAGTTCTTGTCTATTTAGAAATAAGACATTATTTTAGCCTTTCAGTGGTAAATGTGTCTTTTATCGGGAAGTTGAAGCAGGAAAACTGATTGCTTGGTAGATCATTCAACTGCAGTGTGCAGCACTTTGATGCCTTTGACAAGAATTATTTCATTTTGACAGATGTCAGATATTGGTAGAATTTGCACACAGTAAAGTAAAATAACTTGTGTCTTAGATCTTCTTCTTAGTTATTATGAACTTATGTTGGAGCAATTGTTCACCTTTCCATAGGCCATAAACCTGTTTATGCTTCACAGAACGTTTTTTGTGAAGTTCAGTACCTGTGTTCAGTACCTGTGAAACATGTCCAAACCCACATGTGTGAAGTTTATTATTGAAGCTTAAATGAGGCTTAAATTAGGTGGGGAATCAGAACAAGGTTAAGACAAGCACTGTGCTAAATTTTAAATAGTTTACTATTTTAGTCAAGGGCACAGTAGCTCAGTGTAGCCTCACACTTCCAAGGTTGGGAGTTCAAACTCTTTAGTTGAATTTATGTTTTCCTTTTTTCTTCAGCTTTCTTACTAGTAGCCCAGGTTCATCTCACAGTCCAAAAACATGATTAGGTTATGTTCGATGTGTGTGTGTGTGTGGGGAGGGGGGCATGTTTATATCACAAATGTTCAAATATCTCCACAAAGTAATACATTTTTCAGTCCCCATAAGGAAACACAGTTCTCTAAAAAAAAAAAGTGAGTGAATTCAATGAATTCAATCAAAAACTAAAAAAAAAAAAAACTAAGAAAAAGAAAACAGAAGTCTTGTATTTTGATTGGTTACTTATAGTTAATGTCAGGACTGGGTAGGGGTTAAGGTTGTCACAGCGATTTGAGTTTTGCCCGTGGAAATGAATGGAGAGTCCCCACAAAGACATAGATACCTGATCTGTATGTGTGTGTGTGTTTGCGTGTATTTGTTTGTGCCTTGTGAGGGCCTGGTACCCCAGCCCCATTGTTTAACTGCCTTAAACTTGATTGCTTTCAGGCATAGGTTCCAGGCTAACACTGACAAACCTTATAAAAGGAGTGGTGATGGATGGACGGATGGATGGATGGTTTATATAATTCTGTTTCTGCAGCTGTGTTCCAAAGAGTATTTAAATGGATTCATAATAAAATTTTCAAAATGTGTTCGTGGAGAGCAAGTGACTATAGTTCTAATTAATGTTTATAGTAAATACGGTTTGTACAGACAATGGTGTAAATTCAACAGCGCACATGAAATGAAAATTATTTTACAATTGGGCTATTCAGAAAAATGTGCATCAACATGAAGTCAAGTTAACAAATATGAGAAAAATATTTTCTCAGCAGCAAGGATGTAACATAAATAAATGCAGACAACAATGTCCAACCATTTCTTTAACTACATACAACTTAATTCCTCTGTCAACATGGAAACATAAGGAAAATACATTTATGTGGGTTTTTAGGAAATAGGGATTTTAACTATGAAACTTCAGAATTTGTGTTGTCAGCTTGTTTTGGCTGATCTTGTGTGCTGTTCCTGTATATATATTTTAGGGCCAACTTCCTTCTTTAATGTGTGGAACATTAGTGACTGATATATCACCAGGGTATATTTCATACTTTAACCTTGGGTGAATACTGTTTTCTTATTGGTTCAAAGATGTCACGTGGATGTTGTTTATTTTCAGTAACTGCACAGGTAGTTTCGGTAGCCTAATAACAATTCTATAATAACACATTATAATGTTTTATTAAACATGTTAAAATAAAAATCTGTGTGGCTATTTACTCATAAATAAGCATTCTTATAAGCTTAATATTCCTTGGTTTTCAAATCGCAAGTCTTTTCTAGTACCTGTTTCCATGGTAACTTAACAGACTTGTGTTAGCCTGACCAGATGTTCTATCCTTATAGGGACTATATTTTTAAAAGCACATAAGAGAATTATTAAATGCTGAGTGAAATAATTTTCTTTGATAAATTAACAGTGACCACACTTAGGATAACTGGCCATTACAACTACAGGAACCTTTGAAATCCCATTCTAAATCCATAGGCATCAATGTGGAGTTGGATGTGAAGGCCGGGCTTGCAATCTCTGTTCTAGTTTATCCCAACAATGTTTGATGGGATTGAGGTCAGGGCTCTGTGTGGGCCAGTCAAGTTCTTCCATACCAAACTCACCCAACCATGTCTTTATGGACTTGGCTGCGTCACAGTCATGCTGGAACAGAAAAGGGCCTTCCTAAAACTTTTCCCCCAAAGTTGGAAGTTTATAATTGTCCAAAATGTCTTGGTAATCTGAAGCATTAGGCATTCCCTTCACTGGATTTAAGAGGCCTAGCCCAAACCCTGAAAAACAACCCCATACCATTATTCCTTCTCCAACAAACTTTACTGTTGACAAAATACAGTCAGGCAGGTAGCATTCTGCTGGCATCTGCCAAACCCAGACTTGTCCATCAGACTGCCAGACAGAGAAACGTGACTCATCACTCCACAGAACATGTTTACATGTCCTTTACGCTACTCTATTCCACGCTTGGCATTGCACTTGGTGATGTGAAGCTTGCATGCAGCTGCTAGGCCATGGAAGCCCATTCCATGAAGCTCCCAGTGCAGTTTTTGTGCTGAGGTTAATTCCCAAGCAAGTTTGGAACTCTGCCGATCTTTACACACTATGTGCCTCTTGCAAAACTTGGTGACCCCGTTCTGTTACTTTACAGGTCTGCCAATATTTAGCTGAGTTTCTGTTGTTCCTAAAGGCTTTTATTTTGCAATAATACCACTTACAGTTGACTGTGGATTATCTAGCAGAGAAGAAATTTCACAAACTGACTTATTCCAAAGGTGGCATTCTATGACAGCACCACACTTGAAATCACTGAGCTCTTCGGAACAGCTTTCTTTCAAATGTCTGTAAACCTGACTGCATGGTTAGGTGCTTGACCTTACACCTGTAACAATGGATCTGAATGAAACATCTGAATTCAGTGATTAAGAGATGTATCCCAATATTTTTTGTCCATACAGAGTAGTTGCGTGTATTATTTTTTGTTTGTTAGCCATGGTATAACCAAGGAAACCAGTTCAAGTTGTGTGGTTATACAAAATAAATCAGCTCCCATTTGGTTAGCAGCTCTTTGTGCTGGACCACATTACGTCTAGTTGTCTAGTTGTCATTGACTATTTTTGTATAAGCAAATACCTTGTTGTGCTTTATCCCTTATATCCAGGCTTTATTTCTGCCTTATAACTGAGCTATAGAACCTTGTCTTGGGGCACTTTTGATGTTTTTATTGTCTTGACATATGCACATCTATCTGAAAAAATGCTACAAAAATGATATTGAGCAAGGAGCATATTTGGTACGGATGTGAACTTGTTACCCAAATGTGGTACCTTTGAGCAAGTTCTGTAGCCTGAATTTTACTTGTGTGCAATATCCAGCTTTGGTAATTTTCCAAAAGGGCAAAGTCACCACATATAAAAGTAGGCAATTAAAAATCCATTAGGTGTAAGTTTTTAAAGGCAAATTATTTGACAGCCTTGGGATGCTGTGCTTGCTAAATTATATGTCCACCATTTACATATTCCATTCCTCCTAGAGGCAGTTCGATAAAGTGTGTGCAAGTGTCTCAAAGTTTGGAGGAAAAATAGATTATGTGAATAATTAGCTATTAGTGCTTCGGTATTTGCTGGGTTCTTCAGTGAATTAAGTGGTGGTACAACAGACTTCTTTATACCAGTAAGATATTTGCCAGAAAATTCAACAAATCAAGTAGCACACTTAAATTGCATTGCCTCTCTGTTTAGGAGCCACTCTAGAGCTCTGTAATACACTCAGGACTTTTCATTATGCAAATCTGTGTTACATTATGAGGTTGAATTTCCATGCATGTTTATAATAATCCAGGGGAACACCATGCATGTCTGTCCCAAGTCAACTCAATTAATTTCAGTTATCCACACAGTTGGATCTTAACTGTGAGTTCTCTCATCGTTGTATTTCTGACTTGGGAAGACACCAATTCAGAGACACCAGTTTACCTACAGTAACTGTATGCTTTAGTGCTGAGAGTGGTTAGGGCTCCCTTGGTGAATGTAGCGGGGGACAGGAACTGAACCCACATCCAAGAGGTATGAGGTTACATTTCTATGCACTGAGCCACCTACCACTCATCATGACAAATTAGCTATTTTTAAATTCTAAATGTTCCTTATTTTAATTTTGGATGATGTACATATTAGTAGAAATAGGGTTGATTCCAAGAGAAGGATTTGAGGCGGCTCATACTGAAAAATCCTTTTTTCCTCAGAGACAATCCTTTAAATATTATAATTTATCCTATTTTAAGCTTTGAATAACTCAATAGTATCATTCCACATGAGTAAAATAGAAAAGATTTATTTTTCCAATTCAAATAATGATAAACGTGAAAAGGTTCTCACTGTAAAATCTTTTCAATACTGTTGCTGCCATCAAAGTAATGAATAACCAGTAATCTGTAATCTGGACCATAAGGACATTTAACTGCAGCAACCTTGTTGTTTCATCTTAATTATGAGTGATATGCTGAGATGTTTCATGTGTGACTGATCGGGCAAGTCCATCTTGTAATTACAGGAGAGAAATGCATGCTACTTCTGCATAATTAACTAATAGCATGGGTGAGGAACCAGCGAGTTCAAAGGTCGTCTCATGTTCCTGAACTTTGGCTATAGACGGCAGAGCAACTTATGCAGTAGAGAACTTCTTTCAAATATCTGGATTTATGAATCTTGGTTGATGGAGTACAGCTGGAAGTACTCTGTAGCACATACAGTATTAGAGGCCTGGATCAGGTTAAACCAGAATAAACCTGCAGCAGTGACTCCTAGACTCCCTTGTTTACTCATACAGCTTTGAAGATTCAGGTTCTGGAGGGCGTGTGCTGGGCAGAGTCCAGCTGTGATGGATGCACCTGTCTGACCTAAGGGTGGAAAGGACAGCTGGCTATATAGACAAACACGGAGCAGAATAAAACTGCCATGACCACTGCCCACCCTCACTTAGTTTGTCGCTGTGGTTTTCTTGTCTCTCTTACAACCAGACAAAGTGGCTTCCAATTGATAAAGATCATAAACATTACCCCTGTCCTGCCCCAGTCATCTGCTCCTTCCGTGTGCCACACCCCCTCGTTAACCTCGTGTGGGATCCCCATGTGATCAGCTGTTTCTGGTTGTTGTCATTAGTCCACGATCAACTTGCTTATAGCGCTGGCTTAAAGATTTACATACAACAATTTTTAAAAAGGCAATATGACCTTTTTGCATATATCCATTTTCAAACTAGACAGTGTAGGGAACAGCAATGATTCTAGAGTGAGTTTTTGCTAAAGCAATAGTGTACACCAAAATTAAAGAAGAATAAAATGTTCTTTACAATCTTTATTCAGCACATGACTCCATCCATCCATCCATCCATCCATTATCTATACCGCTTAATCCATCTGGGTTGCAGGGAAGCTGGAGCCAATCCCAGCATCTTTGGGCGAGAGGCGGGGCACACCCTGGGCAGGCCGCCAGTCCACCACAGGGCCAACACAGACAAACAGCCACACACACTCGCAGACACACCTATGGGCAAATTTAGAGTAGCCAGTTGACCTAATCCGCATGTCTTTGGACTGTAGGAGGAAACTGGAGCCCCTGGGGGGGGGGGGTGTACATGGGGAGCCCATGCAACTCCACACTGAAAGGCACCCTGGGGGCCCTGGGGATCGAACCCAGGATTATGACTCCATATCATGTCTAATTCATATTTTAGTTTTATACTGATACTGGAAATATCTCGTAAGACGCCTTTAAAGTGTGGAGTTTTTGGTACAAAGTTCATTGTATTGCTGAACAAAATCGTATTTTTCTCACTTTCTTTTTTACTTGTGTGTTTCTCCCTATCCTTCTCTCCTTGTTTTTACCCGGCCGATTACTGATTTTTGTTTGTAATAGGTTAATTTCCTTTTTTTTTCTTAGGGCCCTCCATCATCACAGCTATCATCCCATTCACAGTCATCACCTCACAACCCCAGCTACCATATGATTGGCAGACACACACTGGTAACAGTGACACAGGTTAAACCTCACATAGGTCACATATTGTCCATATGATTGACAGCTACCCCCTCACAATCCTCCTAGTTAATGCCGACTACATACAGCATTACCTCCCCTCATATCCTGCACAGCTACATCTCACTGTATATGATACATCCCTCCAATCCCACACAAATCACCCAGAAAATCATGCCTTTCCAGTATAGTACTGCCCTCCCACAAGATTGTTTAGTAATTGTACAATCTGTCTTATCTGTCTCTGACTGCATCCCCACACATCATTATCACTTGGCAGTTTCTTGTTCAAAATAATAAACCAAAGATATAGCTGCAAGCAGTAGTTTCAAGGGCTGACAAGAAGTTTGGCAAGCTACTGTTACAGCCATGGTACACTGAACTATGTTGAATATGTTGACAAATATTAAAAATGCACCGATCCAATTTTGGGATCGGTATCGGCATCAATGTATACCTGTTTTTCCGATTGGGTATCAGGCATACTGTATGTGACTGATCCACTCCTGATTCTTACCTATTTAGTTTTTGCATTATGTAAAAAGATAACTCCCTTTTTCTTGTTTTATAGATTTGTACAATCGCATGACAGCTCTTTCTCATTTTAAATGTGTTTTTTTGCTGCATTCAAGCTGATCGCTAAGGCTGCCACTCAGTTTTTTGCCACTCAGTGGGTGTGAGCACAGTGATTTCTCCCAGCTGTGACGTCATGGGCATAACCTTTGCAGTACGAGAGGTGTAAGAAAATTAGATGAGAGGGTAACCATCTGGTAATATTTAACGTTTTTTATCAGCAATTAGTACAGTGATTTGAAACCTTTTTAAAAACAAAGATTTGAGAATTGGAAGTAGCGTTCAGTGGAAAATCTCACTAAACAAAGCAAAAGCAATTGTGCGAGACAACACGAGTAATATAAAAAAAAAGCAATGGAGGATGATAAAGTCACTAGCATGGGCTGCTTCGCGCACTCACTACAGTTGGTAATACACGAGGGGCTGCCATGGCAACGAATTGACGCTGTTTCCAGTGGGAGAACAACTGTGAAACATTCACCACTCGAGTATACTCTCTTGGAAGATATTTAAATTGAACTGCAAATGCTTCAAAAATGCTTAAAACAAGATGAGATGGAACAGTACGTTTTGTAGGCTATGTTTCTAGTAGCCTATTTAAAGATTTGGCATACAATTTTTTGTTTGTATTTACTAGTTTTAAAAATATGAATAATATATAAAGTAGAAATATTTATTTTATATAAATATTTATTATATTAAAATAATTAGAATTATTAAGTAAAGCTAGCTCTATCAGTATTGGCAGTTATGTATTGGAATCAGATCAGAACTGAAAAAATATGGATCGACCCATCCCTAATAAATATGTCATTATGCAGTTTGTATGTGACTATGAATGTGTGTGACTTTATATGCAAGGTTTTTCTTGTTTTTATGGTTTTGTAATTTAAGACAATCAATATAATATAAATACCTTACGAAGTATCCTACTGAATGTTGAAAATGAGGACAGTGTATGAGAGGGTTAGGGTACTGAGCCTGAGTGTGGAAGGCTGCCACTTCTATTCCCAGGGTTGGCAGAGTGATTTTGGGCTCAGGAGCAAGACCCTTAACCCCAGTCACTCCAGAAACTGCCTGATCCTGCTTTGTTAGTCGTGAAGCGCTTTGTATAACAGTGTCTGCTGAAAATCCCAATTTGGAATGGGAACGTGGAGAGAAAAAAAAATTAAGAACCACTGAAATTTCTTTGTATTGAACATATGAGCTTATGAAAATGACAGCATGATGAATACTTTGTCTGGTACATGGGGTTTTGGTGTGAAGGACTGACATGCTAGAATCTTTTTAAGCAAAGAAAAACAAAAAATTGTACAGTCAGCAGCTGAATGTACTCAGTGCAAGCAAGCAAACAAATTCTTAAAGATATTTTTTAAGCCAACTGTCAATTTTTGCTTTTTGTTGTCATCATACCCAACCAAACTTATAACTAAGTAATTTAATACAAATAAAACAGTAAAAGCATTGCAGAAATATTTTATATGTTTAGAGATTACTAACAATTTTCTGGGAAAGAGATAAAATTGAATTGTTTCCTTTTTTTGTAATGTGTGATTTCACATTTATTTTCACTAAAAGTCCAGCATCACAATACAATCTGAAATAACTTTTTTTTGCTCCATTTTTCTTGTAATATGTATATTTTAGTTGTTCTTGGCTCCGATTTTAGCCCAACTACACTGTGTTACTTTGTTATGTATTTGTTTTTTCTCCATTGGCTTACGGCAGCCATATTTTTAAGGTATTTTTATGACCCCATTGTGCACTCATATTCATGGTAGAAACATTGTCTTTTCGTGAGCATATATTTATATATGTGGTATTTCTATATGTGTTGTCGGGCTTGATGATCTTTCATGGTGGTATTAAGACAAGCTCCTTGCTAGTGACACAACTACCTGCCTTTTCTATTTTGTTGTTTGTTTTCTCCTTTTCTCATCTGTGTTCTCTGTGTGGGATTTGGCGTGTGTGCTTTCTTTCTCTCTCTCTCTGAAGTGTGTAGGAGGATTACTGGAGCAAATGACCTGCTTTAATGGTCAGAGGACTTCTGCTGTACGTTCTTTTTAAAGCACTTGTTATTTATTTCTCGAAACCCTTCCACTGAAACAAGAAAAACGGGATGCTATTTTTATGCTTTACAAAACTGACAGTGTATGAGTCTAAAGGTTTTTCAAAGGAAGTCTCCGTTTCTTTTGTCTTCAACCCTTTTGATGTATACCCTGTACTTACGGGTGTGTGTCGGATGCTTGCTGCATGATCCAGCTGTGCTGCAACTTCAACTGATGCGTAAATGTTCTGAAATTGTCTTGGAGAACCTATGGCCACAGAGGCTTTACAGTTCTTTTAACAATGGCCTCCAAGTCACACTGCCGATAAACATTTATAAGAAGCTGCTCCTTCTGGTATGAGATTCTTCATATGGAATGTGTGGTTTGTTCTTCCTGAGACATAATGGTTTTCATCTCGCTTCTCTACAATGTATCCCCCCCCCCCTCTCTTTCTGTATGTGGACTCATAAACCCTGACTTTTTGCAAGATTTGAGAAACCTATACATCAGGGGTGGGGAACCTGTTCCATGGAGGGCCTCTGTAGGTGTGGGGTTATGGGGTGACCTCTCAATCGGCCAATAATAAAGCAGTGATTCTCAATTCCAGTCCTGGGGACCCACTGTCATTGGCTGACTGAAAGGTCATCCCAAAAACCTGCACCCACACCAGCCCTCCATGGATCAGGATCCCCACCCTTGCTATAGATCCATGCATATTGATCTTGGGATATTCTTAACCTCTTAGGTAATTGTAAGTACTTTTGGAAAGGTAGCCAGGATCAGGGAGGATTTGCTGCATGAGGAGGAACAAGCTGAGGTTTTCTGTAGGCCTAGGGCCTTCCAAGAAGATCTGCCGCTTTCCATTCTGTTTTTCCTGCATTCTGAAGAAATTTCTTTTGAGTGTGGAACTATTTCCACTAAAGGCTTGAGAGCTGATAAGTTGATGGATCAAATTTATAGTAGACAGTGCCAAATTAGGCTTGATTATTTACCATAGGCCTAATAGTTAATTGTCTGACTAACTTTAAATATCTGAATAACTTTGAGTTGAGAATTCATGATTGGTGATGCCGGTAATTAGAATGTTCTTATTTTTTATTATAGATAACCCTGTTGAAGGGTACCCCTTCTTCCATTCATATTGATATTATGTTTTGCATTAGTGTGGCCCTTGTCCATTTACAGTATTTGATGTCAATGCAAAGATATATTTTTTCTGCTGATTTCTCTTTCCAGCCTTTCATGTCACCAAGATATCCTGGTGGCCCAAGACCCCCGCTCAGAATACCTAATCAGGTAAAACCTCTGACATGCTCCAAGGACAAGTTAAAGAGCTAAAATGGTTCAACAATGACCCTGCTGATCAGTATGTCACTACATTGAGATCCACAAGAATAGAGATATATCACCAGCAGCAAAATCTCTAAAATATGACAACTGAAGAATTTTAGATGTGATTTTAGAAAATTTAAATAAACAAAATATACAGTTGTATTTTATACGTTATATATTACTTTATAGTTGATACCATGGCTTTCATAAATACTATTTTCTCATTGGCCCAGAGATGTCACATGGGTGTGATCATTTTCTTGTAACCACACAGGTAGTTCCGGCATCCTAATAACAGTTATATACAAGTGCATTTTAATTAGTATAAAAATTTGTGTGACTTTTTACTCATGAATAAGCAATCATCCTAATCAGCAGAATATTCCTTCATTTTCAAAACTCAAGCACTTGTATGTTGATGGTTTTTATGGTAACATAACAGACTTACCATTTCCATTGAGTAACCCGACCAGACATTCTATGCTTGTAGGGATTATATTTTTAATGACAAATTGGAACATTATCAAATGCTAATGACAAATTAACAGCGAGTAGTTTATTCTATTATATTTTTTGCATGTTAGCCATGATATAAGTGGGATTACCCACTTTGAGACGTGCGGTCACATGAAAATAATCAACTCCAACTCGGTCGCATTACACTAAGTTCTCATTGATTACTTTTGTATAACTCCACACCTCGGTGCCTTTTACCTTTTACATATTATGTGCTGCCCTCCTCAGAGGTTTCACACTGAAACACCCTTTCTTTCCAGGCACTGAGTGGAGTCCCTGGAAACCAGCCTCTACTCCCCACTGGAATGGATCCCACAAGACAGCAAGGTTTGTGTCTTTATGAAGTTTAGCCAAAAAGGTTTTTAATATAATCTTCAATAAGGCCATCCAACAGTATATAGTAAAGCACCTTTGGGGAAAAGTGTCTTCTAGCCGATAAAATGCATAAATAAAATAGGTATGTATAATATGCAAATTATTCTGTTCTGTCCAACATGTCAATGCAGTTTTTTTTTTTTTTATAAAATGTAATTGGTGTGTTATCAGGATAAAAGTAACAAAGGTATTGTATTTAATAGTAATATAGAGCTGCATAGATTGTTCTATGTATTCATATCAATCAGAAACTAACAGTGTGTCTTTCAGGGCATCCAAACCTGGGAGGGACAATGCAGCGGATGACTCCCCCCCGGGGGATGGTCCCCCTCGGTCCACAGGTATGTGGCTCTCAGAACAGGATATTGAATAGCTTTAAAATGCTATTTGGCTGCTTTGGTTTGCTAGACATGGCCTAGAATACAGTATGATACTGAATTCATTGACATCTCTGGGCTTATGTTTTTTCCCCCAGAATTATGGTGGTGCAATGAGGCCCCCTCTCAATGCTCTGGGTGGCCCAGGAATGCCTGGAATGAACATGTAAGAACTTCTGTTCCACTTACAACAATGTCCACACTCGCCCTTTTACATCATTTAAGTAGCATAGCAGAATCTGATTAAGAAAAAAGAGCTTTAAACTTTAGAGAAATCAAATGATCAGGCGGCCACGGTTCAGGAGTGGTGCAGACTTCATCGGGGGGAGAGATTTAGGACAGCAGCATTTGAGTTCCCTATGATTTGTTAGTTCTTTTTCAAATATGCAAAAAAAGAGCATGACTGTTTTGCACAAATCTGTGTAGCAGAATTTCTATAAGAAATGCAATGCCGCAATGACTACTGTGCTTATATACCTTTTACAGGGGTCCCGGAGGTGGGAGACCGTGGCCGAACCCCCCTAACACCAACTCAGTAAGGAGTATCAAAACACCACCTTTAATGCTACATGTTCTGTAATTGAAATTGCTTCTCAATTCCAAGTTCTCATCTGCACTACAAAACATTCAGTTTTTTCTGCTATAAAGATTGTGGATATGTCAATATCAGATAAGATTGCAGTTGTCTTCCTAGAAACTTTTTGAAAAGAATCATTCACTTGTGATGAATCCTTTTTTTATTGATATGTTTTATTAAGATGCATTTAAACATTCATTAAACATTTGAAACAAAGGTTTTAAAAATCACAACCCTGCACTGGGTATGAGGCTGGAAGATGAATTCATGGTAAATGCAAAAACTGTCTTCTTTTTTTAGATCCCGTACTCTTCAGCATCTCCAGGGAGCTATGTGGTAGGTGATATTTTGCTGCTTAGCAGAAAGAAACTGCGATTTTACTGGATATTCATTGAAGCAAACCAGTTTAAGTGTCTATGAGTAAAGGTGATACAGAATGACCCCTCAAAAGCCTCAAACCATCTTTCAGAACAGCCTTTCAGATTACAAGTCTCTGTCCTTAATCACCATGTAACCTGGAACCTTGCTGATAGCTTTGGGTAAAAGTCTTTTGAGGAAACATGTCATGACAAATGCATGTCATGACATGCAGCAGTCCCCGAATTCCTGTCTTCATAGGTTCCTGTCATAAATTCATGGTGTTACTGTTCCTTAGTGAGAATAGTCAGTCTGCACTGACAACATAGATGTTGTGCAAAACCGATATACTCAGAAATTCCGGTATTTATATGTTTTTATATAAATATTTTTTAAATGAAAAAATTAAACATATTTCTTTGTTACTTTTTCTTATGTAATATTATCTGAATCATTTTAACTCAGTGAAAGTTTTCAATGTCACATTTGCAAGTTAAATATCCATTGATTTTCTTTTCGTTAAAAGCTATGATGTACCTGGATGGATTTGTCATTTCTGCAAATTTTAACAGCTTCTGGAGTAAAGTATTCAGTGGGCATTGTGCAATATCTTCTCCACTGGATTTCTAATAGACTTGCCCATTAGTCTTGAATTTGTGGCGAATTGATCATTTTACTTTTTCTAGGGTCCACCTGGGGCAGGAGGTCCCCCAGGGACTCCCATAATGCCAAGCCCTGCAGGTGAGCATGACATAGATTCTCAACACCAAGAATGGTCCAGCCAAGGTCAGTCTTGCTAATTTACCTGCCAAGAACAAACTTGGGACACAATGAACTATAGGATTGGTCTCGTTTGGCAAAGATGCAATTAATGTATCCTTGATATTTTGGGTGGGACATGAACAACATCCGGGGATTGTTACCGTCCCCTGTACTTCTGTTCTTCAGTATTGGAACTGACCTTTGGCAATGGAACATGACATGAAATGGGTACACAAGAACGGTCAAGAACAGTCAAGTGTTCATATTGAGAAACACCCTTCGCGTGCTTATGTGTTTGCGTATGTTATGTGCCTTTTCTTTTTACATTAAATACTTATTGTTCTGTTTTTTTTCAGACTCCACAAACTCCGGTGACAACATGTACACAATGATCAGTGCAGTGCCACCAGGCGGAAACAGACCAAATGTAAGATATTTAGGCAGTGATGAGTATGATGGTGTAAACGATGAGGTAAACAATTCTGTCAATCTGGGGCAAATGTGCTGAATTATACACATAAATATTGAAATTAAGTTTTTCCCCCCCAAGGATACTAGATTGAAACTGTCATGTACATGCAGGCATTATAATCACTACACTCAGAGGTAAGAGAAAGTAAAAATCCAGATCAGGATTTTGTTTCAACCAACTGGCTAAGTATAAAGATTCACAGCCATATGCTACTAAACTGGTTGGTTGAAACAAAATCCTGATTTGGATTTTTACTTTCTGGACCTGAAATGTCCACCTCTGACGTTATAAATGGCTGCAGAAGACAAAAAGTACTTAAAAAATTTGCATAGAAATGCATTGCCTGTGTGTTTATAAAATGTGAAAATTACAACAAAAAAATGGTGGCTCATGTCCTGCTTTTGAAATCTAATTCCAGGGTTTTTCAGCTGATTATGTGCAGCCCTGTGTAACTGCACTATATATAGTGCAGGAAAATGGGAAAAGTGCAGCCATTTTGTTGATTACTGGTTGTCATGAGCAGCTGCCACGTAGCAGCCTTGCTGTCGTGTGAAGCGGCTCTAACCCTGACCTCTACTGGGCTGCTTCCCTGCACTGATGCTGAAACCAAGCGGCAGCTGCTATTGTTTGCTCTTTTTAACATGATAGACTTCAGACCCGCAACAGCTGATGCCTTTATTCCTGTTGGAATTCCCACTCCAATAATAGCAGCTTGCAGTAATATCTGTTTATTATAATGTTTCAATTGAACGATTCACAGAAAGGATGTGTCTGCCTCTTCATGTGTCTAATGAATAGTGTGGAGTCTTAACTGCTGTGGACTATAGACTTATATGAATATGTGATCAGGGTTGTTGTTTGTATGTATTTCAACTTATATTTTTCTGTGTGTTCGTGTGTCATGTACACTGAGTGTATAAATATTTTGGATGTCTTCCTAAGCATATAGAGCAGGTATAGCGTAGAATATAGCATATAGAGCAGGTATAGCGTAGAATTTAGCATATAGAACTGCCTTACATGGTCAGGATACTCCATAGCAGTGTTGGCCTATTTTGACTTGCCATAGTTGTTCTGAGCTGAATTCATAGTGGAGCTGTACTCCAATTAGCCCATTCCATCTTATTCATGTTTAACTGGACTAAGGCATTGCATTGAATTCATTGTCATGTTCATCAACCCTTTCCTTAGCCGTAGAACTCTTTTTGGATGGGGTATTATCTGAAAAAAATACATTTGCAGATGGATACATTGCTTCCATGAAGGGATACACCTGATTAGCAAAGAGGTTCGAAAGTCCTAAAGCATTCAGAAGTTACTCCACTTTTTCTCCGTCATAACGCACCTCATGGCATCATGCCACCACCACCGGCTGACAGTGTTGACACACAGCATGATGGATCCATAGACTCCTCTTGTTTTTCCCCATACCCAAGACCATCCAACAGCAGGAACTGTGATTCATCAAACCATGCAGTTTTTCCAGTCTGCTAGTGTTTTTGGTCCTTGACTCACTGAAACTGAAACTTCGGAAATTCTGTATTTTTTTTTTTTTTGTGAAAGAAGTGCAATTTGTGTTAAGCTGTAACAAGTCTTACATTTTTTTTAATGAGTCTTTTGGGAACCGTATTGTAATAGACTCCAAGTGGACTAACTCTGAACCATCTCTTGATCTGTCACATGTCAGGTACCTTTCATCCCTCCAGTCAATGAATCGCTAGCCTGCCTTTGGCCAGATGTGCTTTTGGTGGTGGACCTTTCTAGACCATTCCATGGGGTCCCACCGGCATGAAAAACCCCATCAGATTTGCGGTTCCTCACTTAAATCTGTTTTCCTGTTCTGTTTCAGTTACCCCTGTTGCAGTTGCCTCAGGATTTAAACATCCATATTTAACCTGTCTTCCCCATTCATCTACCCTGACTGAAGTTAACCGGTCAGCTCAGTTGCTGATCATAGCTTTCATCTGGATTCATCTGTCTGTTTCAAGGAGGACCCTGGCATCACTCAATTTTTTTTACATTCACAGCATATGTACGCAACGTATTTGCACAGTTTAGATGAGAGATTGAGAGAGGTCTACTAAGTATCCCTCAAAGAGTCCCTTACTGTAGACCTGTTGTATCTGTCAGCAGTGTTTATTGCTTTAGGTTCTTCCACAACATAATTGGTGACCTGTTCCTCCTGTATCATCTGTGATTGGTCAACAGTTCCCAATGGGTCCCGGGGCTGACGGTCCCATGGGGGGGTTGCCAGGCATGGAGCCACATCACATGAATGGCTCACTAGGTAAGATGAAGTGGTCAAATTTATCACTCACATTGTTCCTCATTTTCTATCCTCACATTACTTTAACATGAAGAATCGTAGAATATACAATAGCCTTGATAGACAATATAGCACGAGAAGTGCCAGTCACTGGCCAGTTAACCTTCCCTAGCAGCTCAGTATCATACCAGAGCTCAGGCCCTTAGACGGGCTTCACGCTGAACAATCTGCAGGCAGCTGGAATCCTCTGTGAAGCATCAAGTCAGTCAGATACAACAAGCATGTGGTTTATGTCAGTCACCTCTCAAAATGTCCCACCTGAGATGGTTTGATGCCACTTCAATCAAAATTAAAACATTTTGCAATTTGAGAAATTTATAACAACCCTGTAACTGGCACCATAACAAGAATATGGATGGATGGATGGATGGACGGATGGATGGATGGACGGACGGATGGATAACAATTTTTAATGTTACCAACTACAGTTTATATATAATTGCTCTGCCAGGTGGAATTATTTACAGAATGTTTTATTCCATTATTTATTTTTCTTAGCCCGACTGACTTGAAACCAATAACTTTAACAAACTACCCTGAGATACTGTGGAGAATGAAGTACATACAGCATAAACAAATTTGACTGTCTTAGTGTCGCTCCTCTGTTGTTTCCCAGGGTCTGCTGACATGGACAGCATATCCAAGGTAAGGAGAAATGTATGGTCTTTGTCAGTTTTGTCTTTGATTTTATAAGAGGTGCAGGTCCCCTGTCTGCTCGCATTTTCCGTCGCAAGGGCATGTCTCATCTCTGTGTGTGCTACCAACTCCTCATTCTTAGTCTGTTATGTAGTTGCTCAGAGACCCTGTTTTTTATTTGTTTTCAAATCAGCTTATGTACAGCAGTCCTATTGCGTTTCGTATATGAATTTCAGTGGTTAATATCCTTGTTTAATCCTAGTCTGTGCCCTATAGCAATCAAAATCTTAACCTGTGGCACATTGTAGTAGTAATAATAATCTTACAGCTGTGGACCAGGTGTGGGATGGGGTGGTTTGTACTTTGCCAACTCGGGGCCCTTTCAGAAGATGCTGCCCCAGCAGTTGCCCTCCTTGGCCTTGCCTGCATCTGTCACCATGTGTGTTTAATCTAATATGCTGTGTCAAAAGCAGCTATAAGATGTTCAAATTCCCAAACATCAAATGAATTATTTCTTGCTAACTGTGCCATGAAGTATCTGTACTCCATAAAACTATCTGTGACTGTACGGGGTGAAACGCATGGGTTGACATTGGGCATCTGGCCGCAGATAGCAGTGTGATTATGTATGCATGCTAAGCGGAGGCAGACACGAGGCAGCCCTGCATGGACGACCCATTTGGAGGGTCTTCCTGAGCCTGCTGATCTCCAGCCCTGTGTCTCATTGTCTTCCTTTCAATGCATTCTGGCTAATGTGCTGTGTGTTGACCTTAAGGTCCCATTTGTAGAAGAATACTGATACAAATACCATTCATTTTAGGTACTAAACCAGCCTTGCGCTTCAGCCTTTCTTGTTCACTGACAGATGAGCAATATGACTCTTCTGAGTGGCCCTGCTTCACACTGTCTCCACTATCTTAAACAGAGCTCCCCCGGGAATATCAGCATGAGCAATCAGCCGGGTACGCCTCGCGATGACAGTGAGATGGGCGGGAACTTCCTCAACCCCTTCCAGAATGAGAGCGTATGTGACGATTCCTGGTGCATAACACCTGTATTTTTTGGCTCATCAGCCTAATATTTAGTCAGTGCTTTAAGGGCTTTTTACAATTTGAAAGCATACTATATTTATCAGCTTTTTATCTTAATCTTTTCTTATCTAAAATTTTCCTTGGCGCTGCCTTTAATTACACCGTCTCACCCCTTTTTTTTACTGCACCCCCTCCCTAGCAGTACTCTCCAAACATGACCATGAGTGTGTGACCAACCAGAAGGATGGATACTGGCTCTGAACACCCAATGACGAGGATTTTTTGCAGGCTCATTGTTTCCTCCTTCATCTTCTCTCTGGAAGAAAATGGATACAGGCTTTTTTTTTTCCTTGATTTGGTTTTTATCTCTTTAACACTTCAGAGACTAAAAGACTGAAATTTTCAAGATTTGCAGACAGAAAAAAGATAAAGAGCCTACAATGTGTCTCTATATTTATATATTTGTGTATATATGTGGCTATGTAAGCTTTAGTACATATGCATGTATATACAAATAAAGGATCCTTTCCTGACCATCACATGGACTTAGCGGGGGAACGCCAACGAGAGTGTATTAAGAATGGACTTTTCAGTTTTGTATCGTGTTCTTTTTGTGTTTGCATACTTCAAAGATCTGGATTTTTTTTTTGTTTTATACACATGTTCTTTTGTGCTGCATATACGGCTGAGGGGAGGAGAATTTTAATAAAACCAGTATAAAATGTCTGTGACAAAATAGCATATGAACAGATTTTTGTTGAATAATCCACTCCAATAATGAACTTGACAAATGAAGCAAGTTAAAAGTACAAAGACTGGTATGTTTACTGAAATTAGCCCTGACATCTCAAAGCAGGCCATCAAAAACGCATTGGACATATGAATTTTGTATTTTTTATTATTGTTTTGGTTCTGTGTTGCACATATTGTGTTAATATAAAATGAAAAAGGAACGTGTGACCTATATTTAGGATTTTAACAATTTTAACTTAACTATGTTGCAACGTATTGTACAGTGTGTACAGGAAGAATTCAACCCCACCATGGACTTTATGTTAATTTTTTATATGTTTTGAAAGATTTATGGTTTATTGTATATATTTGCTGTGAACCCATTACCCTGCAGTCCTGTGGAGACCATTGTATTTGATCTGAAACCACACAAATCAACTTTAATAGACTAAACTCAGCATAATATGTGAAATCCGTTGGCAGCTGGTTGCACTTGATTTTATTTGAGAGTGTTATAGAAAAATAAGTACATGCTTATCTGATAAAGAATTCATTTAAAATATATTTTATGGTAAAACTCTATTACCTAATAAATATTTAAGTTGTGTATAAAAAAGTTATAAAAAATGTAGCACAGAAAAGGTGGGGTGAACAGTGGGGATGAGTAATTCCTATAGACACTGTGTTACAGTGATGGTGAGTAATTCCAATAGGCACTGTATTACAGTGGGGGTGAAGAATTCCTATAGGCACTGTATTACAGTGGGGGTGAGTAATTCCAATAGGCACTGTATTACAGTGGGGGTGAATAATTCCTATAGGCACTGTAGTACAGCAGTGGTGAGTAATTCCAATAGGCACTGTATTACAGTGGGGGTGAATAATTCC
>JAABNY020000039.1:24693324-24704938 GCA_015164015.2 Brevimyrus niger
CCAGCACCGGTCTGCCCCTGCATAGAGACTGAAATTTCAACCCCTGTATTAGCTTAGTTATATCATCTTGTTTTGTTAGACTCTTCTGCCGGCCCCTGGAGGAGGGGCTCCCCCTTTGGGTCTGGTTCCTCCCAAGGTTTCTTCCTCTTAGGGAGGTCTTCCTCGGCACCGTTGCCTTTATCTTACTCACTGGGGGGTCTTTACGTGGCAGAAATGTAAAGCGCATTAAGACAATGTAATGTGATAATGCGCTATATAAGTAAAATTGCATTGCATGTTTGGGAGCCAAAACAGTGATCTTCTAGTCATCCAATAAGGTTTCATGTTTTTGGAGAATAAGAAATTCTTTTTAGTTTTTATTATTGTTCAAAATTTAGTTCTATTGTTGTTGCATTCTTAATATTTGCCAAGCAAATACAGCCATGGCCAAAAATGTCAGAAAATGCACCCCCTTTGCTTTTTTGTGTTCTTCCAGTAACAACAATAGAACTAAATATGACAATACCATTGCATTTGCAATTGCAACAATTTTCTGGGAGACATGGTACATTTTCTGACATAAATGCAGGGGTGCCAACTTTTTTTGGCCATGACTGTATGTACCTATTGCAAAGATGAATAGCTTTACTGTACAGAGGTATATGTTCAACATCTAATAGTTGTACTCTTCTAATTGTAAATCCATACATATAATCAAACTTAGAAGAGGCATATTTAGGTTTTTATTGTTTTGGCTCTTGTTCACATGCACTAAGGAGCTTGACCTAGTGTTGCGGAATTAAATCCTTTGCAGAATGTTACAGAAATCCAGCAGGGTGTTTGGGTGAATTGGCAACATTGAGCTGGTTCTGGATGTGAAGGCAGGGGATCAGAGTACGGAGAAAAAAAATATAGTCTATGGTGACGATTGAACCGTTAATTGTGATTATGCCCTAGTTGAGTTTTCATTCTCATACAACCTTCCTTACGGTGTGTCATTGAATTTGTGATGCCGTGCTCTTAGGTATACATCATACAAACAGCCCAGACATCAACCAGTTCATGATTTATTTCATATCTGTGTAAGATGTTGGATTTTTTTAAAAAGCACATTTCCTGTCTGCTACGGCCAGGCAGTTCAGCTTTTAAACAGGGTGATGGGACTGGGGATCTTGATGTCCTGCCCGTCCTCTAGTTTCTTCTCACAGTCTATCAGGTAGTTCACGCCGTCAATCACCAGCTGAACAAGCTCCACCTGGAGAACACAAAAGTTCACCCATCCATCCATCCATCCATCCACACCACTTCCCCACTACAGACGGTAGTAGTGTGTAACTAGAGATATCATATGCATGTATGTACATCTGATACATTTTAATGTCGGGGTCTTACTGGATATTCATCATGGTTACCTCAGATTTGCCTAGGCGGTCGTTGTTTGAGATGTCAAAGACGTCACCCACTGCAGCAGTGTCCACACCCCCAGTGCCTCGTTTCTGCAGCCTCAGGCTTTCCAGGATCTTCCTGAAACGAGGGTCCTGTGAAGAGAGCAGTCCCATTTATCACTGCCACTCTTCATCCGTTTTATGAATATGCAAACATCCAGTGTCTCTGGGACACCGCTGTTACCTTGCTGAGGAGAGGCAGACGGACATGCACCCCTGCCCTCAGCCCAGTGCCCAGATTGGAGGGGCAAGTCAGGATGTAGCCAAGATGTTCATTCCACATAAACTCCCAGCCACGCTCCATAATCAGCCTCTCTACCTGAAATTTGCAGGATAATGGTAGCAAGGGAAGACACATCATCTTTAGTTCTGCTGAGCGGTTCATAATTCATGTGTACTCTAGGGTCCGTTCATGCACCATAAACCCGTCATATTGATTAATAACATGGAAGAGGAATGAATTACACAGATGAATGCTTTTCTGTGCCATATGATGCTCATAATTATTGATCTCAATATTTCCTCTAGACTACTTTTCCTTCAGTCATATGGTAGATTGCCGAAAAGGATAATAGGTATATTACCCAATACGAAAATCATTTAGCAATTGCAACAGTATTGATCACTTGATTCATTATATTAACACTTTAAACATATTGTGTTGTTTTGTTGATAACATCTCAGCTATAATTGGTTCATCATATGCTATTAAACATTACTAAGCAGCATGCATATATTTCTGCAAGGTTTACCTCTTTGAGTCCGCAGCAAAATGTTTCAAACACTCTCTTCATGTTACCACCCTTTTCCATTGATATGATGCGGGTGTGGTCTTCTTCATTGATCCATATCAGGAATGTCTTCTCATTATTGTGCCTGAGAAATAAAATTCCAACTTAAACTCCATCCATCCATCCATTTTCCAAACCACTTATCCTACTGGGGCGCGGGGGGGTCCAGAGCCTATCCTGGAAGCAACGGGCACGAGGCAGGGAACAACGCTGGACAGGGAGCCAGCCTATCGCAGGGCACACTCACACATGCACAACTTAAACTCCAAAATGCAAATTATAATCTTTCACATCATCTCCCCTGTAAAAAAACTGTACAAATTATTGTCAACGCCACCCATCTCCTGTGTCATCTGATGAAGTTGTCACATATAATTAGTGTAAGTCAAGAAGTACAAATTTATATTAAAATATGTAATTAACTATACCTACACAATACACACACCCAAACTGCAAATCGTAAGTATAGGATGCACATTACAGACAGTACATGCAGACTCCCAAGTATGTGTTTCCATTAAGGCTAGTATGCAGAACTTGAAGACTGCTGGTGATGCAAGCCTCATTCACCATACCAGATTCCCCTAGCATCTGGCCAATCACATGCCATCCCTGCATATGTGAACAATGGGGAGACGGGCTTGTCAAACAAGAAGTGGTCCTGCATTTGATCAACGGGAGACGAAACGACAGGATCGGAAAAGGCGGGGGGGAAAAGAGGATGGTTCAGTGAGTCTGCATAGTAACCCAGGCTTTAAATGACTGCTGAACACAGTTTTTCCCAAGACACATAGAAGCACTCCTTTATGGAAGTCATATTTTTATGTAACCACGAAGTGAACAGGAAGTCTAATGAATTTTAGGTTGAACATTTCTGTAAGCTCTGGGAAAGCTAAGAAAGAAAACTTCAGTAGCAAATAATCAAAATAGTTTCTTTGTCACAATGCACAACAGTATGTTCCAAACAGAAGGTCCACACTGTAATATGTTATCAAAAAAGCACATCAGTGGGAGGAAAAAAGTAGATAACTGCTATTGCCCAGAGAAGGGTGAGAGTCCATGGCTTCTGGAGCCTCTTACCAAATTCCTCGTGCATCAGGCCAGTCTCTGGTCATCCCAGCTGCAGTTAGCAGAGGAGACACTGGCTTATCGAAGAGGAAATGCTCCTAAATAATGCCAGCATGGGAGGGACAGATGTGACACGTGAGGCAGAGGTCATGCAGAGTGACAGCACTCTAGAAGTAGACAACCCGCGGAATTCTATCCATGACACTGTAAAAGTAGATGCTGATGTCTTATCACTGTATGATATGCATGGCAATATGTAATTTATTGAGTTGGAATCCCCAGTTACACAGTTTGCAGTATAAAGTTGCACTCAGTTTTGCAAATGTATATATATTTGCTAGTATCTTTTTCTAGTGTGAGTAGGGATTTGACTGTGACTCTCAGTAGCTTCTCACTTACATCTATGAGTCTCTGCTGCTCTTCCTCTGTCATTTCTCCCAAGCTGTAATAGTGGCCGGTCAGGTCACCTTTCAGGTCAGACAGGGCCTGTACGACAACACGCTCTACCTCACGCCGTTCTGATCGGCTGCAGGCCGGCGGTAGGCTAAGGCCTCGGATGCTCCGGCCTGTACGGACACGGGATGACAGGACGTAGTCCTCGTCGAACATCCCTGAGGTGATCTGTGGACAGAGGAAGGGCCAGCAACCGTCCTGGTGTACTTGATGAAGAGTAGCATCTTTCATTCTATTTACACTTGCATTTATATAAACCCTGAAGTGAGAAGGAGGATGTATTGTACCTTTGAAGCATCCAAATCTGTAGGGTGCGTCATTGTTCTTGGATCATAGCCATTGTGTCTGTCCTTAATGACTGGATAAAAGAGCTCAGAAAATACCTGGAGATGGAATTGCAGCAAGATCAGTGTGATTGTGTGCAAGTACATAGTACTACCAAATCTACATATAAGAATATGAGCATAACTAAAACTTCTTTGCTCTCCTGTGATTCACTTTGGTCATGACTTCTTGTCCAGCTCCCCAGTGTATACCTCGTAGCTCTCTTCATCTCCAGCCACCATGCCAACAGTCTTGATGAAAGGGTGCCCAGGGTTGTCTACCCCTGTCTGTATGCACTGGTCTAAGGTCCAGTTGTTAGGGGTGACCTTGTCTCTTAGGCATGCATAGATAGCTGGAGTCAGGGCACTTGCCATGCAATTATTGTGCTTGCGAAGATCCGGAAAGTCAGCACTGCGGGGACAAAGAGTAAGAATTAAAATACCATTCCTCCCGGCCTTATTTTGCACTCGGTGAACTTTTCCTGCTTCATAGCCTGATACCCATTTGGTAAGCTACATACTAATCTATGTCAAATCATCTGATACCTGTTGATACATTTTATCCATTACAGAGTCATAGATTGGGTACCTTTGCCCCCAGAGCTATTTGAAGGATGAGTAACACGTGAGCAATGTGTTGTTATACAACATTATGACGGTATGATGATAACAACGCTATGACATCACTATGCAATAGGAATTTTTCTGTTATGTTATAATTTTAGGTGACCACTGCCATATATGTCATTAACCAAAATGTTATTATGTGGCATGTGACTCTGTGGGTAGGGGTTAAGGTTATCATAGTGGAGATAAGAGTTTTAGCTATGCAAATGATAGCTAATGATACCTCAGCTGTGTGTGGGTGTGTGAGTGAGTGAGTGAGTGAGTGAGTGAGTGAGTGACAGAGAGAGATAGAGACATAGTTAAGAGACAAGTACAGTGGTACCTCAGAAGTTAATTTGTTCAGAACTAAAAAGTTCGAGTTCTGATTGAATATTCCCCATAAGAAATAATAGAAAACCAATTAATTGGTTCCCGGCCCCAAAAAAATTACACCTAAATATGTTTTTTTTTAGCATTTAAACACAAAATGATCAGGATAAAACAAGAAGAGCATATACTGTACTAAACACATAAAACATTTATCAAAACAGTCATTTGTAAAGTAAGAAAATAAATATCCAAACAATGTGTCCTACCCCTATTGTCCACTCCTTCCATGTGCCACGCCCCCTCGTTAACCCCGTGTGGAATAGCCATGTGATCAGCTGTTTCTGGTTGTTTTCAACCCCCTGTATTTAGTCCACATTTCAGTTTGTTTCCCCCATCCAGTCATTGTATTGTCCGTCTGCATTTTGCCTGCTTTACCTGTAATTAAACCCCATATTCCCCGATACCCTGAAGTCTGCGGACTTCACCAGCTCCATATAACATAAATTTGGAGGCAGGCATAATTTCAAATCCACAAACAAGACAAAAAAAATAAATATATGCAGATATTAATGTTCTTGAAACTTCATGTAACTGTTATAGATTAAAATATGTCCAGCTGACCTTGTTTACTGTTGCTGAGATGTGAGTCATGAATGTCACAATGTGACAATTTGTATATGATGTGTAGAGTTACTGGTAGTAGACAAGGTATGATGGGGGAGAGATTAAGAGATGTTATCTGACAGAGGACATTCGCTCATTGGTCAGACTACTCTGACTGCACTTTTAATTCACAGCCAATGTAGATATGTTACTGGTTTACTAATTTATATGTTACATTTTTACAAAATATTGGGCACACGTGCCTACCTAAATTGATTGGCACAACACCACTGATCAAGATCATGATGTAATAATTTTCCAAGATGTGATTCTGAGATATAATAATACATCAAATTTCATATCGCAATATCAAAGTACATTTTTTGCCTATTAATGATACTTCACTTTCACATTCATTAGTAGTCAACTGATTTGCTTAGTTCACTGTTCATTAAAAAAAGATTGCATTCAATAAATGGTGCTCAATTAGTGCATTCAAGCACAACGTTACACATCTCCATCCACATAATGTTATACAAAAGGTGTCTCAGTAGGCCAGACCACCTTATTCCATTGCTCCATGGTCCAATTTTGATGCTCATTTAGGTGCTTTCGGCAGTGGTCGGGGGTCTGCATGGGCACCCTGACCAGTTTGTGACTACACTGCCTCATACACAGCAAGCTGAGATGCACTGTGGGTTCTGACATCTTTGTATCATAGCCAGCATTAACGTTCTTAGCAATTTATGCAACACTAGCTCTCCTGTGGGACTGGACCACATATGCTAGCCTTCGCTTCCAAAATGCATCAATGAGTCTTGGGCACCTATGACCCCATGGACAGTTCACCAGTTGACCTTCCTTGGACAATTTTTAGACTACATTCGGTAGGTGCTGATCACTGCATATTATGAAAACCTCACAAGACCTGCTGTCACAATTTTGCCCATGTAAAAGTTACTTGGATCCTTACACTTGCCCATTTTTCTTACTTTCATCACATCAACTTCAAGAGCTAACTGTTCTCTTGCCTAATATATAACAGCACCCTTCAAAGATGTCGTTCCAACAAGATAATCAGTGTTATTCACTTCACCTGTCAGTGGGTTTCATTTTATGGCTGATCAGTGTGTGTATTCAGTCACATGATATACGTCCTTAGTACTGTTGCCTCACACCTCTGGCATCAGGCTTAGAATCTTTGCTAGGGTTCTGTGTGTGTGAAGTTCATTGTGTGTGGCATTTGCATGTTATCCCCATGTCCTTGTGGGGTTATTTCTGGGTACTCCAGTTTCCCGCCACAGTCCATAAACATACTGAGGTTAATTGGAGTTACCAAAGTGCCCATAGGTGTCCCTGTGTGAGTGAATGGTGTGTGAGTGACTGGTGTGTGACTGTGCCCTATGATGGGCTGGCCCCCCGTCCTGGGTTGTTTCCTGCCTTGTGCCCATAGGCTCTGCACTCTCTCGTGAACCAGATTAGGATAAAGAGTTTCAGAAAGTGGATGGATTTGGTGTTTGAGCGATCAGGCCACCAAGCATAATATTACAATATGTTTATTTTGCAATTTAAATTGTACCTTCTGTTACTAATATTAACATGAGCACTTTTACATTAAATGTTTTATCCTTAAGTACAAATGTGGCACTATTAAGCATTTTTGAAAACACCGCAGTCTCAAGATCTGAAGCTGAAGGCGCCCACTGTAAGCTGTCACCTACCTTGGTGGAAACATCTTCCTTCTTTCTGGAAACACTGCCCTGCCAGTGTCGCTCATTAAGTAACCTGTCATTAAGGTCCCAGCACCGAGGCCAGTCAGCACCGCTACCGTGCTGCGGCTGGATAGCATTCGAGTGAAGGAGCTTGTCATGTTTGTCTTTCCGGAATCCAATCAACTGGGAGGGGATAGAGCAAGGGTGGAAGAGGAGATCAAATAAATTATTTTGGCAGACTTTAAAATGATATTTGTGTTAAATTAAAAAATTTGTCATGCAAATTATTACCCATCAAATTGGCAGACTGAAGATTTATTTGGATTCAGATGAAAGACCGTTGAGGAAATAATTACAAAATACTTTCATGAATTACATTACATCACTTCTGAAGCCTATACAAATCTGTTTTTGCTCTCTAACTTTGACAGGAAGACAATGCATAACATTCACCCATGTCTTTTTCCACTTAGTGGTGGAAACCTGTTTGTTTTTCTTTAGCTACAAGATCTTTTTTCTTACTGCCAATTAATGCAAGTGGGATTAATTAATATGCTTGTTATATTCCCAAGTAAAGTGAGTAACAGCATTTGGCTTAGAATAAACCTTAATATAGATGTCCGAATAAAAGAAACACTTTAATGCCCAAACCGTACAAAACTAATTTTATTTTACCATCCAACATAAAAAAATAATTAAATGTATTTCTGTTCTCCATATATTTTTAATCCTTACCAATAAAGGAAGATATTTCTTGGCAATCATAACAATAAAATGTATCCAAACATTTGTATTAGTGTGCTCTGCATGAAAATGAAATGGCTTATGTAATGCGCACCATTTCTGATTAACTGCAGTTACAGCAGCCTCCGACAATAGCAGGCAATGGTTGATAAGTGCATTTCATGCGATTCATTTTCGGAGTTATTACTAACACAGAATTTTTAATCATTAGGAACATTTATCAGCTACAACTTGTCTTCATTCTAAGGAATTATCAGCTGTGACTTAACATATGCATGCATGCATGCATGCATCCATTTTCTGCACCATTTATCTAATGCAGGGTGCAGTGCACGTCTGTGGTGATAGCGAGCATGTGTATTTAGTATGCAGTGCACACTCCCTTTCCAGACCTGGTAAAATAAACAGTAATGAATATCTTAACCTTCGACCCAAGTGAGCAATGCTGCCATTGTTCAGGAATTATTATCAAATACTGTTGGCAGGAGCTGTGGTATAAATAGTAGCTGGTCTGAATTAATGGCAAGACTCATTTGGCATCAGACATTCTGTTCAGGTCAGAGAGGCTTTATAAGGGCTACATGGAACACAGAGCGAGCACCATGCTGCCTTCCACAGTGTGCAATACGTTATTTAATTAATTGAATTGTCCTGGCAACAATGAACAAGTGATTCATTGTTCTGTCCCAAAATAATTTATTTCATTATTGTAGATTAATGCCACATCTAATAGCTAATAATAGAAGATTCTGATATTGAAAGTTATCAGTGTTAAAGATTGTCTTCTTTCATAAGAGACATTTAAATGTACACCAAGCACATTTTGATTCATTAAATATTTGGAGAAAGTTTACTTGAAAAATGTGATCATTTTTTTGATATTGTGTCAGGTATCAAATGTAACTCAACATAACCTTTACTTGCAGTTCTTCTGTACATATCTAAAACCAATTACTCGACCTACCAAAAGTTAAAAATGATAAAAGTCTCTTGAAATTTATTTAATTTTTTAGAATAGGTGTTTGAATAATACAATTTATCCAATATAGGCCAATTTTGTTTTAATAAAGGAGCATTATTAGCATATAATAATGACAAAACTAGGTTTTAACAACGAATAGAAATACACACTGTGCGTGCAAAAAAACATAAATAGTGTAGAATTTTTATATCAATGGTGCTGGTGTGGGCTACTGAGAGGAAAGGTAACTGTACAATACCTATATGGAAGATGGAGAGTGTCCCTGAAGTTCACTCCGGTCGGAATACCGTGCAAAATGCGGTTCTGCTTTCTTGCAGGATTAAAGCTTGTCATGTTGGCCAATCCTATTTCTACCGTCAGCATGTCACAGCCTAAATCTGCAATATGGTCTTTGTCCTTGAGCTCTCCCACAGTAGACATTTCCTCAATCTCTCCATATGTTACTGATGCTTTGGTTCTGTGTGTCCAGTCCCATCCGGCCAGATGCCTCACACACTTGTGACATTCACAGGGTCGCCTGATGTACCCGAGCTACAGATTCTTTTCTCAGGAACCAGACATTTTAAGCATTTATAATTTGAATGGATTTACTGTTCGGTGAATATACATTCTTTCTATATACTGTATTTACAGATGTCATAAGTTACTGCGTAATAAAGAATTGCTATTTTTGGGTTTTCAAAGCTTGAAATCATTCAAGAATTTTTGAAGTAGAATACTTCATTGAAAATTACCTCAAACCCAGAATTAGTCACCATCATATAATTCAAGTAAATATGATTTCTTGTTTAATAGATATTGGACATTTCTGATCTAACTAATACCCTTTATTCTCTGGGAGACTTGGATTTGTGCGTATGTTTAAAACTGCTGTAACAGATAAATAGTCTAACTGGACCACAAGCCAGGCAATACTAAGAACATTAGTCATATTTAGCAAGACTGTGATACATCCTCCTTGGATTGCCACCTTATCGTGGTGGAGGGGTTTGAACCTGTGAACCTGGGGGCTATGTTGTCGGGGGCATTTGGTAGGGTCTCCCAAGGCAAAAGTGTCCTGGGGGAGGGGCCAGACAAAGAACAATCCAAAAGAACCCCATGACAATGATTAATAGCAGAGTCTTGTTACCCTCGCTCGGACTAGGGTGACCAGGGCCCCAACCTGGAGCCAGGCCTGGGGGAGGGGCCCGTTGGCGAGCGCCTGGTGGCCGGACCTTAGCCCGTGGGGTTCGGCCGGGCAAAGCCCAAAAGAGGCATGCGGGACTGCCCACCACCTGTAAGGGGAATGTCAGGGGTTCGGTGCATTGTGGATTGGGTGGCAGCCAAGAGAAGCCCTGGCGTTCCGATCCTCGGCTAACAAAACTGGGGAAGGAGCCTGAGCTTGTGCGTGAGGTTGAGAAATATTGGCAAGATATAGTCGGGCTCACCTCAATGCATATCGTGGGTTCTGGAACCGATCTCCTGGAAAGGACCTGGATGTTCTTTTCTTCTGGAGTTGCGGCGGGTGAGCGACGCCAGGCTGGGGTGGGGCTGGCTATTGGTAGCCCCACAGCTTGGTGCTTTAACAACTGAGTTTACCCTGGTGAACGAGAGGGCTGCGCCTTTGGGTCGGGGACTGGTCTCTGACTGTCATCTCAAATGAGATGTCATTTCGGAGTACCTGGCTTTCTTGGATATAGCAAAGCATCTATTTCGGGTTCTATTTGTTTTGGGGTTGTGTGGCAGCCAGTGGGGCAGTAAACATTCTGAATGGCGATGTTAAACAGTCAGAAAAAAAGCTGGAACTGAAAAGGGGATGACTTCTAGGAGAAAACAATGATCTATGAGCTACTTGAAGGGAAAGCAAGTTGAAGGTTTCGGAATGGCTCTCAAAGTGAAACTTCATGAGTAGATTCACACACACTATGCATGAAAGACATCTTAGAAATAGAAGTGATCTTCAAGGAATAGTGGGCAAAAATCTGTACACAGAGAACTGAAATACTGTTAGCTGAAGGTGTTTACAAGCTGTGCTATCTGCCAAAGACAGTATCATTGTATACTGACTTACTGAGATCTCAAAACTTTTGGACATGCCAAAAATATTTTGTTCCTGTGTGTTGGGGTTTATGACATTCAGGCTGCTTGATGCTCACATAAGAAGTATTACTAAAACTACATTCCACCATCTATGGAACACAGGCAAGCTTCGGAAGATGCTCTCCTTCCATGATGTAGAAAAACTAATACATGCCTTTCAGGGCTGTAACCAGGACTTTTAAAATACATATTTGTGCCCCGTAATTGATTGTAGTTATTGGAGTTGCAGAATAAATACTGAGGATTTGACCTCATTGTCCTCAATTGTGGGTACAGGAATGATGCCTTCATTACTTCCAGGCTGGACTACTGCAATGCCCTCCTTTCTGGTTATCCATCCAGTCCCTTAAATCGACTTCACCTGGTACAAAAGTGGACGGCTGTTTAAAAGTCATTTTCTCCCAAATGCAATGCTTTCTATAGTGGAATTGCATTTCCAGCATTAGAATGCTCTCTGCTGCCCCTCTCCATTGAGGTTCATTTAGTGGTAAGTTGTTGT
>JAABNY020000039.1:24705038-24727128 GCA_015164015.2 Brevimyrus niger
GTTTACACTGTTTTATGTTGAGTGCTTAAGCGCATGTAGTCCACTGTCGTGGACATGTCTGTAACTTCCTGAAAAAAAATCAAATTTTTGGAAAAAAGTTAATATTTGTTTTTTCCATGCCTTAAGAAGAGTAAAAACAGATTGTAAAAAAATTTGATTCAGGATTTCATAATTCATGCATCAGAGGGTTAAAGCTCAGATTGAATACAATTCTCCTACAGAGCTCCTCAGCTATGGAACAGTCTTCCAGCAGATGTGTGTAGCGCTAAGTAGCTACTCAGCCCCACCTAGGTCTGAGGTGCAGAACTGAGTGAGTATTATTGCCATTGACTTGTGAACTGTACTGTAAGTGCTTCCCCCATGCCTGCATTCCCACTTCTCTCCCTCCTACTTATGCTGTCATGGCCATATCTGCTGGAGCTTACGTATTGCACTCACCTAACTGTTGCACTGCCTGTAGTCTCCCTCACATCCTCACTGGGGGCATTGGGCAGGAGATAATGTAAAGCTCTTTGAGACAATGTAATGTTGTGCGCTATACAAATGAAAGTGAATTCATTATTTTTTTAAATTACAAATATGTTGTTTTTTTAACAGTTTCTTACTTTTCACTTACATAATTAACCATACTGCATATTTTAGTTGGTGCCCTAACTTTTGCATACAACTATATGCTGGTTCTTTGTATCCTTCATTTTCCTTATAGAAACAGTGCTTCATTTCCTCCTCACAGAAACAGTGCTTCATTTTTTCCTCATAGAAACAGTGCTTCATTTCCTCATCCATGTGTTATCAGATCTTCTTCCAGTCATTCATTTCAAACACAAAACTGCAAAGACATAAACATGTCCCGAATATGGACAGTAATTTACAAAGAATGAATTCTGACCAACACAAAATGAGCATCAATCTTAATTTCTCTCCACAGTAAACAAAAGAGCATATCAAAACAAAAGAAAAAAAAGAAAAAATCAATTAACTGAAAAGACATTTTATTTTACATACAGGCAAAAAGTTAAGATAGACTAGCTGTACATCCTTCATAACAGTCAATGGACAAAGAAAAAGAGATATAATACAGTAAATGTACATTGGCATGTGCTAAAGTGGGAAGTATGATGGGGGAACATGCACAGCATGCAGCCTTATGTGTTTCTGCAGTAATGCATAGTACATGTCTGGATTCGCACACTGCTATTTCATGGCATCAGACATCAGGAAAAATCCACTTTGTATTTCTGCTACATTTTGTTTCTTTGCCATCTTCCAAAGTTACAGAAAGCAAAAGGAAAATATTAATGACACATAAAACAAAAGATTGAAATGTCTTTACAAATCATTTAAAAAATATTCCAAACGTTAACAAAATATTGCAACGTACAAACAAGCATGAAATATTACACCATTACAAGGAAAAAAAATCTGTAAACTTAACAAAGCTGCAGAGAATGCCCCACCTGATCCATTCACCATCTTGTCATTTTCATACTACTTTAACATCATTCAGCACTTTGGGGTGGTGCCCACTCAGGTCAACAGATTGTCCAATGATTTCTTCCTCTGGCCCCAAATTCTTAGCAGATTCTCCACCAAATATGATGCTACACCAAGCACCCATAATTTCTTTCTTGTTCATCTGGTTTTACACAATTTTTTATTTTGTTCCAAACCAGTTCCTTGATTTCACTGTACATGTTTTAAGCAAAAGCTGGGTAAATCTGATCGTCTGAAAAAAAGCAACTGCATTGCAACAGTTTGTCCATTTCTTATTATTCATTTTTTTTGTAAAAGAGAAAGACACACAAAAGATACAGTAGTTACCTAGAATACCTACACTGACTTTTTTTTTTTTTTAGAATGTACAGTTTCTTACATGCATACAATTAATTTCATGCAGTTTGGTTCTATAAGTTAACCAATCATACCAATCATTACTCAAACCATACATAGATATTTAAAAATTGAATTTTATCAGCATTATCTGATACCCAAATGTCAGGACTATTACTCCATTTTGAAGTACCACAGATGGTACATAATTTTCACAAAGACTGAAATCAGACAAATAAAAAAAAAAAATGATTGCAATGGTGGTAAAAGGCATTTAAAGGGTGTGTTTTTCAAAATGAAAAAAAACCTGCAGTTTTAAAAGACAAATGATAAATATCGGTATGTTGGTATCGGAATAAGAGCCTAACACTAAGGATTTAGCATTAGTGTAACTGATAAAGTGCCCAATTCAACATTAAGGGTATAAACAGCAATACCTGACAGGGCTGAATATTGTAATAATTACATATTGTAATAGTTATGTTAAATAAGAACCGTAAACTTAAATAGACACTAAATAAATACTGAACATTAAAATTAAACAAAAATAAATATTTAAAAAGCTTCATTGTTCAGTCGTTCAGTCATTCCATTTTCTATATATTGGACCAAAAAGCAATAATTGTTATACAGACACACCTGTCAAGCTGCCATTACTATAGGTACTGTAGTCCTACCACAATGAACAGTAGACAATGAGAGTGACATGCTAAGCAGGTCAGGCCAGACCTCTTCTTCCAAGGGCACTGAATTTAGCATATTCTGGGGGCTCCCAGATGTTCCCAAACCAGCTGGGAGATACAGTCTCGCAGGCATATTCTGGGTCTGCCTCAGGGCGCCCGCCTAGTGGGCATGTCTGAAATGCCTGATACTCCAAGCTACCCCAGCTGACTCTTATTGTCTGAGCTCCCCCAGACCACTAAGCTTTTCACCAACATGGAGAGTGAGCTTGGAAACCCAGCATAGAATCCTCATTTAAGCCACACACACTGATGACCTCGTTCATATGGTCATTACCATTCGGACAGCAAGCATAAGTAGAAAAGAGAAACATCACAGCATAAATTGAAAAATGTCAATTAAGGTAGTTTCCCCTAAGCTGAGCTTGCAATCACCTGTGAAGGAAGAGAATCGCTCAAAGTTACCGCGGCCCCTTTAACTCGTGGCATAAGTTTTTACTTTACAGTAGAGTCTCCCATGGCTTCCAGAGAAAGGTCACTCAGATGCCTTCCTGTTCGCTGCCACTGACAGGTCCAAGATTGAACAGAACTCCTCAGCATTTGTGAAAAGGCAAGACCTACAAATATCACCAGGTGCTTCACGTCATACACAGTGAATGTTACTGATTTCTAAAAGCATTGGTTATGATTTTAATTTTGATCTCTTGAAATATATTATTGGTCATGATAGGTTCTTTTCTATTTAAAAATATTTACTGTGAATAGATCATAAGTAAGCTCTGGATTTTAAATTGTGATAATGATAATCATCATGAAAAAGAAAAGAATCTAGGATATTAATATATATGTGTTTTTCTTGCATCTTAATAAAAGGCACCTCAATTATCTACTTTCATTTTAACTAGATTCTGGCCTGCTACAATAAGCAGCTGGCTCTAAAACAAAAGGTTCTTAAAATAGATTAAGATAGAAGATAGATTAGAACAATTAGGAAAGTAAAATTTTAAATTTCATGGAATCACGGAAGAACTTTATTTTGAACACATTATAATTTACAATAATGAACAAGTATACAGGCCTACTAGGAAAAAAGACAGTGTTTTTCTAAAGCATACTAAAAATTCACTAGGTTTGTTCATGCTGCACTCAGTTGTGGTTAGAATACTCTATTTTGCCAACTTTAATTGACCCTTATTAACATTATTAAGCACGGACTTCATAGCCGTAATCTACGGTGAGTCAATAGAGGGTGACTGGTAAGGAAGGAAGTCAATGTGCTGAGAAGTTCTGTACATGCTACATACCTTTAAATATATAACTTTTTCCTTTCATAATTTCTACCAGAATGAATAATCCCATTGTTTTTGTCTCCACTGTCTCCATGGAAACAGCTCCTGTTGCCTCATTTACCTTCCATTTAGCACAAATGAAGCAGCCAGGCAACAGTGAGATGCCATTTCTACTTCCTGTTCTTCACTTTGTACCCACAATGCAAGCACTGCCATTGTTCCTGTCTAGCCATTGCATTTCATGGGAATTACTCTGCTTGTTTCTCAACATGCTACTCTCTCCCAGATGACTCACTCGCAGCAACCTCTACCCATCCAATGCAAATAGTACTCGTGCAGCTGCCAAGTCGACAGCGCCTTCATTTTGCCACAGCCCTACAGTAGAGACTGTCTAAGCTGGTAATCTGGGTTCAATCTTGAGTGACAGATCATATAGTGTGTCTTCATCCATAATAAGGGTTTTGTCGAGTAGGTACTGAGTGACCTGTTGGTAGGAACAGAACAGAGACACTAGCTGTGTTTGGGACAGTCAGGATGATCTAAAGATCTAGAACAGGGTTGTTCAAATCTGGACCTCGATTCCAAATCCAGGGCTTGTTTTCAGTCCTTCCAGATAGTTAGTTTAATAATTACTGATTCTGATTGGTCAGAGGCTTCACACCTGACTGACAGGTAAAGGAAGGCTGGAAAACCAGCACTGCTCGGACCTCGAGGACCGTGACTTGAATAACCCTGATGTAGAATGTGAATGCGATTCACAGGTCAATCTTAGTTGATTGCTATACCCTCATTACAAGCAACCCCCCTGGTCAACAAAATCTACCGATGGGTAACCCCCCTGGTCAGCAAAATATATCGAGTGAGACCCCCTCTATCCTACCAAATGTCAAATGTAAAATATCTACCACATACATATCTCTCATTGTCAAAAAGTTGGAGACCAGGGCTGTAGCCAGCTATGAGCTTCACTGATTCAGACGGACGTCTTTATAATAAAGGAACCTGATTTTAATGTAATGCCCAAATCAGTCAAATAACTCTTTAACTAGATTTCTCTGTCCATTAAGTTCCCTTTCTCATTCATCAAAGCACAGTGCACATATAATGTTTTGTATAGATGACAGTTGTTATCTGTTTCTGTTTACTGTATTCTCTCCCATCATGACATAATTCAAATAATAAATGAGTCTTGATGCATAACAGCTGTGTTATATCCGTCCTTTCTTGCCATGCTTCACCGGGAATTACCTTTGGTTGGTGTTCAATCTTGTATGGGGTCTGCTGGAACTGTCGAATCTCTCGAATAATGTGTGATATCTGTAGGTCAGGGAAAAATCATTCTAGCTGTCTTTTGCAGGCTGAATGGAAAAGATAAACTATGTATATTGATCTTCAGGACTCTGAGCTCTGGCACGCTTACCATCCTCATCTTGGAGAAGTTGACAAGGCCCTCCTCCGTGAAGTTAGGTGTGCCCTCCTCAATAAAGGCCAGGTCAGTCAGGTACATACCCAGGTAGGGGACACAGGGGGGATTACAGCTGAGGGGGCACAAAGTGATGAACAACAAAGTTGAAGCACATATTTAGGACTCTCACTCATTAAGTTCTAAAAAACTACTGCAGTTCAAAGTTATGAAATGCGGCGCCTTACTTTTTCAGGGTTTCTCTTAAGTTTTTAAATCTTCCTTCAGACGAAACTATCTTTTGCAGTTTGTCCATTAGCGCTTTTGTCTGTCAAAAATAGTTTAAAATAGACCAAATAACCTCCAATTGCATCATGAGTTAAATTTTCTAGAGGCACATAATGTCATTTTATTACAAATTTCAAGCAAGAACGGGCTTATTCCTACTGTATTTCACATTTACCGCTCGGGTTGTTGTTGTAGTAGCTCTGCACTCACCTGCTTGCACACTTTGGTCCATGTCTTCTTCAGCCTATAGATGGCACTCCGATTAAAGGCAGAAGTGATCTCCAGAACTCCATTGTAATTGTTAAGGCATCGACAGATGTCAGCCACCGCTACCCACTTCTCAATGGAGCTCGCCCTGGAACCCACGTCTGTGTGGGACATGATCTGAGACGCTACCAGATTACTCATCTAGACAAAGAAAAAGACAAAGGATAGCAGAGAATCTGTGCGATGCAGAGGTACAAGAACAAGATGTACTGCTGTGACATAAACTTTTCCATAGTACTGTAAGATTGCACACGTCAATCAAACTTGTACATGTAGTAGTGAATACTTGTGACTAGGACAAGTCCAGTAATATAAATTCCCTGACTTTTGTTATAATTCTTTGGTTTCAAGTGCACTTTGCGCATCTCACATTGTTGAAGTGCTGACTTGTCTTCATGATATAAGGTGTCCTCTCAGTCTTGTCCACCTTCATCCATCCCTGGCCAAGAAACTCTCTAATATGCAAGATACATAACTACTGTCATAGTCAAACAGGAGCCCATTATATATATATATATGCATGTGTGTGTATGTATGTATATGTATGTGTATATATATATATATATACATATATATATATATATATATATGAAAACCGGTATCAAATCTCTATCAGGATATCATTAAAATTTTTCATCTCATTATTATCACAAAAAGCTGCTTCACTATATTTCTGAAGTGTTTCAAACACTCTCTGGCTAGTTTTACTATAAAGTAACACTTACTCATAGGGGATGCTCCTGAAGACAATATGGTCCAACAGGGTGATCTGTTCAGCCAATTCAATTGCGGATAGCGATTCAAAGCATTCCACTTTGGGACATTCCGCCTGGAGAAGACAATGAAGCATTCACAGATACACATGTACACTAATCACATGACTACAGGGCAAAATAACACTAAAAGATCAGAATATCAGTTTCTTCATCATGTTTATCCGAAAAAAGCACAACATTCACTTCAATAATGTCTAAATATAGAAGTCAGTGGCATCATAAAAAGCCGCTGTCCCTGTAAAAAGTCCCCTGCTACTGCAGCTGCATTTAAAAATGAAACAGATGTAACTCCCAGTTTACTGTCTTAGTGTGACAGAGAATGGCATTGACAGCGAAAAAAGAATTTACTGCTTGCATTTAATTTTTTATGAAAATTGATTAAATAATACAAACACTGAAAACAATTTATTAATGTGAATAACTAAAAACGGGACCTAAGAAAAACGTTTTATAGATCTATGCAGAAAAACTACAATGCACTTTTTATTAAGCAAGAGTATGAACGAGAATGGTAGTCACTGAACCTTCAAACGTAAGGTTAACTTAAGCGAAGAAACTTGTTTAAACTGATTACAGACAGACTTTTAATTTTTCTTTGGTGGGGTGAGGGAAGTTAAAATCTTAATTTGGCTTCTCGGGGAGACACAGAATATTCAAACATTGAATGATTAGCCATGACTAACGTCAACGAACATGATCAACGAACGTATCACCCAGTATCTTAGTCAGTGCTCTATATGCAAAGGGCCACCACCTTTTATCCAAGTGTCCCCTGGGTACATTACAGCATTGATCCTTCAACAACAGCATTAAATAATCTTCATTGTTTTAAATGACTACTGTGTATTTGTATACAATATAAATGTGTCTTCCTTGATGCATTTTAAACTGTAAGGAAACATAATGCTCAGTAGAAGCATCCAGTGCTGGTCAAATCAGCTTTGCACTTGAAAATGTAGCCCACAGGAGGTGCCAAATGTTACAATTAAAATATTACACTCGATTTAGACCTGAGACTTAATAAGAGTTACTTAGAGCTACTGTTTTTCAGTCTGAGTTATTGAAACCCCATGGGTATGCTAATTTTTGTTTTAGTCCGAGATCTTAATTAATTTCTTTCAATTAAACTGCAAAGTAAATGAAGCAAACAAATGCAATTCATGTTGCAGGGTCACTAAATTTCTAAAGTTGCATTATCTGCATTTTTAATTTGGTCAAGCAATACTTGGGGAAAACATTGGAAAGTAATAAAAGGATATTACCTTTGGTGGTTAAAAGTGAATATGTTTCCAATGATAACAAAGGGAAGTGACAGAAGATGTATGTACATGCCTGATACATGATATGATTCATGATATTGGACTATTTTTAACCAGCAACTATAAAGAATTACTAACTGTGTATGCGCAGAGTCATACATACTGTACTTTTTAGACTCTTTGTAGCTTCAATGTCATTGTACAGCATCACCTCTTCACTAATCAGAAACAGAGAACTGAATTTTCACCTGAGTCCTAAGGATGTTATTTTGTATGTCAATCTACTGAACAACAATCGGCCCTTTTTAAGTCTTGTGAAATGTAACATTATTTCAAAGAAATAAACAAATAAATGCACAAATAAATAACCCTCTAATCCATTCCATTATAAACAGATAATTCTGTCAGTGTACAACTTTGATAAAAGCTGAAACTGAATTACCACTGTAAATACAGCGCTAGTTGATTAACAAGCCAAAAAATGTTGTTCAGTGAACCAGTCTGTTTCATATTTTTACCAAAAAGTAGGCTTTTATAATAAAATTGCAATTTTATAATTACTGAAAGTTTAAAGATTTTTTTAAGTCCACATGTAGTCTTGCAATTAATGCTCACATCTGGTACAACTTGTTCAATTAATAGGTTTTGTGTTAAATAAAATCATGTAATTACAAGTGTCAATAAAATGGACAATTTGCCATTGTCGATTAAATTGTCAGCATGTTTGCTTTCAATATTAACCCAAAGACATAGGTCTGACCTAAAATTATACAGGTAACCAGGAATCTCAGGGACAATCATGGGGAAAAGGTGAGAGAAAGTAGCTGGATTTGCAATCTGTGGGAACATGTTGAACCAGATGTTGGGAGCAAAGTTCAAGTCTCAACCCTATTTCCACCACCTGGCATTGATTTACAGACGGCAAGCAAATTCAACATTAATTGTGTTTTTGCAAAATCTCATAAGGTGAAAATCAACAGGAATATCTACAGAAGTACCTTTCTTATGGAAGCAGTTTATCTGATAAATTGTAGACTTTCACACTGTATATAACACATAGGAGGTAAAAAAAATAAAATGCACAGATGAAAATCCACACACTGCAATAATACTGTATATCTCTGTATATATCTGTAACTCTAGGTGAGATTCTCCTGACCTCCCCCCCTCCCCCCACATCCCAACCCCCCACAGCAGCAAAAATGTGTTTAAATAACTGTAATGTCATGTAATGCAACCAGTGGAATTTCTTCTGATTTTTTCCATTCGCCCATTTGCACCCCTTAATGAAACAGCTCCCTAAGCGATCACCTGTGTCGCCTATAGAACTTGCTGGTCTTGAGCTGCAGTATTAAACACTTCATACTACAACAATGAATAAAGAATGAAAGTGCCGATGAATACCAGAATTGTCACTATTACACCAGTTACTTTACTCACCATTTGCAAGATGTCCTCTATCCTGAGCTGTGCATCCTCTTGGTCATCTTGAGAAAGAGCGCTATAAGAAAGTGTATTAAATCTGATTACATCAAATTTCTTTTTGATCCCTCTTAAGTAACTTCAGTGCTATGCAAAGGTCTTAGACCATCACTAGCCTGGACTTAACTTGATTTCAGTTACCTGAGGATGTTCGCTGTGGCTTTCCTCTCTTGGGGCAGCAGGTCTGGGTCCCGCAGCACCTCCTCCAGCAGGGAGATCACACATATCTTCAGCTCACTGTTCATCTCAAAGTCCTGTCAAACAGAGGCACAACATCAGCGATCAAGCTCCGGCAGGGTGATGTACCAGGTTCACCGAAGAAAGCATGAATGACATTAAAGACTTTTCTTAATGGCACACATTTCCTTTGTAGGGTGGCGGGGGTGGTGTGTGGGCCGAGTTCCGGCAGTGTGAATATAAAAGTTCTAGAAAAAGGTTCTTGTTCCAGATAAAAGTTCCAGTGGTGCGAAAGTGCCCAAAGGTATTAAACATTTTAGGGATAAGGAGGGTTATAGGCTTGAGCAGACAAGAAGGTTTTCAGTTTGGTTTTGAAATTGGTGACTATTTACCTGAGAAATGGCAGTAGGGAGGGGTGTAATTTTTTTTTCTAGTATCAGTCAGCCTTATTCAAAACACATAATATCACTGCACAGAAGATATCAACAGGGGGGCTCCTGCTAGCTCAGTGATACGATTGGTGTGTGGAGTTCAATACAAGAAAAGGGTTCTTACATTAAACTACTCATTGCAAAATCTCGGATTATCATGAGTAACAAGTTCATGCTTTCTGGTAAGAGACAACACTGTTTCATTTTCATGGCTTTTGGCACTTTAATCACCACAAAAAGAATGCCATTCAGTCTCTATATTCTAGAGAGGCCCGACATTTGTACAAGCAATATCTCCAAAATTAGACAACAACCAGCAGCAACAACCGGGATGGATAGATAGCACTAAAGCCCCTCTAAAACGCATCTTTTTCAGCTTTGGGGTGAGCTGCCCCTTTAACAAAAAAAATCATATTAATTGGTTATTATGTTCCATATTATGTAAAATGATGTACCTATGTGACTGGGCTAATTTTATTTTTTAGCAACGATTATGTTTACATATGGGAATCATAATAAGCAAAATGATTTAAGTGATGACAAAGACAGACTAGCATACTTTGAGAGGTTAAATGAGATGTACAGGTCGGGAAAAAATTAAGAGACCACTCCATATATATTTTTTTTTATATGCATTTTTAAATCCTGGTTTAATTATAATTCTGCTGGCAAATGGCTACAGGGCAGAGTGCTTCCAGACTGAACATTTCTAAGACAGCAGTACAAGAAAAAAGTGAAACAGAAACCAACCAGGCAGAGGGCGGAAGCGACTTTCTAATGACAGAGATGACCGTCAACTTATCCAACAGTTCATGAATCGAAAGGTGACATCAAGTGACCTTCAAAGGGAATGGGAAATATTAAGTGCAGGTGTGAAGTGCACAGCAAGGACAGTTCACATCAGGCTCCTAGAAGCAGGACTGAAGACCCATAAAGCAAGGAAGAAGCCCTTCATCAATGAGAAGCAGGGAAGAGCCAGGCTAAAGTTTGCAAAAAAAGTGTATATTTTACATAGATGCAGACCCATAAGTCGAAAGTGAAACAAAAAATGTGCTATGATCTCTTCATTTTTTCCAGAGCTGTATGTTTGAGTAATCTTGCATTATTGGATGAGTCCATCAAACCCGAATGCCTTCTTTTAAGATGTATTAGCATTACAGTCATGCTGTAGTGATATTTAAGCCCTAGTTTTCAATACTGACAGACGACTGCATTCGGATTTACTTTAATTGTGAAGTACTCCCACGCAAATGATCCTTTCACTCTGTATTTGGACCCTCATCCTGTATCCACTGTCAGCCTTCTGCCATATTGCCGAGTAATCGAGAAGGAAAGTTTTAATTGAAGGTTTTTAATAATCAAGTTTAATCGAGTAACAGCTCTAATCTGAAGTTGATGGAGAGATTTAGCAGTGATATTAGTGAGTAGTGAGTTGCAGTAGTCTAGACATCTAGACATAAAGGTGTGAATGAGGGACTCAGCAGCAGTTAGACAGGCAGGGCCGAAGCTGGGCGACGTTGTGAAGATGGAAGTAAGCTCTTTTTACCATGAAACATATGTGTGGGCTAAATAAGAAAGTTGAGTCAAAGGTAACAGGTAAACAGGAGATGGTGTTATGCTTCAATTAGAAGGTAATCAGCCTCATTTTGTTGAGTGTAGATTTTGACCATAATCATTTCTGTTTCATCGTTGCTAAGCTTTAGAAACTTGTGGCTTATTCATCGTTTAGTTTCAGAGACACATGACTTGATAGTGGCAAGTTCTTTATGGAGCTGGTAATGAAGTAGATCATGGTGTCATTGGCATTGAAGTGTAAATTTAGACTGAAGCGGCAAATGATCTGACCCAGAGGATTAATGTAAATGATGAGGAGCAGTGACCCTTGAACAGGGCCCAGGGGGATACGACGAGTATGTGACTTATAGCCTGGTAGAATAATGAAATGTTTTCTGTCAGTAAAATTTGAGATGAACCAGTCAACCGCTGCCCCAGAAATACCTAGGTCATGGAGTCTCTGAATCAGCACAGAGCGCGAAATGATGTCAAAGGCTGCACTTAAATCAAGTAAATTAGGAGGCTTATGGCACCAGAGTCAATTGCAATATGGAGATCACTTAAAACCTTAACTAAGGCAGTTTCTGTACTGCGGAATTGATGGACACCGGACTGATGTATTTAAAGGAGGCTGTTTATTGGAGATGGGTAAGAAGCTAAGAAGCTAGGAGCAGATTATACATTCCAAAATTTTTGAAAAGAAAGGAATATTTAAAATCGGCAACAGTTACCAAGGTTAGTTGGGGTGATGCCATGTTTTTTAAGAGTTTTTAACTAATAATTTGAGAATAGTGGGAATATGGGCTAGGGATAGAAGAGGGTGATGAGGGTGGGGGCCAAGCACTGGGAGAGATTTCAGAGTTAGGGGTGTTTGAAAAGGGTCAAGTGAACGAGTTTGCAGTAAAGATTACGTTATAAAACTGAAAGGAGAGAAGTTATTTAAACAGCTAGTCGGGTTTAGCACATTTGGAAGAAACTGAAAAACCGAATCTGCATTTGAGTTGCAGAGCTTATATCATCTTAGACTGGTTTCTTCAATATAATGAGTTCACTGTACTACACTGTACCACAGTGAGCAGATCTGAATCCAATAGAGAAGCTACGGGTTGTGGTGGAATGGGAGATTGGCATCATGAAAATGCAGCTTACAAATCTGCAGCAGTTGTGTAATGTTATAATGTCAACAAGGACCACATATATATAAATAATATACACTAATTGAGAGACACCTGAACAAAAGTAATATTATTTTAAATCTTGTGCACACAAGAAATTATATTGTGTGCACAAGATATTACCTACTTAATAATCCCAAAAATCCAAGGGGTGTGCATTGTGCCCCATAATCCACTATTCAAAGAACTGTTCAGTAGATGTCCCAGTCTCATGTTTTAGAGTTATTAGACAACTTATTACACCCTATGAATGAGCACCTGACAGTAAGTGAATGTGAGGTTATCATTCAAAAACTAAAATTCACCCATAAAGAAAGCTGAAACCTGAAGGGGTGTACAACAGTTGCAATGAACTTAAAATGTTGTATCCATTAACAAGATTACACTCAAATAGTGAATCACAAAATGCTGTGCATGTGTGTAGAATAGTCTAAAACTGAAAATCTCACTCCAGCCAGCTAACTAAAGTTGGCAACCCTGAGAATGTCTTTGTAAGATTTTCTAAGATTGAAGTAGAATTCTAGGAGCTGTTTAGTCGCTCCTTATTCACATACTGAAAATGTGCTCAATACTCACAATAATACAGCTCTGAAAAAATTAAGAGACGACTCTATATTTAAAAAAAAAACGTTTTTTTAAGTCCTGGTTTAATCTTGGTTCTGCTGGCAGAAGGCTATGCTGAGCAGCAGGTTGCTTCCAGGTTCCAAATTTCTAAGACAGCAGCACACAAGAACAAGGTGAAGCAGGGGACACTGGGAATGACCAGAAACCAGGTAAAGGGAACAGAAATCAGGTAAATGGCAGAAATTACTTTGTAATGTCAGAGGTGACTGTAAACTTATCCAACAGTTTCTCATGAATTGGAGGATGACATCAAGTGACCTTCAAAATGAATGGGAAACACAATGCAGGTGTGAAGTGCACTGCTAGGACAGTTTGTGTCAGGCTCCTGGAAGCAGGACTGGTGTAAGCAAGAAGCCCTTCATTAATGAATGAATGAGTAACAGAAAAGAACAAGGCTCCTCTTAATTTTTTCCAGAGCTGTATATTGTGCTCACACAATAATTATATAAACTGTATATTTTTGTTTATGATTGTGTGCCAAAGATGAAAAATAGTATTCTTTGGGACTTTGTGGGCTCTGTACTCCTGATATAGTATGACTCATGATTAATAGGAATGTCATGTAAATGGTGATTTATATTTCTGTGTAGAATCTACACCTTAGGTTGCACATACTCTATGCTGCCGCTGACGTACAGGCTACAACATAGGATATGCAGCTACACAGTTATTGATGGCGTTATTGATGGCAATATTGATGGCGTCGATTCGCCATAGAACTATAAAACAGCCTTAACAAGTACATGAGAACGGGCAGCACTATATAATAATAGTCGTATAATGAACCACTGTTCATATCTAGGTTATACTGCGGTGTGTGTGTGTGTATATGTGATGTGTGCATACGGATGGACAGCTACAATTTCAACATACTCTCAAACTGACTTGTGTCCAGTGGTCCCCATCCCATGTGAAGGCAAGTCAACGCAAGGCTGTATGAATGCCGTTAATATGTAGAATGTCCCTGTAATAGAATGGAGTGCTGATACACACTCAAAGAACATAATGAGGCCAAGCAGTGGAGCTGTACTGCTTCCCGCACATTTGATGGACACTGAAGCTAAGCAGAGGAGAAACTGCAATGCTCCTTCCATGACTATCTGCCAAAAATCATTACAGGCTGCTTTTTTAATACAGGTCCCAGTTTTCCAACTTCATTTAGCAATTCTGCAGCGGTTCCCATAGTGGAATAAGGGTTCAGGTACTATCTTCTTACATCCACATAAATATATAGTATTATATAAGCTTATATTTTATATGTATCCTTACATATGGAGCTCTGGCAGCTACAGTACAGTTAAGTCAGACTCTGCATCTCAGAAAAACAGACTAGCTAGCTAGATAACTTATTTACATTACATAACAGCAGAGCAGTATAAGAAACAAAATGGGGTATAAAGTGTTATTGCAAATTTTTATGAAATATACTGGTTTGGAAGATATTTGTCAACAATTTGCCGATGACAGATAATAAAGCTGTGAAACGCTGTACTGTTTCATAATCTTTCACTAATGAAAAGCACCAGCGCAACACATCTAGGAAAAAGAAAAAAAATGAATATTTAAAAAATGAAAGTGCATTTAATGTTACTACATGCATATAGAAAATGATTGTTAGCTTTGTGTATAGATGCAACATACGTATACCCAATTTCAATCCCTTAAAATCACACCAACAACTTGGATAGAACAAAAGCAGGTTTTGATCTGACCCTCAGTCAGTGTGTGTTGGTGGAGAGAAAGCATTACTTTTCAGCCAATACAACATGGAGCCAGGCCGTCAGACACTATATAATGTCCCCGTTAATTACAGATTCACAGGAGGCAGAAAAAGCACTGTGCAGTCATCGCATTGCATTAGCATTTCTACGCATCTACCCCCTAGGAACAGGAGAGCAGTCTGAGCACATTCGAGAGGGTACATCTGAACAGCAATCCAACCCCAACCAGAAAATCGAACATAATGAAGTCATTTTCAAATGTGAGCCACATCCTTCATTTTACTTCACTTATTTTGTCTGACATGCTAAACTCTATGCAATTAATATACTAGACCAATAATCATTAGCAAGGCCTCACTTCCCCTAATTTGTGGAGGGGTATGCAAATAGTTTTATCCTCAGAGTCTAGAATTGAGTCATCATTTCATAACAAGAAAATAACGAAACATCGACAATGATGTATGCCTGTAACAGTTTAGGTTTTATATGGCTGAAAATAATACAGTCTTTACATTATAAGATAGAAAATGAGACAAGAGCGAATCTGCCAGTCATTGTCAGATAAAATATCTGTGGATATTAAAACTCAGCGATGCTTAGGGAGATTGTCATCCCTTACCAGCAGCAGTGAGGGCAAGTACTCAGTTCCATGGCAATGATTTTTGGAAGGATACCCCTGCAGTATGTGGCGGGAAAAGGCCAAAGAGGAGCCACTGCATTTATAACATAATAAATACAATAAAATATTTATAGCTCTTTTCGCAGTGCCATGAGCACTGGAAAACAGAACATGTGCAGTGAGGTGCTTACATAGGCAATACTCAGCTTTTTTTCCTTCTCCAAAATGGTAATTTTGTATCTGTGTGGAGAGTTTCATTGTGTTGTCCAGTTCTCTCTTTGAAAAGAGAATCTCCTCATAAAACTAAGGACCATTCTGAAGCCCTCGTGTGACGTTCTTTTCCCCAAGGTCCAGGTTCTCCCACACATGCAAACGGAGCCTAATTATCTCATGACAGTCTTCACATGACTGAGTCTAGCCACCAGTGCAATTCTTTCCAGTTGCTTGGATTTCATGGTTAAACCAGAGCTACCAATTAAAATGATTCAGAGTATAGGATGTGACTGCTTGCTACTGACCCCATTTTAATATTGAGTCCAACATGATAATGACACAACCGCAGCTGTGTTCTTACACAACAGCAGACAATTTGGAAAATGTCAATTTAATACACCTGAATCTGTTACTAAATCATTATATGCATAGGGGCACGTTAACTGAAATAAAGACATTCTAACAGGCACATAACAGTAAATTTGTCCTCTTATCATAAATGCAATTACAAAAATTACCAAAACATACACTAAACTTCTGTGTCATCCTTGTTCCCTTGCTGTTCCCTCTATACCTTACTACTCCTTTTCCTCACCAAGATGACACAATCACCCATTAGTGCCATCACAAAGTCATAACAAAATCTTTAACAAACAGCAGTTTTCAAAGGCTTGCAGAATTAGCAAAAAAAGAAATTGGCAGAAACCTCTGTACATACATAATCACATATATAATACATTATTTAGTAAAGTAGAGGTTCAGAGCACTAACCCAGCCAGACCTGTTCAGCGAAGTGGCCTTGTTCAGTGGATGCTATTAAACAGCAAAGCTCAGCCTATTTAATTTACTGCTGCAAGCAGCACAAGCTTTTGAGGAGATGCTCTTCTAACAGAAATGTACTTTAATGAGATACAGGATCAATAGAGCTCCCTGTGCCAATGTTCTGTTTAGCATTTGCTTAATGTTTGTTTATTCCTCACATAATATTGCAGGTAGCATGTTTTCTTTGAACTACTTCACTGTACCTCAACCACTGAAACTTAGGGCTTCATAAAGACCCCTCTTTCTAACTACAGCACTGCAGGTAGAATCAGAGATAGTTTGTTTTCATTATATCCTCATATGCTTCTTCTAGGGAGGAATTAGAATTCACATATTTGAAACTAATATGTAGTTAGTTCCTCAGTGTGCTTCTTTGACAATTTCAGCCATCACATCAAACAAAACATAAAAAAACTGCTCCAGCACAGTTCACTGCTTGATAAATTCAGATTTGTGTTAGTTAATGGTTCATTTTATTGGTAGGAAAGCCATTAAATTGACAAAAACCAGCTATATGCAGAATCTTGACTGTGCCTACATCATAGTCCTGCCCATTAATTTCCGCATAACAGCTGAGGAGAAATGCTGTTGCTTTAGTGACACAGTCTATGCTATTCGACTGCTGGCAAACTGTATGCAGTCATGCACTACATAACGACGTTTTAGTCAATAACGAACCATATATACAACGGTGCTCCCATATGATTATAATGAAGCTGAAAAATTCCTATCACCTAGTGATGTTGTACCTGTTGTAATGTCATAGTGCAATGCATTGCTAACCAGTTGTCTAAAAGTATAGCACATACAAATACATACAGTATATAATACTTGATAATGACTATAATGTTACTGGTTTATGTCTTTACAATACTGTACTTTTTATTATTTAGACCATAGCATATACCCTAAGTGGGCAGTAGGCTATACCATCTAGGTTTGTTTAAATAAACTCATTTTCCTTGTTTATTAAATGACAAAATTTCTGATTTAGCCCCATACTGATGAACCATTTCAAGACATTGCAGTTTACTTGATGTGATTTGTATTCACTGAAGTTCCCTTTTTCTAAGATTACATTTTATCTGAAGATATTAGAGCATTCCTTTTCAAAAATATCTGAAAGCAGAGGATATCAGTAAAACTGTAACTGGGGATTTGAGTTCATTGCTTTTCCAGAATAAATTCTTGTGATTAATTTATTTCAACAAATAATTTTGTTTCAATGTACCAGTTGTATAAAAATGAGGCTATAAAAATAGTATAAAGAAGTATCAGTTTTATGAAGGGGAAAGTCGTGCATACCTGTGAATGTTTGGAGACCCAGTGACGAAGGACATTCAGGACTCTGTTAGTAGCTGCTCTGCGTATAATAAAATCCTTGTCACACATCCTTTCTGAGTTGCTAAAAGCTGAAAAGAGACAAGGTAGGAATTTGAGCACCATTCATTTCCTAAGCAGGAAAATTGGCTGGACGCTGAAACTTCGCCACAATAAGGATCACTGATTAAAAGAAGAGTGTAAGTTAAGATATTAATCAGAAAAAGAATAAATATGCATTAAGTTGATTGTCTCAGGAGTAAAAACTGTCATAAACAATATTTAATTGAAAAAGTAGAATTTTATAAAATGTAAACATTTACTGGGGGGGCCACATGTTAGATTAGGGTAAGATGAGAATCCAGCTCGATTTTAATGGGCTGTTTGTCACCTGGAGGGCTGCTGTGTCCTGCTGCCGCCGTGGCGATGGCAAAGGCTGATGCGGGGGACACAGTACAACGGGAATTTTCACCTGATGGCGCTGCAGCAAGGCAGAGGAGCAAGGCCATTAGAAGTGTCCTTAAACATCACGAGTTTAAGTTCTTATCTATAATAAGACGTTTTGAAGGAAAGTCACATTGTGTTATTTATCTATATTATTCAAGAAAGTGGTTTGAGCGAAAAGCAAGAATATAAAACCTGGAGAATTCTTTTTTTTTTTTTGCATTTTTTAGGCTGGGCCCCTTGTGATTCCCCGTCGTTTCTATGTGGATGAGCATCATCTCACAGTAGTGCAGTGGGCACCACGAGGTACACTTACCTCCAGGCTGCCGGTACCGGAGGTGACGGGGTGTAGACGGCGAGTGGCAAGGGGAGAGATCGCCCGATTCACTGGCCTGAGGCGTCTCTGGGCTAAACTTGTCCAGTGACACAGACTCCAACACCGCTGTCAAAAGCACACAGTGCAATGATGAAAAATTAATTCAAGTATCCTGGGTATGGTCTTAAAGGCTGATTCGGCCCTTATCAGAGCTGAAACCAAACATACACCCGTGCTGGAAACCTAAGGTTAGTCATCAAATCAGCTAGTAGGAACTTTGGATCTAAAAAAGGCCAAAAGTTTTTCATAATATTCATCATCTGTATAAGGAAGTCATTAAAGTCAGTTCTACATGACGACTGACTGCCCATTTTGTTTACAGTAAAAAGTGACCAAAAATCTATGCATATCAAAGACATATACATCATTTACATGTTTAAAATAATAATAATATCCCAAACATATTGTCATTTAATAACTGACTGCTTGCTAAATGGGTTTTTAAAGATCTACTTCAAATTGTCTTGTTTTTTTATTTTTAATGTAAGACAGCATGTCACAGTAATTTCTGATTATGTATTCTCTATTGTTCTGACATCAGCTGGTCTACATTCAGAACTCACAGCTAATACTTCCAAACAACACTGAGCTCTTTTAAGTGCGAATCACAATCACACTACCACTTATCATAAAAAACGCTTGTTGTTGCCAAAGTCAAAATACAAGAAAATAATGTCGACAGATGCCATAGGAGTGACTGCATATCGGAAGTAGACAATCAGAATTGTGTCAGTCATTCAACAAACCATAGGACCCTCAGTCAGACAAAGTTTGCATTTCTTTTTCCATTTTGTCCTTTTCTTTCTTTTCTTTTCTTCCTTAATGGGGAGCATTGCAGTGGCTCATAATACACCGTTGTGGTTTTTGAACCTTCCATTATGTGTGTGTTTTCTATCCTGGGTGAACCCAACCTTGTGCCCTGTGTTGCTTGGAATGGGTACTGAGCCCTCCACAGCAACCCTGACCAGAGTACGCAGTTGGAAGGTAGATGGATGTGTTTAACATTTAGCCAGTGCCTGTTTCAGGATTACACAGGTCACTAAAAGGGATAATTACAACACAGTGCAGAGCTCCTTAATCAGGCAAAGGCACACGGTCCATTTGCGGCTTAATGCCGATTAAAAGGGTTTCTTTTTTGCTTCTAAAAATCGGCTTCTGCTTTGGCAAGGCAGGATGTAGACTATCCTGTTGGATCTTACACATGTCAACTTAGAATTATATTTTTTTTCCTGATATCGAACCACTCCTGCAAAACCAGCCTGTGATTCGATGCAACAGCGGCCCACATTTCTTCATGCCCACGGACAGAATAACAAAATAACCTAATTGTGATGGCCACAAAAGACGAGAGACAATTGCTCTAGCCAACTTTAACTGAGGCATCCATTATCAGTAAAAGAAGGGCAGAAATGTATATATCTTTTAATGTATATTTTAACATGCTATCTTGTGGCCTCCTCATCCTGTAGTTCTTGTAATTGTGGCACAGGGCTACGCATTCCCCTAAAACACAGACATAATACCTTCACCTGACACCTAGCATTTTTGCAATCAACATTTTTTACAGTGTGGATAATAAATACACCGTATGCCGCAACCTGTGACTATTCAAGGCAGGTATTAGTAAGTATTTGCAGAAGATTATCCTGTTTATTCAGCAAAGTTATCTGGCTGTGTCTTCTGGCTTGTGATTAAATTCTTCATATGCAATTTAAGAGGATAAGCAGACGTGCTGACTGGAAATAATTTGACCTTGGTCTGGCACTTACCAGTAAATAAAATCATAAAAGGAATATCAGCAGTCCATAAAAAACAAGAACACAATCAATGGCACTAATGATTTGATTTGCTTTGTCCAAGTATGTCCAAGAGACACAGAAACAACAACTTGTTCAATAACAGATTCAATAATTTCACTGTTCAGTTCTCTGTAGGCTCTTCTAAAGGGGGTAATTAGTACACATTCATGTACCTCTTACAGCACACCCAGGCTAACCCTCCGACACTTTACCACCATGTCAGGGCGTGGCTTACCCCTCCGGATGCTACGCCGCATTTTCCCACAAAAAGCATCTGCTCGAGGCAGCTCTCCGTCGTCCTCCGGGGTCCCTGGACTCTGCTCGGGTGAGGTGGGCCCCTTACTTAGGTCCAAGGGGGCCTTGGAATTGCCAGGCGGCGGAGACATGATAGGGTATTGGCCGGAGGTGGGACTGCTGGACGCGGAGGAGGTGGTGGACAGGTCCAAGGCACCCACCTTGGTGCCAACAGGTGAATTCAGCGACAGCTTTCGAGCACGGACTGGGGAAGAGGTGCGTGACGAGATCGAGAGGGGTGGCGGAGATGAGAACTTCCGACACAGACGGGGAGATTTCTCGTTGCTGGACTCCCCACTGCGGTTATTCTGATTGGTGGCAAAGAACAGCTCCAAAGACCTGGGAGAATAAAAAAAACAGCAAATGGGTTCGTAGTTCACATAATAAATGAAGGAAAGAATACAGAGATGAAAAAGAAGGATGTGCATGAATACAAATGTGCAAATTAAATGACTGCTTTGCTGTGATTTTTGGTAAAGAAGATGGTGTTATACATTTTGAGGAGGGAGCTTGGGGGGGGGGGGGTATGGCTTGAGGGGTTAGCCCTTTGTTTGTGTGATGGGAAGGTCACTGGTTCAAGCCTCGGCAAAATAGTCTAATTGAAAAGCTACAGGCATGCCAGACCAAAGGCTTGACCCTGCACTGAGACCACAAGCCTTGCACTCAACTGTGTATGTGTGTGTGTGTGTGTGTGTGTGTTTTCTCAAAGAAGAACAGGATGTGGCATATGAAATGAAGTTTTCCAGTCTAGCTGTACAAATGGCAAACAAAGCATCCCTATATTTATTTATTTATTTAATTGGTTAGGCTTGGACAATAGAGTCAATGACGGAGAAGCCATCCATACACAGCAATATCAATGGTAATATTCAGCAGCACCAACAGAAAAACTGAAGTTTGATGGTATCAAATAGAACAATAACAAGATGTTTACGTGTGCACAAAGTCACTAATGTTTATAAGTGAAGAGCTTTAGAAACCTATATATATATATTCAAACTATGTTAATATCTACTTTGGTTATTTGCAGTGGTGGTTGAAATTTGAGTAAACTGCAATAAGATCTGGATGTGATGCAAAGTGAAAAACGAGAGAAATATGCAAATGTGTGAATAGGAGGAGATTACCAGTGGTTAGGAAGGAAGGTTTCCCTAACAGATGCACAGGGGGGGGGGGGGGGGGGGGGGGGGGGTGGGGCCGGGGGGAGTGGCGGTTACTTGGGGGGTGCCGGGGCAGGCGCCGTTAGTC
>JAABNY020000039.1:24738190-24761769 GCA_015164015.2 Brevimyrus niger
GTGTGTGTGTGTGTGTGTGTGTGTGTGTGTGTGTGTGTGTATATATATATATATATATATATATATATATATATATAGAGAGAGAGAGAGAGAGAACTAAAAAATTATTTAAATGAACTTTAAATTTTAGTTTATATGGCCCACATGTATGGTACTAACAGTTACAATATATTGTTTGGCTGCAAGATCAGAGAAAAAAATATTTAGATGAACACAAAGAACAACTTGTGGTACCTTTTTTATCTTTTTTATATCTGGGTCTTCCTCCTTTTGACATATCCGATAAGGCCGCATTCTCTCCTTGGTCTTATTCAAGGCGATGATCTACAGAGGAAGTGGCATGGTATTAAAAGGGTGTTAAGGCAGAAAATACAATAAATCATTTCCAAATATCAGTATTTTCTTAAGAATATTATCTTGATTGATAAAATACAGAAATACAACAATGAAACAAGTAATGCATTGCACGTTTTGCACAACATATTGAAGTTTTGGTTAAAAAAGCATCTAAAAAAAAATCACATTGCCTGTGTTCCAAAAATATCTATATCGAGAGCCGTTTTACTTTATATATACCCAATTAGTGAAATATTCTGCTCTCACAATGTTGAAGTTTCAGAGCGATGCTAATACTACTTATTCATACCAGTAATATCAGATGAGGATAACAACACTTAACCAGCCTAAACATAAGGTTTTGCAATTCTCCATTTACTAATAAAGAATTTACATGCAAACTCAAAACATGGCACCATGGCACAAGAAAAATAGAAAAGGAAGCACCCACAGTGTTCTTTATGTTGCCTCTTTGTATTAAAAATTTATAGTTTTTATGCCCTTAATGGTAAACTTTTTTTTTATTTATATACATGGAAAAAACAATACAGGTTGGTTTATATGTGCAGTAACCAATACACATCACTCTACAGAGCATGGTAAAACCACAGTTTACAACACTAAATACTGTAGACATCTTCTTGTCTGTGCTCACTGGAATCGGCAGCTCAGACACTGTATTAAGCTGATTCTCCTCAAAAGGTTATCTATTGGTACTACCTTTAGTCAATCATCTCTTTCTTCATGTTCCTCACATATGTCTGTGCATGTATCTCACTCTGGACAGCTAAAAAAGACACTGACCTTTTCTACATAAGATTTGATATATTAGTGAAAGTAAAATCCATACAACTCCAGGGCCTCTAAATCCATGTAGGTCTTCTGACCTTCTCAAGCCAATAATAATGTTGACACCAATCCTACAAACTGAATGTAGCCCACGGGTGGCTGTACAATAAAAAGCTCATTACTAACACATCCTCCAGGGGGTAACTGACAAAAATGTACACACTGACAAGAATACGGAATGTACATCAACCTCAATAAACACTGAATTAAAATCTAAGTTCCACAGTAATAAATATAGGGCATTGTAACTGCTCTACCGACATTAAACACTTTGGGGTTGATTCTCTCATGAACTTAAGAGGAAAAACAAATATGTAGCTGCGTGGTTTTTTGATTTAAGCATATTTTCCCTTCAATTTTGGGGGGAAACAATAAAATATGGACATGTCACATGTAAATGACCCTAAAGTGCATTTAGCCACTGACTTAAGTGCACTTAAGTGTGTTGTAGTATATGGCTAATGATCCCTCAACCATTTTCCCCAAATAGGCCTCACCATTGCCGATTCAAGACTAAATAACACAAAACTAGATGCTAAAATGTTTCATTTTCACATCTTTCTATTTAACTGCAAGAACCTCACAACAAACTATTAATTAGTATAAGATGTTGTTTGAATTGAATTCAATGATTGAATCGTTAATTGTTTTGCTCCACAACCAATTAACTATAGACTGACATTTTATACAACAGAATAATTTAAATCTGTTGTCAAACTAATTTTATAAATAGAAAAACTTGATATGTCATGTTACTGTAATGAGTTTGTGATAATGATTTCTATTGTGTTTCAGAATGAATCCATATACTGCATTAAGAACAATTCTGTAAACAAGCAAATATGCCTAACCAACAAATATGTTGTAAATGTCAGTATTATCAGCAACATAGACTGAAAGTTTAGAATGCATTGCTGATAAAACAAGGATGCAATCAACTGCATAGTCCAAACAAGCTTATATCCTACACTATAGGTCGTGATGTATTATTTCAAACCAATTGAAAATCACTGTCACTAAGAACTCACAAATCTTTCCCATTAAGCTCAGAATGGTTACTAATTAAGCAAGTGTTCTGGTCAGGTAGATCCACTGAGGACCTCTGACATAGTGCATGTAAGAAATCAATGTTTGTATGGGAAAATTTGGGACAAATCAGTATTCAAAGAATCCACCCAGAAACATAGGATTTATGCAGTATGAGTCACCTGAAGTATATCAAGATGAGGGAGTCTCTGTCTGTTCCACTCTCGCGTGAGTGCAAATAGGTATACAAGCAATGCACCTAAGGAGGACACACTACTTCCGTTGAGCCTATTTTTAACTCATTCTTATTAAAAGAATTATTTTTTTAATCAACCAGCCATTTACCCTGATTGATTTGCCTGCTATGCTTGTTGGCAAGTCAGGATGTCACTTGAATCCTACACCACAGTAATATAGTTTGTACATATCCATATATTTCTATATACTATTGAACTGTACATAATTCTCATACAATTATATGGATCATTCACACTACTTTTGGATTGCAACATTAGTTTCTAAATGTATAATTCTTACAAAGTTCCATTTTGTTATATTCTTCTTTTTGAAAACTGCAATTTTGCTGCATACAGGCAAGTGTGGCTTAATATAGCACTCCAGAGCAAGTAGATGAAAATTCACTTAAGTGCTCTTAAGTCAGTGGCAGAATTAACTTAATGGTCATTTACATGCGACACACCTGCGTTTTGATGTTTCTCTCTTCAGTGTGAGTAACTGTCACTCAAAGTACACTTACATCCCAGACTTAAGTCAATAAGAGAATACACTTAAGTCAAAAAAGTGCATAGCTACACAATTTGACTCCAGTAAGTGGGAGAATCGATGCCTTACTTTTTTTTGTATTTTAATTTTCAAAAACGAACTGGTTTCTGATGATATCAATCAGGTTCACAATATAAATGAAATAATCCAAGATCTACATTTTGTTTCTTGCCAAAATCATAAAGGGCATCATCCCCTTTTCTTGCTTGATTAATTAATTGTACTTCTTGCATGACCATGTCCTCTATATCAGTTTAAGTGCAGCGACCATGTCCATGTTAATGAGTGGAGAAAATTGTTACTCAAATACGTGTAACTTTTTAGCTCATTTTTGAATTAAGTGCTTGATGAGAGAATCGACCTCGAAATAGTTAAATATTTAAATATTTAAAAGCTGCAGGTACATCCTATTTGCATTGCAAAACCTAGTTTCAGGAAATAAGAAGCAGATTGATATTCCCAGTATAATATAAGTCATATAGTCACTCATGGCAAAGACCTGAACCAGAAAGCCAGATGAGAATACAATGCACTTCATTTAAGAATACATTTCCTTACCAACACAAAAAGCTGAAACTGGACATCAAAAAAGAAGCTTGCAATCCAGGCTGTCAGCTGATAAGAAATTACAATACATTCACACTCTTATGGGAAACTCAATAAATGAGTACATTGTTTCTATTGTATCACAGAAACAGATATAGAAAGACAAAACATTGTATTAAACGATCACATACGTTATTATTGGGAGCTGTTCATAAGAAATGCAAAGTCAAAGAATCATCCATCAATGTGAATTGTTCACTGTTATGCAACAATAAATCCTACATGTTCCAGAGAACAGAGGTGCCTTTGAATACTTTTTATTTTAGAAAAATATTGACAAGTGCTTAAAGGGCTTTTTTCTATGTTTTCATGATGTATCTCATGCTTACTGTTGAACAAATCTACACCAAATAAAATAAATTCAGCTTTGTTTAGCAATAAAATCTGTTAGAATTTTACGATTTCCTTCCCTGTGTTGATCATGGACAGCTGTTTGTCAATTTCACATTATTCCCACAGAACACTTCACAATCATCAAAGGGGGAATCTCAGTATGAGAAACCAGGATAAAGGAACTCATATCACAACCAAGAAATCTGTTTAAAAACCGAACATTGACAGGAGTCAATTAGAAAAAAATATAACAGCTGTTTACAGAAAAATAAACAGATCAATTGCAAATGAACATTACTATAAAAAATGTGTGTATGTCTGTGTGTTAGAGCTATCAAAGCTAATGCATCAACTTGTGCAATAAAGTGTAAAAGAATAATACATATTATTTTTTAATCTTTTTAACGCACATTCACACAGCCTCCCGTAGAGTCCTGTCTAGGGTCAGGACAATGAATTTATTGAGTTTTCTGTACCACTGCTCTTCTCATGTGTTTTGGCCTTTTGAGGTTACAGTAATCACTCCAGGAAAACTAAACAGTATGTTGTTAAGTATTTAAACAGACTAAAAACACAGCAAAAGATGTGGAAATGTTGCACTGAATGTAGTTGTGTGATGGCAAGCAACATGGGGTTAATCAGCAACTCAATGGTGTATTTAGCACTAGATTAAAAAGAAACTCTCGTCTTAAATCAAATACAAATATAAACTAGACATAAAGCATTTATTTAGAAAGTCTAGGCCATCTACTTCAACATAACACTCTACACATAGATGTAGGAATAAGAACGTGAGTACATTAAGCCCTGGGACATTTGCGAGGTTACGTTCCAGACCCCGTCGTGAATGAGGAAGATTCGCAGATGTTTGGTCATAATGTTTTTTTTTCAATAAAAATTACTAATATTAATAACATATGTGCTTATTTCTATAATTTAAACCCTAAATATGCTCCCAAAACACTTTAATTTAATTAAAAAGCTTAATAGTTAATACATTACCTTAAAAAAAATGTTTGATGTAAAAATGTTGTACAGTATCACCTAACAGATATTTGCCACACTAGCACATTTACAGTACAGTATACTAATGTTACCCCTACTAATTCATAGAACATGACACTGGCTGCCGTTTTCTTTGCATTTGCAGTAAGGTAAAATAAATAAAGGAACGGGACTGTAAACTTATTGACAGAAATTTATCATTTTTGTGCATTGAGTTTACATTAACGTGTATTTACTATTACAAAAGAGTAAATTAACTATTTTGTAAAAGGTATGTAACCATTAGCATTCCAAAGGGAATAAACTTTGTGAATGGGATTGGCAACTTGTAAAGGTACAGTACAGTATGTACAGAAAAAGGAATGTTTCCATACGAAAATCATGTTTTTTAAGAGATTTTTTTAACTGACTTATATTGTATGTCTTGAACTTTCCTCCAATTCCAGTAGAATCTTCATTAATTAAACTTTTCTTACCATTTTTACACTTAAAAGCATGTAAACTTAAAAATTACTATGAAAATGAAACATAAACACTTCTGTTGGGTTTACTGAGGATTTCGCAGATGTGCGAAAAAAATAGCAGATGCAAATTAGTTCAGTTCCAAAGAAATTTTTGCGGAACTGTGAACTTGCGCATGAAGGATGACTGTAATTTAATTTTGTACACTATAGATTATGAAAATGCGGAGGATTCAAAAGTTTTGCATACAAGTTTATAAGTGCATAAATAGATCTTTCTCTAGTCTTAAAAGTAGAGTGGAGGGAAGCTGACCATGCGGTTTTTGCTTTCAAATGAATCTGGGACCTACCTCTGCTTTGAGTCTTTCAATTTCAGTATCCTGATCCTCCAGTTGAGTCCGAAGTTGATTTGCTGCCACCTTCTCAGTCTCCACAATCTGTACCAGGTGGATGTATTTCTGCATCAGGACCTCACGTTCAATGATGATGTCAGAGTAACTGTGGGAGAAACCACAGAGTGACCCACCGTTAATGGCGTTCAAATCACAGTGCTGTGTTTGTCAGACCAATTATTGATTCAACTCAGCTGTCAATTCCCACTGGTGTTCCTGGTTATGCGTTACCTCTGCACTGTCATGTGTGTGCCAAAGCAACATAAAAATATGCAAATAAATGGAATTAAGTATTGATACATTATACTCAGAATTCAAAAGAAAATATGCTTTTACATATGACAGCATAAGACAAAAAATTTCCAAGTGTTCTTGGTATGATATTTATATGGCCAATTTCCCAGTATGGGACTGAGAATACATAATCATGGCTATATTTAAGATAAACAGCAAAATTCTAATTGGCTGGGGGAAAAAAAATCAGGTAAGGTTGGTATGAAAAGTATGTAGTTTCCAGATTAAAATACTGCTGCCTGATTAAAGAAATACCAGCAGATAAAAATTCTACTGATTTATACAATAAAGTTTATAAAGATTTCTGTCAAATACAAAAACAGAACGAAAGCTTGCATTTTACAGTACATGATAATCAGCCACAATGTCATTCCTGTCCGGGATATCCCTCTCACACAGACACTACCTGGCCTGCTGTATGGCTTCCACCCACTCATTGCACTCCGCCTCTTCCTCCGTCCTCAACTCCAGCGGTTTCTGCCCATCGTGGCCAAAAACAATCAGGATGTACTGCTTTAGGAGAGAGGGAAAACAGCTGTATGTATTGTGTAAGATTACTGGGCAGGTCTAGGAATGCTTCGTTTTATGCACACGTGACAGGGTGTATAGACAAAAGAATGTTTTCTGTGTATGTAAGAATTACAATGCATGGATCTTTGACTAAAACTCTGACAATAAATTCCAAACTAGATTCTAGTATTAACAGACTAACATTAAAGAGATAATATATTTTTAAAAATTACATTCTTGGTTCATGAAAAGACCATTAAAGTAAAAGTAATGACAGGTCTGAGGAAAAGTAAATAAGACCATTTTAAATATAGAAATCATATTTACACTCTACACCTTTTCAAATATTTATCTTTTCATATAAAATATGATGTAGTAATTTTTCAGCAATAACATAAATAAAAGTAAAAGTGAATGCACTCCTTGTAAAATTTTAGTTATGAAAATCAGTATAGTAAAATTCAATTCCACAGTTTCCCCCAAAAGACATCCACAAATCAACCATTTAAATTAAGCATGAAGAATTCAAAATCTCAGCAATAAAAATATATACTATATTGTGAAAAGTATTGAGGCACCCCTCCAAATCGTTTAATTCAGGTGTTCCAATCACTTCCATAGTCACAGGTGTATATAATTAAGCACTATGCAGACTGCTTCTACAAACACTTGCAAAAGAATCAGTCAATCCCAGGAGCTCAATGAATTCAAGCATGGTACAGTGATAGGATGCTTGTTAGATATGATTTAAAAAAAATATATTTTAAGAGGCATCACCTGAAAGAGGAACACCTTATTCGGCAATTTACAAAAAAGTGTCTTCCTGATGCAATGGAATTGTTATGATAGAGGCACATTGACCAAGTACTGACCCAATCAAAGTTGACTCACAATCAGCACTTGTGGATTTTTGTCCTACACCTGGCATTCCCAAAAATGTGACACGATTCTGTCAGAGGCAGAACATGGAGAAGCCGGAGCCATTCTGTCTGTAAGGATGACAGAGCTATTGTGCCACTGTCAATGCAACAATTGCCTAAGGGTGTATTGCTTTTCCACATTCCAGAACCTCAGATGAAATTAGTCCATGCATAAATCTAACAACTTACAAGATTTTGAAATATCAGAAGCACAAAGAAGCAAATTTTGATTTTAATGATTAATAAATCTTTTTGACCATTTGGATATTTTTTGTCATTTAGTTGTTAATGCTGCTCAGAGGCATAGCACCAAATTCTGGCCCCTATTCACAAACAGTGCCCACCCCAAAAAAAACAGCCTAATCACACAAGACTTCACTGGAATTTGGTTTTATTTGTAGAATGATTAAAAGCTATAACATGAAATGTCACCAAAGGTAGCCTAATATCATAGGCCTGCATGGACATTGAACACTTTTGCATTTGGCTGAAAAGAACAGCTTTTTATTAAGTATCCTATTTATTATTAAAAGAACAAATAGAAGAAAAATGCCATTTCAGATTTCCACATTGACAAACTACTTTATATATAATGAAAAATAAACAAAACTTGACTCACTAATCATTTTTCATTAAAAAGGGGCAAAAAGTAAACACTGAAAAATAGCAATGGACAAAAAGCTAAACACTAATACAGTGGTACCTCGGTTCAATAACTCACTTGAATCTTGTCGAGACAAGAAAGTCGAACAAACCAGTTTGACCTTGAACTTGAACTAGATCTGAATTTCAGAAGGCTAACCGTGAATAATGACCTAATATAAATTGTACGCGCCAGGAAATAAGTCACGTCTCTGAGCAGAAACAAAAGCTAACGCTTCAGTGTCAGCCTCACATTTGCTGTAGTAGCAACGCTTTTTGGTGATAATGCTATTGCATTGAAAATACTGTATCAGGTAATACACTGTACTTTATATCATTTTGTTAGCCATTGCTCACCAAAAAGTTACGCAATAGTTGTACAAATGTTACAACCTAAAAGTTTGCAATTCACAAACACATTAACGAATAAATAGTAATAATAAAATTAAAAATATATATTTTCATGTACAAATGCAATGCAATGCAATGCAATGCAATTCTTATTTGAATGCCTTTTTCACCGACTGGAAAATTAACGAAATAAAGCAGCGCTACATTACAGTAGCTAACAACAAATAAATCACTAACTTACGTGTACTATTAGAGCATTTATGTCATTTATTTTAACTTTATTTTACCAGGTAAATTAACTGAAAAACCTATTCTCACTGCTTGAAATTTGGGAGAAATCGCAGATTACGCATCGGAACTGCCTGGGATACAAACGTCATGTGCATAACTAAAATCTTTAGCCAATAAGGGCAAAGGTGAGTCGTCACGGAGGCGGCTCCAGTTTGTGCAGCCGTGTGAGAGGTTGCAATGTATCTAACCGTAATGCATTGTGTCAGGATTAAAGTGCGTTGCTTTAAGCCAGAGCTGTAAGCAAGTGGAACGCATCCAATGACCGGACTGGGGAAACAAACTGAAACGCGGACTTAATACAGAGGACTAATGACAACAACCAGAAACAGCTGATCACACGGGGATCCCACGCTAGGTTATCGAGGGGGCGTGGCACACGGAAGGAGCGGACGCGGCAGGACAAGGGTAATGTTGGGATAAGATCTTTATGTTTTGGAAGTCATTAAGGAAAAAAAATGCTCTTCTTGTTTTATCCTGTTCATTTTGAGTTTAAATGCTAAAAAAAACTATTTAGGTGTAATTTTGGGGGGCCGGGAACCAATTAATTGGTTTTCCATTATTGCTTATGGGTCAAATTCGATCAGAACTCGAACTTTTTAGGATTCGATCCGGAGTCAGGAACGGATTAAGTAGGAGAACCGAGGTACTACTGTATTTATATCCCAATTAGTGTCCAATGAGATACGACGAAGTGCGGCAGTTTAAAATGTGAATAGCGATCTTCAAGCGAAGGCGGTACTACCCGCCCCCCCGCAGGTAAAACAAAGAAAGGTGACAGGGTTTAATTTTGCCGATTTAACCTAATTTTGAAAACTTTAAATACCTCAGACAATAGACGTTTTGAAAAGAAGACAGATTACAGATTTGGCCTGCGTTTTTTCCATGATTCTACACGAACATTTCAGCGAGATATAGACTGAAATAGACGAGAAAGATACGCGGCATCGTCGGTGATGCAGTGGAACCCAGGGGGGCTAAGCAAAAACATATATATATATATATATATATATATACTTATCTAGACTATATCATGTTAAGCAATGTGTAATTTCGCCGTGGTATTGAACTAATCAAAGTGGAATAATCACAGTTAATTTAATGTAGGCTGTTTGCTTTCACATTTGGGCTCACCTTTCTTGGGGAAAAAAGTTTGTAAGCTTTCCCTCATTTCTTTTTTTTGTTTCTTTCCTGCCTCTCTTTTCTTATTTGAAAATCGGGTTTAGGTTTCTTTGGCATTATCCTCCAGCACGGAGTCAGCTGTTTCAGCAGAATGACCACTAAATTAAATGCGCCTCGTTAAAGAGCCCGGTGAAGACTAAACCATTGCAAGGGGTAAGGGTGCTTGTCCTCAGGCACTGTAAGCTAGGACATAATTGAATCCGTCAACCGATTTAATTTCCCACAAAAAATACAATTACATTAGTCAGCAACATTTGTTGTGATCTTTGAATAGTATTAATATTTAAAGGAAAATAAAATTCCAGATTCCTTAGTGGCCCTCCCCCCACATGGGCCCTGGTAACCCAGTCCCCTTTTTCCCCCCACTACGACGCGCCTGATGCTGCTAAGCAACTGATACAGAAATCAACCACATTGTCAAAAATTCTCCATTTACCCGTGGCATACTATAAAACTTAAATGAAATCCAATTATATGTAGTTATCCACACATATTGGTTTATTTATGCTCTGTGTGTGACCAGTTTAAAAATCTTTAATGACATCATACAAAGTATCATTCAGTAAAATGGCTGGAATAACATTTCACCAAAGCAGGACTGCAACATAAATGCAACTACATTGATCACTCATGCAGATAATAATAATAAAATAATAATAATAATAAGAAGAAGAATATCCTCATCCTGACTATAATACTGCATGATAATAACAAGTCATCAATATTAACTCTAGTCCTAAAAACGTCATCAGTGAAGAGCAGCAGGGATTGAGAAATCTACAAGTACTGTATGTCAGGAGAGAACCCAAGTCCAAGCTGGTGCATATATCTGAAGATAATGTGTCTGTAGAAGTTTATGCAGATATGTCTGTATGTTCTTGGTATGGGAGTCAAGGTGGGGAAATAGCTTGAGCAATCTCTAAGTATCAGCATTTGTAATATTGACTTTAATCTGGATAATAACATGACAACATAATTGCCATGCAGGGCGGTTCAACCTCAGAGCCATTCAGCTCTCGGGTTCACTTCTCTGGTCATAATTTACACTCTGTATGCATGTTTTTAAAAAAGGAAATTCAAACGCAGAGTGAATAACTTTATAAATCATACTGCAAGAATTACCAGGCCATTATTACAAAAAAAGAAATAGCATTCATAAAGTGACATTTTTGTGTAAGCAGAATAAACCAAAAACACATGGAAGGTGAGCATGTGAGCTCAGCTGCAGCAAACTGAATGAGGAGTATAAAGGAAGTTTGCTGTGTGTTAGAGGAAGATAAAGGCTGGGAGAAATGGTCTGGCTCTCATGGCTTGACGATAAACAGAATTGCTATTTTATAATTAGCTAAAATAGCCATTCTGAAATATCTCGTAGGTCTTAATAAAATTCTCCTGTTGCTGCATCCTGTGGATTTATTCACCTTCTGGAAGATTGAGGTTTCTCACAGAAACAAACATGGAACCTCTGGGACTCCAGAGTTATTGATATATACTGTTTAGCCCCATCAAAAAGATATAAAATCTCAATAAGAAAAACTAGCCAAGTCATCTAGTTACAAGGAGGCTCAGTGGATACAACTGTAGCACCTTCAGGCTGGTTGTTCAAACAATACACTGGCTTTGTGTGTGTAGAGCCTGCATGTTCTCTATATGTACTCTGGTTTTTTCTTGTGGTCCACAGACATACAATTAGTTTGTCATCTCTGAATCTCTCTATATAATCATGTGCTCTGTGATGGACTATGTCTGTCTGGAACTGGCTCTCATTGAGACCCTGAGCAGTATAAGCAGCTAGAAGATGAAGGGACAAAGTTACATAGCACAAAATCATTTTCTGTGGTACTATCTGCAGAAGAATAATACACAAAACACACAAAGCCCTAGTTTTTGATTTGAGCAAATTATGCGTTATGAGTTGGTTGGGTAGTAACACCTTTGCTTGCACCAAAGACTATATAAACATTTTGTTAAATGTTTCATCTTGCATCCAGTCTGTACCAGATCAATAGCTACTTCTCCCTAATGGCTTTAAATGTGTCAACACTTCTCTGATTTGCATGTCTTTTTATGACTTTGCATATACTGCATATACTCTATGAAGTAGTGTAGACTTTCATTCAAATCGCCACTGTCCTAAGGCAGTTTCATATCACACAGATGCTAATTGCTTAAGTGCTTAATTTGTATGTCTATTGGCTTTGTATAAAGATTAATGCTCACTGAACCTAGGGGCATAGGAACCAGCGGGGAAAAAGGGACGTATACCCCCTAATTTTAATTTGACTTCATCCACCCCCTCATAAAATAGACCTTTGCATTTAAATTCATCAGTTGTGTCCCCCCCAAACACAATCCTGTGCCTTTGACTGAACCTATACCAAAAGGATGATTTATTCCAAAGGAATCTTTGTGAAAGTATTTGTGTCCAAAACTTGATTTAAAAAAAACATTATTTCAATGGCTTGTCTTACAACAATTATTCAAACAGGATGTGCTACATTTGAATCTCTTTATATTGTAACTTCAGCAAATATCCATGTAAGTTTTTTTGCATTTCACTTTGTTTTCTACTATTGATTTTTTCATTCTCTTCTTGTTACTTGGGTAGCGAAACGATAAAACCTGAGTAGTTACATAAAGAAAACTGCTGGAAGTACTTGAGGTTGCAAGGTTATGTTCTTTGAAGCAGAACTAACAATACTGCCAAACTCTTATTTAATAAATGTACAGACATATAGCAGCAGCAAGCATAAAACAAACACTGAAGCTATTGAAAAGCCCAGCACTTAAAGCGGAGATACCATGTATTCTGGGACAGGATAAAAAAACCTTCTTCCAGTCAGGCTGACAAGGAGGCTGGAGCTGATTCCAGGCTAGGGGATTTCTGAGGATTACATTATGTAATTTCAATTTGTTTTTAATGCAAAGCAAAATAATATGACAAAATCGCCGTTTTTCATTAAAACTTTAGTAAATACTACTGTTAAACATCGTAGCAAAGGGTACAGAGAACAAAATAAGGATAAAGTTGGTCTGTAAAGTTGTCATCTTGGAAAGGGGATCTTTGTTAAACAACAGTTCAGGAATAATGTCACAATAATCACATTCGTGCCTCTTTTAGTTTAAAAGGGATGGACACCTAATGCTCAATACTGAAAATGTAAAGCTTTCTTTGTGACCAGCAGGCCACCTTGTTCCGCTGAACATCAAACCCCCAAATGAGGAACTGCCCAAGCAGACTTAAAGAAAACAGCCGCAACACAAACCAGAAGCACATCCTGGATGGGATGCCAGTCCATCCCAGTGTACTATCACGTGAAGTCAAGTGGGCTTTTTCATCATACTGTCCACATACAGAAATACAGTGGCATGAATTAGCACCCCCCAGGAGCAGGAGGCAACTTGCACACGCACTCACACAGACACAAAGACATACAGTACTACCGCAAGTTTAGGGACACCGCAAAGCCCGACTGCATGTCTTTAGCCTGTGGTAGGAAAATTCAGTCGTCAAAAATCATCACAGTGTTCAAACCTTCCAAAAACTACTCCACATGGCACCCATACATACAGCATTTTCACACGTATCTAACAATGATAAACAGAATTAATTTAGGGATGAAGAAGTACACAGTACTGTGTCAAAGAGATAAAGGCACATGTCAGGTATTGGTTTATTAAGCAGACAGAATGAAAAATAACATCATTGGATCAGATTATTTAAAGATAATTTCTGTGAAAGGGAACAACACAGTATGTCAATCAGTATACTTTTAAATTGTGTAAAATTCAGTAAATTGATTAGTCACATTTCTTTGATCTTGTCTGTCTTTCTCAATCACTGCCACTTCCTTGATCATTATGCAGCATGTTCATTAAACCCATTAAAATATAAACAATAAAAAGTTATGCTGTGCTGCAGATTTTCGCTTTGTGGCCACTAATTATATGACAAACAAGGAAATCGACACACTGGATTATGTTTTTGTTATGTGAATGAAATGTTGAATTGTGATATTAATGAGCAGTGAAACAACAGGAAAAAACTAAATCTATTTCGAAAAGGCAGCACGAAGGCTTTAGACTGAAAGGAGAAATATCAACACTGTAGATTTGTACCAGAAATACATAGGCAGTATTTAATGGGCTTGCTGATGGCTGGCATCATGACAGGTCTTAAATACCCCTCTCCGGAACATGACCTGTAATCATTATGTTTGTTACATTTTCCCTTCCTCCACAAATAATGTGAGACACTGGACACCAGGAAACAGTGTTTTACTCAGAAGCCATTTGTACATCATGCCTCCAGGGCAGGAATGGGCAATCTTGTCCAGAAAGAGCCAGTGTGTATGCAGGTTTTTGGGATAACCTTTAGGTCAGCAGTTCAAAACAAGGTGTGAGGCACATAATCCAATCAGTCACCTATTACTAATCTAATTAGGGAATTGCAGAGAAAACCTGCATACACAATGGCCCTTACTGGATAACATTGTTCATCCATGCTCTAAGACCGAGAGTACTTGTCATACAGCTAGTTATCCTTTTCAGCTTTCAGGATGTGCACATTGTGAAAGATGCTAGTAGTAATACTCGGAACAGCAACAAATTCTCTTACCTGGAGTTTCACTAGGGAGCAAAATAATTCACATTATTTATAATATAAATTGGTCAAGGGTTGTTGCACAAGCTCCTTTGCTTCCCAGGGTCCACTAACAGCCTTCTTCCCCCCTTCTGCCCCCTTACCCACCTGCGGTAAAATAAGTGTGTTTTTCTCCAAATAGTTCTGGCCCTCCCACATGGTATACTGGCCTGTAGCGTTTAAAACCCAAAAGTGAAGAAGGTTATTGCAATGATCCGTCTTCACCTGACTTCAGGTCACATCCCTGCCAACATTACTGTAATGTCCTTTTAAATTCTTTGCATCTGATAAACTGCCCCATTCTGACTCTTGCCTTTTAGAGGCTCAGCAGTAACCAACACATAGTGCAAATTGTTATTAAATAAAGTTTGTATGTTACTCTGATGAAGTACTGTATGTTGCTGTTCTCAGTGATTAATGCAGTGTGTTGTGGTTTCTGGGATGGATTTCATGCATAGATTGCAAATACAGTGGTACCTCGGTTCTCATTAGAACTCAAATTTCTTGAAAGTCGAACAAACCGGTTTGACCTAAAACTCGACTGGAATATCAGAAGTTGAACCGTGAACACTGACCTAATATAAATTGTACATGCCAGGAAATGAGTCATACTACAATGCAATTCTTACTTGAATGCCTTCAGACTGGACGATTAACCAAATAAAGCAGCGCAACATTACAGTAAGTAACAATAAATAAACCACTAACTTACGTGTACTATTAGAGCATTTATGTAATTTATTCAAACTTTATGTTATCAGGTAACTGAAAGCCTGAACTGCCTGGGATGCAAACGTCATGCATGTAACTAAACTCTTCAGCCAATAAGGGAAAAGGTGTGTCGTCACGGAGGCGGTTCCAGTTTGTGCAGCCAGGTGATAGGTCGCAATGCATCTAACCATAATGCATTGCATCAGGATCAGAATGCGTTGCTTTAAGCCAGCGCTGTAAGCAAGTCGAAGGCACCCAGGATAATGTTACCCGCCTCAAAGTTTGGTAGAGGAGGGATAATGGTATTGGGTTGTTTTTCAGGGACTGGTCCAGGCCTCTAAGCTCCTGTGAAGGGAACTTTTAATGTTTCAGCACTCCAAGACATTATGAACAATTCTATCCTTCCAACTTTGTGTAAAGAGTTTGGGGAAGGCAGTTTTTCTGCCCCAATGCACAAAAAAGGTCCATGAAGACATGGTTGGGTAAATTTGGTGTGGAAGAACTTGACTGGCCCTGACCTCAACCCCATCAAACACCTTTGGGATGAACTAGAACAGAGATTGCAAGCCAGGCCTTCACATCCAACATCAATGCCTGACCTCACAAATGTTCAACTGGACGAATGGGCAAAAATTCCCACAGTCACACTCCAAAATCTTGTGGGGAAGGTCTTCCAAGAAAAGTGGCAGCTGTTATAGCCACAAAGTGGGAACCAATTTCATATTTATGCCTATGGATTTAGAATATGATCTCATAGACGTTCCTGTAGGTGTAATGGTCAGGTGTCCCAATACTTTTGTCCTTTTGATGTACATGTGCATCTATGCATCCATCTTCAATAACCTTTTATCCAATAGGCCAGGGTCAATCTGGAAGCTATCCCAGGAAGCACAAGGCAGTGGATGCCCTAAGCAAGATGCCATTTTTCTATAATGGGTTTAAGTCACGGTGAATGCCCTTATCTCTATTATTACCTTAGGGTGATAATCACATAGGTCTCAATAATGACTCTACTTACAATAAAATGCAATAAAAGCAGATCAAAGACGTCAAAGGCATATTTTGTTACTTCAAATGAAATCCTAAAAAGCATCCAAACCCATTTCTTTTATTAGACAAAGATTCTGTTTAGGACTTGTTTCGCATTGTTAACTGACATACATTTTCATTTTTAAAAAGTGACTATGTGATGATGGCGAAAAAAATAACAAAGAATCAGGAAAATCACGGAACTGCGAGAAAAACAACCATGCAAGCCATTTTCAGCATCTGTGTGATAATATTAAATGGCAAATGATTAAATGAGGAAAGGAAAATGAATCTGTGGAAAATGACAGTCTGTGTGGTAAAGCAAAATCAATTTTGACTCTAGTGCAGGTTTCAAACAATGGTGGAGAAATTGTACGAACGCTCAGTCTCAGGGCAACAGATGAACTTTACTTTTCACCAAGGAATGAGTGTTTTATTCACCAATACAACTTATGAAACAAAGGGGATCTCAGGTTTTAAATAATAATAATTTGCATTAAAACACAGTCAGCAAACATCAATAAATCTTCAACAGCATACGTTTAAAAATAAGAAACAAAATAGTGTTTTAGCTGTATAGAGAAGGCACACATGATTTAGGAAAAAAAATGAAACGGAAAGAAGTCATTAATTTATAGAGAATGGAATAAAGACGCTCTGAATATAGCAGCACTTATCAGTATTTTATAAGATAGGAGATTCAATCATCGGAGCTGTCCCCAAAATGTATAATTACAGCAAGAGTTAAGGATGAGATGACTTCAGCCCCTTATCACATTCTGTTTCCTCCAAATTGCCCTCATCTCCTTTCTCAGGTGCTCTCAGTTCATCATCAGGAACATCCTTTTTTATCCACAGTCACCTAGTTAGTTTATCACATGACACTGTCACAGAGCCAATGCTGCAGCTATGTTACTTCCAGATCTGGTCTTTCCAGTGTTAACTACAGCCAACGTCTGTGTGAGGGAGCCTCAGATGGGTGCTGAATAACAACAGCAGCTGTGCAGCAACAGGCAACAAGAACAGGACGCAGAGATTATGGTCATCTCTTACTAGCCCTGTCAAGACCAACGCTGGATTGCAGATGATAATGTTTTCGCAGGTCTGCAGATAGTACATATAGCCATGGAATATTCAGCAAGAATTGCAGGCCTGTCCAATAACCCTGGAGAGATAAGGCCTACAGTGCAGTTCAAGAGGTGTACCTTCATTTATGCTGACAAAACAGTGCCCGCTGCAAACTGAATACCTTAATGCGCCTTATGTTTTACAGAGACTCTTCAGCTTAATATCCAAATGAAGGAGTGCCTATATATGAATATCCCAAACTGGCATGGGCTGATATCCATAAAAAAAATCAAGATATCGACATCGATCCAATGTGTCAGTTTTGAGCATTATAAAGTGAGCAGTACCTGGCTAAAGACATAATTTCTAAAATGATGGAGGAACTTTGGACGATTAGTCATTTTCTGTAGCAGAGGAAGCGGAACGTCATTGGCTCATTCACCACTTAGAGTTTTTTCTGTTGAGCCTCTGTAGTCCAGCGTGTGATCTGGAGGTAATGTGGTCTGCATGAGCGATGTTAGACAAAAATATATCTGTTATCGGTATCAGTCAAAATTTCCAAATTGGTGCAGCACTAAATAAAATACATGATTATATAATGTCTGAAACCTTGTTCATAATTTATAAGATTTATTTATGCGTATACTTATGTTCTCCTTAGTGTTAGCCTCTGTTTTTAGTATTGTTTAATCTCCATATGTACTTTATTTCATGCCGCATTACTGCTTCAATGAGAAACTAGTGAGTACAATAAGACTGCAGTACCTTAGGGGAAGGAATGAGACACATCAAAGTTGATTTCTGTTGTGCATTATTTTTGATTAGAAAGCAAAGGATTTCTAAGATCAGTTTTGTATCTGGTTGTCAAATAATAGGTGAAGAAAAATGAAAGGGGAGTTGGTGATGGGCATATATTATTGGTCAGATGTTTGCCATTGCATTGATTTTGCACAAGGCAATCAGCCATAAGCGTGGAATTGTGGCATTTTCTCTTGCCTGTGGAATGAGTAGGAAGCTGGCCCAACTACTCTCAAAGCAGAGGTGGACATTTCAGGTCAAGTAAAAATCCAAACCAGGATTTTGTTTCAACCAACCACTTGAAAATAAAGAGCCACAGTCACAGAGTCCTCAACTGGTTGGTTGAAACAAAACCTTGGTCTGGATTTTTACTTTCTGGACCTGAAATGTCCACCTCTGGTTCAAAGGAAGCAAATTAGTCAGAACCATAACAGAGAAACTGAACACAGAAAAGACATCAGTTTGGAAAATCTCAAAAATGGTCAAAAGAGATAAAGAACAGGCGTGCTGAGCACTCAGCAATTATCAATAATTTTCAGGTCATCTGAAGGAAAATCAGAAAAAGATGAAAGAAACATTTAAACTAGGTGACTTCTGGAACAAAGAACAGATTAAATAAAACCTCTACCAATATTGTATAAATAGAGATTGTAGCAGGTTTAAAGTGTAACACCTCTACTATACTATGGCAGAATTAGTGTAATAGCACGGACACGCGTCGTCGCTTATCCAACTGGCCCAAACATCCCTATTAATCATGGTAGCTGCAGCAGGAGAAGGATTTGTAGAAGTGTACAGAAACATCTTGAACAACAGAAGAGCTTTATGGTCCCCATGACAGACTTGTGCTGGGGAATTATTTTTATGTTCATACCCCTTTGCAAGATTAACTTCTACGCTTCTGTAAATCCAGGCTCTAAGAAGGCTGCAAAGTTCAATATATTGTAATCAGGAGAATAAGAGATGGCTAAATCTCTAATTCTAACAAGCACACAGAAGTATCTATAAAAATATTTCTCTCATGAACTAGTACTTATTGGAGTGGCATTATTATTTTACAATATGAGTTTTCTAAGGTGGCACAATGGCATATTGTTAGCAAAGCTAACAATAGAAAGCGCCTCCTGAAAAAGTGAATACAAAGCAGTCGAAACCTGTTCCATTTCTTTAAACTTTTGTTTCCAATGTTGGGACAGCTGTTTAATTTCATTTGAAAAACTAAAAGGTTTATTTTATCGTTATGAAGATTTTTGTATGTATTCCAGTGTGGCGTTGTTCTGTGACGTCATTTTCTGTGTCAGACTCCAAGACACCCCCATGCCTGACTGGAAAGCAGGGTGGAGAACGCCACATATCAGCCCAGCAAATACAGTGTCTTTCTGTACAGACATGAACTCACGGTTGGCAGGCAGGAGAGGCACCAGCGATATCTGGAACTGGCACATTACATGCTGCTGGTGACTGCAGGTTGACATTTACGGTTACAATAATTTATGTGGAAGACATAACCTGGCGCAAATTGTAGTAAATGTTTTAAGCAATAGGTAAAGGTTAACCACAATGACATGAATACTCGGAGGTTCTGCGACTTTCACTGCTATATAAAGGTAAAACACACAAACAAAAAACAAACATAAAAAGAATGACGATGAAGGAATGGCATCCTGCTCAAGTAAAATTGTTCGATGTATTATGGATGGCAGAGTGAATCAGTAGGCAGGACTGTCGCCTCCATACTGAGTGGGCGGAGCTTGCATGTCGTCCCTGTGGTGCAAGGGTTTCCTCTGGGAACTCTGGCTTCCTCCCACAGTCCAAAGACAAATAGTCAGGGAAATTTCCATTTGAGTATAACTCCTATTGAGTGTGTGCTGTGATGGACTGCCACGCTGACCAGGGTGTCCTGCCATCTTGTACCTTATCCCACCTGGGTTAGGTTAAAGATTCCCCTGTATTGAATAAACAGTTGGAAGATGGAAGATCTATCTATGTCCATTAAAATATTTTCCAAAACGCCAGAAAACACATTCAGTGACTGTAAGTAAGAACATTTTCATGGACATTTAGGTGATACAGAAGGTGCACTGCATATTTACAATGACAGTTTTTTTTTTCATGCAAGCAGGAATCTTCAGAATGAACACAGTTGGTGAACTCCATCCCTCCTGGGGGCCAATTATCCACCTGGCTCCCTCCCTCTTATCACACCCAAGCAACTTTGTCATTTGTCACCAAGAAAGCATTTAGACCATTGCAGGAACACAGTTTTACACTAATTTTATATTAGCTTACCATTATTTAATTCTATGAAAATCAATGATAATGCAAATATTAATTAAAATCAATTACAAATAATATGGTTGTAAGTTTAATCTGCAATATGTTTCATGCAAGTCATGTCAAGCTAGTTTATCCTGATAAAATTGACTGGTTGAATACAAATAAAAGAAAGCAATACATTAATTATTCTTATTCGGTTGTATTGAAAACAATCTTTTTCAAAAAATACACATCATCCACTATCTCGCAAAATAATAAGATCATTTGAATAACAATAAATTATTTGATAATACATAAATGAGTGTTTACACATTGTTGAGGATCAAGACAACACATTATCCAGAAGAACTTTAGTGCTCACAGGCAATTCTCATTAACAACATGAAGCAATTGAAAAATGGTCAGAGTTTCTCCACCAATCAGATGCTCAAGTCAAAAGTGAATGCTATTGGATGCCTTGGAAGCAGCTAGAAAATTAGAGGTTTTGGAAATGGGATTCATGTGGGTGGCGTAACCGAAAATGCCAGTACGGATGCATCCTGAAAGCGAGAGTGTGTCACTTTAATATAGCGTCAGCTTTTGCTAAAAGCTCTGCCCAAAAAATAACTCGACTGATGGCATGTTTATCAGCAAAAAGGCAGCAAAACAGTTGCATTCATATAATGGGTTCTGTTGTTTACTTTGTTGTTTACTAAACCAACCCTTTAAAATGGCAACCAGTGTCAATGAGATCTCCCTCCTGAATACCCACCATGAAGATGCATCTTGCTTAGTGAGAAATGATAATAATGATCATTAGGTGATGGGACTTTTCACAGTAGCTACATGGCATGTTTATTTATACAATCTCCCCCCAAGCAGAAATTTATAGCAATGGAACTTTATCAGCTGTGCTGTCAGCTCACCCCTCATCAGAACTAGGTACTAGCTACTACCTATTACTGTGTCCCATCTCGACTTTCAGTCCCAGATGCAATTGTCAAACCATGAAGATATGCTTTATTATACATATAAGGCTCTTTAATTGCTTTTGCCTTTACTGCCAGGTGCTGTGAGTAAAACAAATTCACATATTCTGGGGATTAGCTGACTAATAAATATCTTTATTAAATAAAACATTACCAATGCTATTAATATAGAAATACTTACCTCTTATCAAATATCAAATGACAAACTTCATAAAAAATGTTAGAATTAGAATATCATGTACGCTGCAATACCATACAAATAATGTACCTAATATGACTGCCAATCATGCTGATTATATAGTTTTTATTTGTAAGTAGTATTTTTTTATCCGGAGTTGACAGCAGAGATTCTCCTGGGGTTCAAGCTGACAGCCTTTTGGCCCATCTCCTTAACAAGTAACCAATGTCCTCAGATTTGTCTTGAACTGTTTCTTCCGAAAAAAGCACCACATCATCCTATACAGGCAGCCAGAAACCATCTACCCCGTGTCCCAGGGAGGGACAGACTCAGTGACTGACTGCAACCTCCATGCTGGACTTCAGTCTACCTAACTCCAGAAAACAGCGTATTGCCTGAACTATGGTTTATCACTGTACCACTTTGACAACATCTACTCCCAGCTATGGCTACTATTTTGTACTTGTAAGTTACAGTGAGCATATACGATTATTGTTGATCATTTAAATAAGTTATTAATGCAGTCTTAAAGAAAATCAGATCACTTGGTTGAGGGGCACAGTGGACCAAAGCTCTGTGATCGGATGGTCGCCAGTTTGAGCCCCGCCTTGGCAGGATAGTCACATGTCTGTGGGCCCTTGAGCGAGGCCCTTAACCCCCAGCCTCACCTCATGCAGGTGGCTGCCCCTCACAGTCAGGCTTGCTCTTACCTACATTTGTGTCATAGAGAGCAAGAGAATTTCCCCACAGGGGATCAATAAAGTACCATTATTACTAATAAATTAAAAGCCTTCATTCAACAGCCTAATTAAAAGCAAATCACTGTAGAGTACGCGTGAGCACAAGAGAAACTCCTCAACAGGTTTTTCTGTCCTTCTGCCATATACACACAGTCATATATTGTAGGCCAGGGCTACACAAACCACGGATCCTCAAGGTCCAAGCACTGCTGATTTTCCAGCTTTCCTTTACCTGAGATCCAGCTGTGAAGCCTCTGTGGCCAGAACCAGAATCATTAATTATTAAACCAAGTGCATGGGAGAACTGAAAACAAGGCTGGGATTTGGACCTGACGAAGCCCAGATTTGAAAAGCCCTGTTATAGGCAATCAAGAAATTCTAATTAACTCTGTGGTTAACTGCATATCTTTAGGCCACCATAGGACCCCGAGGACACCCACATGACCTGCAAACTGTTCACGTGGAAACGTGTGGGATTCAAACGCCGTACCCATGTAATGAAAGACAACAGCACGACAGCACAAACCACAGCACAGCCATTAATTATAATTTTCCATGCTTTAAATTATTTGACAGGAGGCTCAGGCAGATAAAAATGTCCAAACACTTTCAACTTCTGCTGGTGGTAGGATTTTGCCATAAAAACAGAGCTTTAGCAGCTAATTAGCTTGCATTGTTGTAAGCTGACTGACATCAAGCAAACCAGTCCCCTTTTCCACTGTAAAATAGTACAATTTACGTCACGTAACAAGAACAAACGGATTATAGATTTTATCTGTTGACTGTACTGTGTATTGCATCATATGATAAAAATTCCATATCATAGAAAGGATATGCTGCAACAGAAATGAATGAACACACTAGTAGTACTACTAATAGTAAAAAATAATAACATAATACACTCACCTAAAGGATTATTAGGAACACCATACTAATAAGGTGTTTGACCCCCTTTCACCCTCAGAACTGCCTTAATTCTACGTGGTATTGATTCAACAAGCTGCTGAAAGCATTCTTTAGAAATGTTGGCCCATATTGATAGTATAGAATCTTGCAGTTGATGGAGATTTGTGGGATGCACATCCAGGGCCTCTTTTTCCTATTTGTAGTGGAGATGAGTGGTACCCGGTGGGGTCTTCTGCTGTTGTAGCTCATCCGCCTCAAGGTTGTGCGTGTTGTGGCTTCACAAA
>JAABNY020000039.1:24782632-24792638 GCA_015164015.2 Brevimyrus niger
TTTGCACTCCCATACCAAATTAAAGTCCCTGCCGCCCCCCCTTCCTCAACCCCCCCCCCCCCCTCTGCTCCCCATCCTACCAGAGCAAATCTTACAGGTCTTCAACAAGTAAACCCATGCGATCTCATCACTGTCAGGCACAATGAAATAAGCTCCAAAATTGAAACCACATACAGATTTACTCACAGTACATGTGACATTGAGGAACTGGCACAGAATAAACACTCCCAAAGTCTTTCTTCATTTATCAATGTATCATCCCTACTTCTTGCCTGGTTGGATGACCGATATCAGGCTTCGCGTTCACTGACCTGGGCCCTAAGTGTGACGAGACCGTGACAGTAGTGGGCAGGGAGAGCCCCGCCGCCATACACTTATACCATGTTACATCATGTCACGGAGCAGCACGAGAGCCGATCCAAAGCCGCGGACAAACAGGGGGAGGAAGGGGAGCCTCCATCTGTTCTAGACACGAATCCCTGCTCAGCCAAGCACAGAAACTCCAATGACAAGCAAATCCAAAGCTCGAAATGCATCAGCCATATACTGTACCAGCAGTGGTACATGACACAAATGCTGCCATCTTCCTCACAATCGGACCACTGCCACCACGATTACCTACCTCGTTTAAACGCACAGTGACAACATGTTTTTGCGAAAGCAGACAGCTTCATCGGCACAAGTGTAGAGTGTCCACGCTGAACAATCTAATGCATAGAATATTCATCGATTATCTGATACTCTGAATCTCTGATCTATTATATATTGAACTGAATTATAACAAATGGCACAAAAATCATATGGAACTTTACTAACAAAGACAAGTGTGTTATTATATTCAACAGCAGTGAGACAATGACTAAATTACGCACCCCCCCCCTCCCCCCAGCTCTTTCTGGGGCGAAGGTTAGGCCTCTGTGCCTGTGGTCGGAAAGTCGCCAGGTCAAATCCTACGATCAGCAGAATAGGTCACGTTGTCAGCGGGCCTTTAAGACAGACTCCAGAACTCCAAGAATTCTGCTGCAGAGGAGCTTAATAAGGGTCATTCTCACCAACCTGAGTATTATTTAAATAAAAAAATATATACAGTAGATGATGAAATAGGATTTGTTGTTTCATGTAGAACAGATGACATTACGTGAAGATACAGCACAGTGCAAAGCTCTTAGGCAGTCAAAAGAAATATTGAAAACTGATTATCTGGATACTATGTGCATATTTGGTCAGAGCAAAAACACATTTTGACATTAGAATTTGTGCAAATTAAGAGTAACGCAATAAAAACAGGGATTTCATCTGTTTTCCAAAGAGTAACTGATATCTTATTGGACAGCTAGATGGACACCACTTTGGTTCCCAAATCTCTCCTCAAGGGCACACTTGCCATTCCCTGAATTTGTTAAATTTCACCAGCAGCTTATTATTATAAATTAAATAAATGGGTTTTAAAGGTTAGTGAGGTGTTCATTAGCCATATGAGATGTCCTAGCGGTTCAGTTAAAAAATAAACGTGAATATTGGATGATTCCTGCAATTACTGTGGTGATTACAGGAGAGGTTTGAAATTGATAAGCTAACACACTTTTATAGACATAATATTATAATTTTACGCAAACTTTTAATCATCATTTTCTTTGACTGCCCAAGACCCCTGCACAGTACTGTACATTAAAACAAAGTCTTTTTTTTTTTTACCATTTCCTTAAATTTGGTGAAATGCTTTTATTACATAAATAAATGGTAATACAATAAAACTACCCCGGAGGCAAAATTGACAGTTTAGACAATGAAGTCTAAATAATTTCAGTCTTAAGTAATTATAAAAACTAGAGAAAATTGATATGCTATGAGTTTGTGAGAATGACGCATAAGAGAACAAGATGGAATATGTGAAACTTAAAGCACCCAAATTTATCTGCACAAATGGAAAAAAAACATCATCTCTTTTACGCAGTCATATCGGATCACGTAAAACGCAACACAGTCCATAACCCCCAAAAAGGCTCATGAAGACAATGACAGAATTATCTCAGAGAGAAGAAAGCTCAATCAGCTCTCAAGACAGCTGAGAGTGTGATGTGTTGAATGGATATGTGTGTAAATTAAATGAATGAAAGGTGTGCAACATCACACAATGTCCTTGTTATTTGTGGTTAAATCTTTGTTATTTATTTTATTTTTTTTTACAAGTGTTGAGCACGGTAATTTAAGTTAAAAAATCTTTTCAATGCATGAGTGAAAGCCCAATTGATACATACCTACTGCAGCTCTTTTATAATGACTCACAAAATAGTATATCAAAAATGTTTTCATATATGTATTTCACGTTTACCCTCTCAAATATAAAGTATAATATATATATTTTCTAATGAATATAACATTAGAAAAGTCAATACTTTAATCAAGATCATGAATTTAACTGACAATCCTAGCTAGCTGAACGGCATCATGTATAGACATAAAATAATTAATAATTGAATGCGTAATTTAATCAAAATTAATTTTATATTCAATAAAAACTGTACTTGTAACTACTAGTTTGCTTATATCCCACTATAAAGTACATCACATGTTCCAATTTTGTACAAAAAAACAGGTTATGAGGTGTCACTAAGGCCTTTGGTGATTCCTGGCTCATTCTTGAAGGACAATAGTTCAATATATGCTACTTATCATGAGGGGATAGAGAAAGCACCATCAAGAGGGCTCTAGTTACCTGACGCACACTGGGAATTATGCCAAGCCATGCTGCCATTCTTTCCCCTGAAAGGAAACTTCTGGTATTCACAACATTCCCAGCTGCACCCCTTCCGATCTGTGTGCTGTCACCCACAGTTTACAAGATGCAGGCTCCACAAAGCAATGTAAGAGTACTCGTGGTGTTACTGCACAGGAAAGTACACAGGCCAGTTTCAAGCTCCTTGGGCATGTTCTCCACAGACAGCTAATGTGGCACAATGGAAATCAAACTCATTTAGATTTTTCCAAAAGGGTAACACTTTCCAATACTTTTTTTTTGCTGCTGACATTAACTAACCAATTAATCAGGAAACCAGGATTTTTCAAAGGTATACAGATGTTAAAAAGTAAAACAATCCTTTAGCTCATTTGGGCAACATATGCTAGAACTGTTTAATTTAACCAGAATAGATTAGTCTCTTAAATATCTACACATTTACTAACTAATGAGTCATATTTCAATAATAATTTAACATTAACAAGCTTAGATTTAGTTCATACATCACTACAGTAATTTAATATATAGTAATTATGGCTGGGAAATTCGTTGTGTTAACGCATTGTATAAATTTTACACCGATAACACATTATTATTTCAATGAACACTTTGACAGATGCAGTATTTTGTTACCCAAATAGGAGAATATTATGACCGCAGATTTTAATGGAATCCAATGATATTCCTCCTTGGTTTTGAGATGTTGCACAGAATGTCAGAATTCAGAGCTAAAATCCATCTGCCTGTTAAGTACATGTGATAATATGTACATGTGATATACATGTTAGTACATCTGGTATGCGTCATTAAACACCAAGGTATGTGATTTAAAAAAAATAATAATAATTTCACTTCCCTATGTATGATACAATACCCTCTCTTCTTATCGCCATCTATTCATTAAGCCTCTTTGGAAAACAGTGAAATTCAGCTTGATCTAGTTTGCAAGTAGCTGATTGCCCACACTATAGGCAAAATTGACAGTATAAACAATAAAGTTGTATGAAATATGAGTCAGTCTTCAAACTAATTTTAATTATGCTAATGAGTTTGTGACAAAGACCCATATACCTTAGTGCTTATTGTACATTAACTTGTGAGTTCATTAAGCTTTAATATAAATGTATGTATACGTTTTAATATTAGATGTGATTATTTAATCACAGAACACTGTGCAAATAAATACGTTTTTTTAGTTTGTTTTTTTAATTTTTGACTCTCAGTACTAAAACTGATTTATAATTTAGTTTATATATTAGCCATGATACATAGTACATTTCCTATCAGAACTATGTTATTCCAGTATTCTATAATGGGTGTGTTTTGAAAATATACAGTATATATACAATTGTTTGAGTTGTCAAAATTGTGAGTACACTGGGACATCATGACCAGACAGGTGCAAGGAATATCAACCATAAAGATAAGCATTCAACAAGAGGCTTACATTAGAGGGAAGCTGACTAGAATAATAAAAGTTACATGTGAGGGTGTACAAGGTTGCCAGTGAGAAGAGGACTGCAGTCCAAGCTGAATGGATAAAACACTATTCGGAATTCAAATAAAAACCCCTGTAACTTAAGCATCACAACTCTTAAAATCTTGAATACCATGTCATCATGGTATTATATCAGACTCAATCAATCATAAAAATGACTGAATAAATAACTTGGTAACTAATTAAATAATAGTCCAACAGGTGATGTCACAAATGGGTGTTTAAGTACTAACAGCCTAAGGAACAGACATATCTTACCTTAAAGCGCTTTGAGACGATATAATGTTGTGTTAATGTGCTATGCAAAAATACATTTGCTTGATAATTCCTACAACATCGCCGAGTACAGACTCCTGTTTATTCAAAGTTCTTGACTCTTCCTACTGACCTACTCGCTGCTTGCTGGAGGCTTCTACACAATAGGGGACAGTAACGCATTAAGTAATTGGATCTTACTAAGAGTAAACATCAGGTTTTCTAAGGTCAAATATACCCTATAGGTTGTTAACACGACCCGTATTTATATTTTGATCGTCGGCTTGACCCATGTTCCCCACTTGGGTGAGTGGAGTGCAGTACAGTGGCTTAAATTACCAGTGAGCCATCATTCATACTTGCACCAGCTTGTTGTAGTCATGTTAACAGCACAGATACCATATCTGAAATAGCTACATTCAAGACTGAGAAGGAAGGACTGGCCATAACTAAAATATATGAAGACTAAATCTTGCATTTATGATTTATTTCAGATATAAATTTGAGCTGAAAACGTGCACACGGAAAATGACAAAGGCCACTGAATATTATTACCTTTGGTGCAATGCAAGATAACTAAAATAAAAATGCAATGAGCTTTAATTACAATGAATCATCCGGAGAAATGCAGAGAGAATCACTGCGGGAGATATGCTCCCTGCACACATGTCCCAAGGTTTGACTAATCTGGAAGAAAAACAGAGACGAATGCAGCTCAAGCAGATTTGGGGTCAAACAATTAAGTTAAAGTGATATTGGCTTCTCTGATAACAAGACTACATTAAAAGGGCTGAGAAAATTGGAGGATATTGTCATCAATACTAAAAATAGATAACACCATAAACGAGATACCATGAAGAGGAGAACTGATCTACAGTGCTGCCACACGCAAGGAAGGAAGGAAGGTATCCAGGGCAGAGTTGGAATGTCTGATGAAAACATATATTCTGCACCCACTGAATGGAGCACAGATACATACAGTAGAGAACATAGCAAGGGTCTGGGGTGCTGTCTGGCACCTGATTGGGGAAAGGCAGCTGTCTATCTCCTGAAAGGTTCCGGATAACTGTCTGCCAATGGTAATGACTATGATCAGCAATTTAAGGTATCTACCTGGACCATTGAGGAATTTCGCATGTAAAGGCATAAATACATGGAAGCTTACCCATATGGTCCAATTAAACAGTCCTTAATGGCAGGTCTGTTTATCTCATGCTGTCCAAGATTCTGAATAACACAACACCAGACTGGGAAGAAATGGGTGGATGCTGTCAACCATCTGGATACAAACATGAGCTTGATTGTAAGAGCACTTCAAATGGGTGTCAACCACCGTATAAGGAGCAATGCTCAAAAGAAGCTGCATCTTTCAAAAAATGTCACTCTGATGCCTTTGATATTTTTATGGTAAAAGTGATCTCCAAAACGTTAATAGCTCATAACCAATCCTCTCTCATCTTGTTTGACAAGGCTCTGGAACGAAGGTACAAATTATAACTGAAAAAAAACTTCAGCTGCATCTGAAAGCACCCAACAGTTAAACCTTCCAAATAGAGATTTAGGGTAACCCCTATCTGGTACTAGATAGGTGTACCTAATAAAGTGACCAGAATGTATATATGTATGATTCCAATTCCATGTATGCATTTAGAATTAGAAGTTGTAAACATCAATGGACAGCAAATTACAAAGTAACTTTTTAATTTAACATGGAAAATCACGGATGCTTGCATACCTTATTAATCCCAAAGGAAATTGCATGGCATTAGTTGGCTTTTTTTCATTGGCTTTGTTACATTAACTGTGACCTTGAATTAATAAATGTGCCTTTAGTCCAAAGAAAACTTCAATTACAAGGCTGTTTCCAACATGATTCCTTCTCTGTGAGATACAGAGAGTTGATAACAATCTTCACTCCAGGGAGTCTAAAACTCTGGCTAAAAGTTTACTAGGAGAGTGTGTCCTTCACTAGGATAAGCAGTGTGCAGCTCAGTGGGTGAGGATTCTGTACCTGTGTCTGTAAGGTCACCAGTTGAGCTCCATGGGTCAGTAGAGTGATTTCACCGCAGGGCCCATGAGCAAGGCCCTTAACTCCCAAATGCTCCCTGCTTTCTCGAAAAATCACTTTGGATAAAAGCGTCTGCTGAATTAATAATAATAATAATAATAATAAATATGTGTCAGCAATTGGGAGAAATACAAATTTACTTTTGACCCAAAATATATTCATATTTAGCTACCTTTATTTTTTTTTCATTTTCATCTTCATTTTTTATTTTTGTTTTTACTGAAAACGTCTGCACTCTGCCAAACACCAACCAAGGTGTCAGTAGGGTTTCTACATTCAGCTTCATTTCCTGTTTCCATGACAACGGGAGGGAAGGGGAAAAAAAAAAGCATAACTTTGTCCGGAATTTAATAAACAATCGTCAGCAATAACTCAACTGGCAACAAATGCTGAATGGAAGCCGCACACAAATAAGAAATGCATGATTGTGCAAATACCTTGTCTTAAAAAAAAGTTGATGAGTAACAAAAAAACAACACTGGCCACAACATTACAGTTTGTTTCTTAAAATATAGAAAATATTTATTATTGTAATATCGAAGAGAAAATTTGTATAGAGAAATAATGAGCATCTCCGAGATATTTTTATTACTACTATTTGTTGTTTATTTGTTGTTTACTTATTGTTGTTGACTTTTGTTTATCTTTTAATGTTGAATAAATTATATTTGGACATTCTTATTTAGCGATCTTTTTAAAATATTGAAATGAAATTCTGGCTCAGGCAGGTTTTAAAAAAGACCACATAACCCCAAATTATCAATATTTCCATTTTTGAAGCAGGAAATGTTTCATTTACTTTCAAACAGTTTGGGAATTATATTAAGCTTTACCTTTATGTTTTGATACATTATCAGAAAATTACATGAGTCGGGGATACAATGCAATTAACATTTGAGACAATTGAGACAAACATTATTCTTGGTGAATGAGCCTCAATTTAATCTCTTTTTGTGGCTGATCAGGTACCTATCATTCTAGATGCTAATAAGCTGAACAGCTCCTTTTCTGTGGCTCAGATTCCGCTCAGGTTTTCCCTTGGTGCTCCAAACAAATCTAACTGGGGTTAAAAATAGGTAAATGATATCAATTTAAAAAAACACTCAACACCAAAACCCAAACCTTTTATGGGTTTTTAATTTTTATGGCAGGGACTGTATATTCCTGCCCTGAGGCATAATCTGTTCAGGCGTGTTTACAGGACTTAATTAAGTATTGATATGTTTCCAGAGGATGCAACAACACAGTCTTCAGTAACTAAAATTCTGGATTTTAGATTTGCTTCATAAGCTTTTGCTGTCATGTGCCCATGTCTGACCCTAATATTTCTTTTAAGGATGTGTCACGGTGTTGGGAACAGAACAGTCCTAAATGGGACCTTGACCATGACTGCTGTGCAGCACCATGGCTCCGCATCCAGACTGAGAACATGGTGAGACAAAAAAGCTTTCTGTTGTTCCATACACCCTCTTACAGAACATAATACCGGGATGCTGGCTGCCATTGTGCAACTTTGTCAAACCATAACCTTCACCAAAAAACAAAAAAAAAAATCCATAAAGTAAAACTAATAAAGGATGCACTGAACAATAAACAATTGACATTATGCATACTCTCAAAGCATGCTGGGAAGGACACCCCAGCAATTACTCAGCAAGTCCCTTAATTAAGTACAACAACATACTGGGTGTAGCTGTATTATAAAGTATAAAATCTCACCGGATCTCTCTTTTAGCAGTGGTGTGTGCATGTGTGGGAAGTAAATTTCTCCAACACACTACTGATCAAGCTTATTAATTAACGCGTGGGTCTGTTCTGGGATGTGGTATGCAGGAGATGTACATCTGCCAATCTAGGCAGAAATCTTAGGCCTTGAAAACACAGCCTTTTGTCCTGAAGACTACAGATAACTCACAAGTATGTATCTTTATTTTTTATTATGAACCTGTATCCATGTGCCATTTTCTATAATATATACATTTCCAGATTAAATTTAATATACCTGGTAAATTCATTAATTGTACTGTTTATCAAGCTGACCAATAACAGCCTGTGTATGTACAGGTCCAGTGTTTGAATATTTAATGATGACTGGATAGTATTAATGTCAAAATAAACACAGCAATTTTTGAGGAAAGTCTACTAGTTCATCATTTTTCAAATAAAAATAGGTCAGAATTTGGCTCCTGTTTACAGGTTTGTGTTTTTTTAATAAATGAAGACAGATTTTTGGAGAGAGTCTGTTTCTCTTTTAATTCAAAATTTGCACAGCTGTACTAAATATCCTGTCTGTAGAAATCCTAAAATTTAAGACTATTAAACACTTTTTTAATACCGCTTCAAGCCTAAATTAAGGCTAAACTGCAAGCAGAAATATGCTTTGACAGAATCAATACCCATACATTTACACAACAGTAACTACACCCACTTTTCATTCAAGTTCATGTTAAAAAAAGTTCCAACAATTGATGTGTGAATAATAAATCAAAAACTTTACAAGGTGACAGTCAAGACATAGGTGATAAGAAATCTTCCTACCAAGAAACTTCATTCAAAAAAGAGAAACAATGGACTTAGATTATGACATTTAATGTTCCATTCTCTAACAGTAAGGGCATATAAAGTGCCAGATTTAACCAATCCTTGCATATTTGAATTTACACTTTCTCATGTGTTGCTACTTCAAAGACAGGATACTAAGCTAATGTGTGTTAGCTACATATAACCCATGCTACTTTTAGCACCAACTGTGAAACTTCCATTAAAAAATGCTCTCATGTTATTTATACCAAACGTTATCAAAATGAAGGGGTATACTCTAGAATAGGGACCTGTATCAAAAAGCTGGATTTGTTGCTCAGCTGGAAAACTTATGATATTACAGGTACCCCAGTTTAAATGGACTTTCTCTTTGTTCTCTTACATTTAGCCCAGACTACTCAAAATCCAAATAGTTATCGAGCTAAGCAAGAAATCCTGTTTTACAATACATGCGCCTACTTGGAAAAGGATAGGCTCACAGGCTAAATTACTGTGGCATTATGTACATATGGATATGACCAAGATATGATCAAGGGACAAGAACAAGATCCTTTCCCAAGTCTGTCTTTAAGCTGAATTTGTAGTTAAATTAAACAGATACATACAGTTCTTATTTAGCATCAGTTAGGCAAATGTTTGTCTTAGTATATAATTTTACCTTTCAATGTATATAAAACACAAACACTTGCAAATAAACTAAAATATCTTAAACATAATAATACAGTACATAGTATTGATATGGTAAGGAAAAAAGTGTTTTTTTTAATTATTAAAAAAAAAACTGTTTAGACCGAAAAAGAGATCATATTTAAGGTTAACACTTAGAACATAAGAACATAAGAACATAAGAAATTTACAAACGAGAGGAGGCCATTCGGCCCATCAAGCTCATTTGGGGAGAACTTAA
>JAABNY020000039.1:24799552-24810121 GCA_015164015.2 Brevimyrus niger
CACCTATGGGCAATATAGCAACTCCAATCAGCCTCAGCATGTCTTTGGACTGTGGGGGGAAACCGGAGTACCCGGAGAAAACCCCATGACAGCACAGGGAGAACATGCAAACTCCACACACATGTAACCTAGACAGAGACTCGAACCCAGGTGCTAACCACTGCACCAAAAAAAAAAAAAAACCTATTGAATTACACTGATCAAATTTAATAATGCTTGAATTTGGGTGCTATAATTTAATGTTAATGTGCATTGTGTACCAAAACAAATTATAGCCAAACAGTCAAGAGTTATAATTAATATATGAAGAACAAAAGGGCTAGAAGCAGGTACTAAAGGCTGCAGAAACCTTCTAAGAACCATTGTCAACCAAATGTAACAATGTAATCTCCTACATGAACAGAAAAAAAGCCTTTACCACTAATGAAAATGAGAATTTAATGTTTTCTTCCATAATTTTCAGATTTTTAAAAGGCAGCAGGGGTGACCAAGGGTGGGTTGTTGGCACAAACATCAGCCAATGGGTCAAATCAACTCCTCCACAACAAATGTCCCGTTATATAATTAGCTGGATTCTACTACAGCTTAAAAGACAGGCCTATGAAGACCAGATGCAAAACATGGTTCTTAAGTGCATTTTCATGCTATTTAACTCATCGGAAATCTTTTATGTTTTTTAATTTCCATACCTGAAAAAAGTAGCAAACCGCACACAAATCCTCCATTACAGCCATGAGTAAAAATGACCCAAGAAAATCCATCAAATGCAGTTTCATGGAGGAGAGTCACTTGCATGTACCTTAACGTCAGGACTTGATATTCTCTAAATATTTTCCATGCTCTGTCAATATTGCTCTTGTTTTTTTTTTTTTTAAACTTACCACTGAGCTGTCCAATTGTTACCTATCTCGTTCTCTACAGGAAACTTGCATGATAGCAAGTCAGTAAAGCAAAGTATTCTATTCTGAAAACTTCACATTTGGCTGAACCCAATTTTCTCTAGCTTGTACTGCTTCCAGATTTGCACAATACACAATGAATAGGACACAGCATATGCTATGAAATAAATTAGATAAATTGTATAGGGATTTACCTGATCCTAAACTATATCTGGCTAATTATATATTTTATTCTGACAGTATTTTGGGCAATGGTAAAAGAACCCTGTATCTTATCTGATTATAGATTAGAAATACTGTGTTTAATTGCTGCATGTAGGGTGGCAGGGTTAACATTATTGTAAACAAATAAACGTCTTTAATTTGCTTCTTTTGAAAAATATATCAATGTTGAGAACATAAGAAATTTACAAACGTGAGGAGGCCATTCAGCCCATCAAGCTCGTTTGGGGAGAACTTAACTAATAGCTCAGAGTTGTTAAAATCTTATCTAGCTCTGTAACTAATAACACAACTATGATGCAATAATGCAAAAGGCACAAAGAAGGATAAATCAAGAACAAAAACACACTTCCACAAGATATTTAGACACACCCCTAGCAAACCAGGACAAACATTTAAGGATGGTAAACTTCCCTGAATATTCTATTTACATGAGTGCATATTACTTAAAATAGGAATCTTAAGTGTACTCAGGGCTGGTATCATTACTAATCATTTGGAGAGTTAAATATAAAATACTACAATAGGCATCACAAGAGCCCATAATATCCTTGGAATAACCAACACTGTTTAAAACAGTTAATTTTCTTTAAAGTTTAAAATCTAATTAAAAATCATGTTATACTTTACTGGTGGAGTATTTTTGTATTTTTATAGCAACAAGTCCTGTCCTGATCCAGTGCAAAATAAAACAGCAACACATTAAAAAACACCACATCCCTAGCGATCATTGTGTAATGAAACTGTAGACTTATAATCCTGGCCTCCTCTCATTACCAAACTCTCTAAGGAAAAACAGATTGAGTTATGTTCTCTCCCCACCTCTACCACCATCAAAATTCCAATAAGGTGAAATGATTTTTTTTTTTTAGTTTTTTTTTTTTTTTAAATGAAGTTATAAAATCTATATTGCTATGCAAATTATAAAACAAATGGCTTTTGGTACATACAGAGGTTTTTTTAAATTATTATTTTAGGGAGACTCAACCACACAATAATAACTGAAAATAATCAGAAAATAATTCACCTATACTCCAATGCCACATATGTTACACATTCTTAAATTTAAATTCTCTTATTATTTTACAGATTACATTTTAGAAAAATATCACTGATAGAATACGTCTAATGTAACATAGAGCGTGTGTTATAGGCTTTAGGTTTGGCTCTAAGTGCTTGGGACTAGATTGCTCTGGTGAGACCTTGGTTCATGCTTCCTGCTGAGGGGGACACACGTACTGCACAGCCATAACGCCATAAATAAATAGATATTAGATAAGACACCCATTACCAAACTAAATAATAATATTTTTTTAAAGTTCCAGTAAAAATAGCAGAAAGATAATTTTGTTTTCTAACCAAAAACACTGACTGGTATAGTTTTCTTTGAGTGATTTAAAAAGAAAAACACTGGTATATTTCTGGGACCAAGTGAGAAAATCTCCCAAATAACCAACCATTTGCACGAACCAATCAAAGACGACATTATCTTACCTGCAGTAATTGCCCTGTTTAGCAACATCAGCTAATGAGAAGAAGCAGTCCACCGTTGCCAGGTGATAAACAGCTTTCTTCATGATGTGATAGTGTTCTCCAAACTGACTGTCAATAAAAAATAAAGACTACAAAAATCAGTGCACGGTCCCAATTATTTATTTGTCTTAGTAGAGCACAGAACACAATTCACAACTGACACATTTGAATTCTCTGAAGAGATACAGCAACAGGTCAGTAAAAAGAGAAACAACTACTTGGTAAAAATGAACACCTTCATAATTTTCCAATTGGTATGGATACCTACTGAAGGAAATTGATCCACTCTTGGCTGCAGTCAATTACCAGCTGCTCCCGTAGCTGCAGAAGATGCCGGTGTCTCTCAACGATAAATGGCGTATGGAAGCGGGATACAGCCTTTGTGCTAAGCCAAGGTGAGAGAAAATAGATATACAAACCACCTGTGGGGAAGAACTCAGTAACCGCAGTAACTGCCTCCGCTCACATCTCTATTTTGATTCTGCTGTCCCTGACTTCCGAATAACAATGGCCTAAAAGCAACATAAAAAGAGCGGACAATGCACTATGCACTCAAGAATCAGAGAATACTTGATTATTCTGCTACATACAGTACTGTGCAAAAGTCTTAGGCAGGCAAAGAAAATGTTTAGATTATCCTCATGTTGGTGTACAACTATGATATTATGCCTGCCAAAGTGTGTCAGCTTAGTTGTTTCACCCCAGTATCTGCAGCGACTGTCCAGGGCAGCCATGTATTTTTTGACTTGGTCACTAACACACCCCATACAGCAAGTCAATCTGTCACTGACGTTTTAAAACAATTAATTTAATTATTTAATTGAGCTGTAGGCACCAACAACCGTGCCATGCTCAAAATTGCTTAAATCACCTTTCTTTCCCATTCTGACATTCGGTTTGGAGTTCAGGAGATTGTCTTGACCAGGACCACACTGCTAAATGCATTGAAGCAACTGCCATGTGATTGGTCGATTAGATAATTGCATTAATGAGAAATTGAACAGGTGTTCCTAATAATCCTTTAGGCGAGTATAGGTAGGACATGCTAACAAGAGTACAAGCTTTTGAGCAGAGCACTACAACGTTGCAATTTTCCCTCATAATCTTGAAGGATAAATGCATGGAAAACCGAAGAAAACGCAAGTAAAGCATACTGTTTCAAAGAAAAGCGTCAAGTGAGAACTATATTAAAGTGTGACGCCACTGGTGGCTTGTTCTGCCAGTAAATGTGGGCAAGTTACCCAAATGCCAAGACGCTGTACATTTGCATTGTCTTAAGAATAGCAAACAATAAATGGAAATTATATTACATATATATCTGGTGTGCCTGTGTTTTCCACTATCCAAAAATTCCATCACCCTTGTCAACCATGGTTTAATTCTGAAATATGCAGAACGTGAAGTAATTTTAAAATAAATGACACGCATATTAAGGACACGTGAATAGAGCTGCCAATCACCCATAATAAGATAAAGGGTTTTCAGATCTACAGACCTGCTGACTTTCACCCAGTCTTGTGGGACTGCAGATACCACAGAGTTCTTCACCTCAATGAGAAACTGTAGGAAGACACCAACCACAATCAGTTGAGCACCAGCAGACCTCCCTGAAAGTAATGCACATTCCACATTCACACATCTTCGGATTTTGTGGTAAGTAAAAACATTTCAGACTTATTCATTTCAAAGGGACAGTGCTTTTTGAAGCTACACATTTCTGTTTGCCAATCAGTTCAAACACTTCACATTTTATTTATTATTCGACTTAGATAAATGTGCTAGCTGACAAAATGAATACAACCAGGCCACAGTGTTGCCTTTGGCTGCTTTTATTTATGTCTCCCGCTAATACACTTACCAGAGAATAAAAGCAACGCTTAGAAGGACTATTAAATCAGGGGGGTGAGAACAGGGTGTTTTGTTTAAAACACACCACAATTCTGTCTAATAAAGGAGTATAAATCAGAACACCAGAGCTCTGTGATTCACCCACCTGCTACAAACTGACCATCTGTGTTTTACGGTGTCGGTCAGAGGCCATTGCCTGTCAAATAAAACCTTTACAGATGCCAGACCACATGTGATTTGTGTTAAGCAAGCTCACTGATTAAATATCTAAGCTATTATCTGTTATACAGTAGCCTAGTCTACATGACAATAATTCAGTCTCTACAATTTCCACAGACTGATGAATAATTGCAAATAAAAAGATAAATAAAACAAAAAACTCACGTTATGCCACATTTATCCCAAACTTGACCAACCAAAAAGGTTTGTTTTAAAAATAAAAAATAAAATAAAATTAAAATAAAAAAATAATAAAATAAAAATAATAAAATAAAATAAAATAAAATAAAGGTTTGCTTTATGGTGATGTAGCTTAGCTATTTCCAAGAATTCCAAATTGGGGGGGCTTATAAAAAAGACCTTGGTTTGTGTGTAGGATCTGCAGATCAATTGATATAAAAAGAAATTCTCAGCTGCACGACAGCTGATGCATCTCTGACTGCAGGATTTTAGCCCTCAAAAAATAACTGATCAATCGTCATTGGAATTATAATTAAACAATCACTATGATTCCCTATACATTTTTACTGTCAAGACAATGCAGAACTAACAGTAAACAGGGCATTTTTCAAAATCTCTGAAGCAGGTACCTTTGCAGCTGTGTTTTGAGTATTTCAGTTCTAACTTTAGCAGTACGTAGTTTGGACCAATAAAATGTACAGATGTTGTGTGGTCAAAGCCTAAGGCTGTATAAAACTGGAAAAATTTCAGATATTGCAATGTGAATTTTTTGTGAGAAATATAGTGATATTTACACAAAATTTACCCTAAATACATTAGCCAAAATTAACTTACCTACCAATAGAATCTATCAAATACGTTGCGCCAACACATGACACAATTTTCTCGACTCAGACATGATGACAATCATTTCTCGACTCAGACTGCATGGATCAACTGCACAATCTTTACCCACCGATTAGGTGCTTTACTGCATTTCTTCGCGTATGCCATTCTTTATATGTCTAAATATTAATAACTTATTACTTTCTCAGTTGCACTACACCCAGCATTTTCTGTGACATACCAGAAAGAACTCTAACAAACACACCAGTGGTATAACTAATGACCATGTAATGTCACACAGACACATAGACTCCATCATGATTTCCTTCTGAGACCAAATGCTACAGCTACCTAGACTGTTTTTGAATGCACAGTTTGCTGGTAAGAAATATGTCCCACAAGCATATCAGGTTTTTATGAAGTGGTAATAAAATCCATCAAAGATTAAACAAATATCTTAATAATATCAGTTATCACAAGGTTAGGTGTCTTGTGCAATCAACCTTCCACTTACTTCCAATAAGCGGCATTACTTCAATTTTGCTGCCATTTCTCACCAAATTTGAAAAGGTCTCTTTCTTGACCCTAAAATCATGTCTACAAAAGTTTAAAAAGATCTGTCAAATACATTTTGAGTTATCACAGTAAAGGTGCTGCTTTAGATTTGGTGTGATTTGTGTCACATTTGCTTCCAGTTTGGCACCCATACAGTATGTCTCCAAAGTTTAAAGAAGTTTAATCAAATACTTTTAGAGTTACTTTGTTCACAATCACAAGTGTCTTCTTGGCTTCCCTTGCATTCCTTTGTTGCCACATTGCACTACTGTTTCATTTTTGGGGTAATTTGTCTCAGATTCAAATCAGGTGCAGAACTTCATGCATGCATTGTTTTTGTAAAGCACTGTAGTAATGCAATCTTTTAAAAACTTGTTAACTCATCATATTCACAATCAAATACTGTTTGCAGTCTTTTTGAGTTATCATGCTAACACTATCAACTGTCAAGACTGCCTTTTCCTTTTCTATCACTATGCAGCCATGTTTCAGTTTTGGGGTGATCTATCTATCTGGTGACTTGCACCTTCCATCACACAGTGTTTATACCATGACATTTAGACCACGCTTCCAGGCTCTCACCTCTTGACCAGACACTGTCACATAATCCAGGGAAGGGTTCTTCAGGAGCCGCCGAACTTCTCGCTTGTGTTCTAGTATTTCAGACAGAACAGACTGGATCTCTTGCTTCCTCTCCAATATAACAGGGAAGCCAGTCAGGTCAGAAAAAAGCTGGGTCTTATCGCCTGCCCTGCAGAGCATTCACATACATCACAAACTTTGTTTACATATGATATCAAGCAATTCAAACATCTATGTGTACCTCAAAAACAAAAAGCTTTGAAAAAATATTAATGAACCTTTTAAACGCTTTCTGTTTAATATTTACAAACATTTTCTGTCTGGGTATAAATATGACTGAAGGAAATTAATTGCAAATGAAAATGCTTTTTAAAGTAAAACTGAAAAAGTTGACTGAAAGTAAAAAAATCCAGGGAAATATTTAGTTTCAGGTTTTCGTTCATAAAAATGTCAAACTTTCTGCTCAGCAGAAAGCCCATCTAAAACTATTTTATCAGATAAAGAAAAAACCTTATCAATTACTTACTGTTCTAGACATATCAGAAGGTTCAGATGTGGAGATTTCAGGGCCAGAAAGTACAAATCCAGACCAAGATTTTGTTTCAACCAACCAGTCAACCTCTGTGACTGTGACTCTAGGGCTAAATTGGTTAGTTGAAACGAAATCTTGGTCTGAATTTGTACACTTTGGACCTGAAATCTCCACTTTTGAGAAGGATAACACAGAAACGTGCATTCTGAGCATATTATTCCCATTTTGGTCACATGCTGTAAACTTTATATTTGAAAACCCACACTTTATAATTCAGTGAGATGCACAACAAAGCAAAATGTAACTATATATGTATTATTTTACACGTTCATGTCACATCACCCAGTGTAATTTAAGCAGGACTTTAAGCCCAAATGCTAACTTTTAACTAAATACATTGCTAGCTTTTCTCAAGAGACGGTGAAACGTTCCTGGTTCATCCCCTATTTTCATGCTCAAACATACACTTCATACATTCACTACACAGACTATGTCAGGGGTCCCCAATGAAACTACTTGACCAGTGTTGGTAACCATTCTATTCTTAATGGACTAGATGCTAAATGGACTGGATTTTTAAAATTAGTCTGATGAAAAATACACATTATATTATTGTGTATTATATGTTTTCTCTGTTGTAATTAATCAGTAAAACAACTGATGATACAAAACAACTGAAGATATGAACATATATCTTATACTATCTATTTTGTGTTACTTGCTGTAAAGGTGAAAGATTTAGAAAAAAAAAGATCTAGTTTTGTGTTATTTGATCTTAAAACTGTAATAGCAGTGTCTATTTGGGGTAAATATTGTAGCAATCATTAAATCCAAGCTATAAATAATGTAACTTGGACATACACTATATGTACTATATGGACATGTGGCCATTTAAATTCCCCCCATTGAGCTTTAACAGCTACCACTCTTCCGGGAAGACTTTCCGCGAGATTTTGGAGTGTCTCTGTGGAGATTTTTGACCATTCATCAAGAAGAGCATTTGTGAGGTCAGGCACTGATGTTGGACATGAAGGCCTGGCTCACGATCTCCATTCTAGTTCATCCCAAAGGTGTTTGATGGGGTTAAGGTCAGGGCTCTGTGTGAGCCACTCAAGTTCTTCCACACCAAACTCAGCCAACCATCTCTTTATGAATTTTGCTGTGCACACTGGAGCACAGTCATGCTGGAACAGAAAAGGGCCTTCCCTAAACTGTACCCAAAGAATTGTTTAGCATAGAATTGTTCAAGACATCTTGGTATGCTGAAGCATTAAGAGGCCCCTTCAGTGAGAGGGGCCTAGCTCAACCCCTGAATAAACCAGTACAAAATGCAGCAGCCAGAGTTCTTACAAATACAACAAAAAAATGATCATATTAGCCCTGTTCTATGCTCCCTTCACTGGATTCCAGTTAAGTCTCGGATTGACTACAAAATACTGCTGTTATCTTTTAAATCGCTGAATGGCCTTGCACCAGAATACCTTAGAGAGCTACTGGTCTCTTATCACTTGCTTCGATCTCAAGGAGCAGAATATCTATTAGTACCGGTGTTAATTGTGTTAACAAAAACTATGATGAAAAATGTTTGCCAATGACCTTTTTTTCCATGACTAAGACGAGATGCTGAGGAGTGAAAAATAGATCTTTGATGATAATGTATGTGTTTATTTGTATTTGTTCACAAGACTAGACGAAAATGTTAACTCGTGGACTGTTGAACATTCAAAATGCCTCTAGTTTGCCTACATATTTAGTTGCCAACTCTCTTGTCCATTTGACTTCGATTTGCTCTGCCACCCCCTGCAGGATGGGCTCCCCCTTTGAGTCTGGTTCCTCCCAAGGCTTCTTCCCTCTAGGGAGTTGGTCTCTGGGGGCTATTTATCAGGGATAATGTAAAGTGCTTTGAAAAATGTAAAGTTTCAAATAAAACTGAATTGAACTGAAAGACATCCTCACACCATTATCCCTCCTACACCAATATTTATGGTTGCCACAATGTAGTCGATCAGGTAACGTTCTACTAGCATCTGCCAAACCCAGTTTCATTCAAAAGACTGCCAGAAGATATGAGTGATACGTCGCTCCTCAGAACATGTTTCAACTGATCCAGCGGCAGAGTCCAGCGGCAGTATGCTTTACAACACTCTATCCAATGCTTGCCAAATGTGCATGGTGATGTGAGGCTTGCATGCAGCTGCTTGGCCATAGAAGCCAATTAAATGAAGTGAGTTTCTGTTGTTCCTAAATAATTACCATTTTAAAATACAGAATAAAGAATTTCTTGTATTCCTGAGAATAACCAAATATACGTGTAGGAGGATACTGCCATGCTTTCATTTTCAAAATGAAAGGGTTTCTGAGAATATCAATTAGATTCACAATGCAAATGAAATAATCCATGTTCCATATTTTGCTTGTTGCCTAAATCATCAAGGGCATCACCCCGTTTTCCTGCTTGATTAATTAATTGTACTTCTTGCCTGGTCACGCCCTCTTCTTCAGGTTAAGTGAGATGGGCGTGTCCAAGCTGATAAGGGGAAAAAATGCTTAGCTCAAACACACGTAACTGTTTAAGAGCTTTTTCGACTAAAGTGCCTGATAAAGAAATCAAGCCCTCAGTCCGACTGTAGCAAATTTAAATTTAAACAATCTAACACATTGACCATTGAATATGTTCCTGCAGCCTTATGCTTCCACAAAAAACAAATATATCCCTTCTCTTCTGAATTTGGCTTACTTAGCTGCTTTCTCGTTGAGAACATTCAAAAACTGCTGAGCAGGAGCAAGCATCTGGGGTACAGACAGGAGGAGGTCCTTCAGCAGAGTACTGCTCAACTGTGATTGGACAGCTGGAACAAGAGCCTGGAACTCCGCTGCCAATCGTGACAGAGTGCTCGTAATGAGGTAGAACTCTTGAGTGGAACACTGTAACAAAAAAAGAGGCAACAATAAGACCAAATGAATGGCGCCTGGCATAAATACAGTATGAATGTGAATAATTCAACATAACAAACAGTGTAGAAAAGTATATCTCACTATTTAATGTACATATTTATATTGTGAGCACAGAATACTGGATGTCATTATAACTTTGCAGCAAAAACTCGGTTTATATATTCATTAATAATGCCTTGAACAGTGGCTTTCTCTTGAAAGAAATGTTCGCGGATATAAAAAATGTTTCATGGTGTAATATGATATGTCCACAAACATACAGAAAATGACACTCATTGGTAGGGCTGCGCGATAAAACAATAACGATATGTATCGCGATATACATATGATCGATATCGATAAAAACATGTTCGATAAAACGTTCGATATTTTTTATTCTTCGTCAGAAGAAAACAGAGGTCGCGAAACTAGTATGATTGCTAGTTTGGATCCGTGCCG
>JAABNY020000039.1:24816060-24831849 GCA_015164015.2 Brevimyrus niger
TAAACCCACCTGTATATAAATGATAATGATTCAGAAAAAACCTAACATTTTGGAAACACGGGAAAGAAATAAAGAGAGAATTAAAAAAAAACAAGAGAGAAAAATTGTATATGTTATGATATGTAACAGAACATAAAAGGTTTAATACGCTAGAAAAAAAGAAAAAAGGTGCGGCGTCATTCTGGGTCTTCAGAGAACCTGGTATCTGCTTCTTCCAGAGCTCCCTCAGTGTCCCCATGTAAACGCTCTGGCTGCGTCACACACACCGTGTCACGCCACACAAAAGCCCAGAACAATGTCATCACATCACATCAGACAAGGACGGCTGATAGAAATCTCAAGGCAAAACGAACACAAAAAGCTATACTTCCCATGAACCCAAAGCAGAAAATGGTTGAAATATGACAAAAGAGTCTGATATAAAAGGAAATACAGTGGTACCTCAGAACTCGAAATGAATCCGTTCACAACTCCAGACCAAATCCTAAAAAGTCAGAGTTCTGATCGTATTTTCCCCATAATAAATAATAGAAAACCATTTAATTGGTTCCCGGCACCAAAACATTACACTAAAATATGTTTTTTTAGCATTTAAACGCAAAATGAACCGAAAAAAAAACAATGTGTCCTGCCCCAATCGTCCGCTCCTTCCAGGTGCCACGCTCCCTCGTTAACCATGTGTGGAATCCCCGTGTGATCAGCTGTTTCTGGTTGTTGTCATCAGTCCTCTGTATTTTGTCTGCATTTCAGCTTGTTTCCCCATACCGGTCATTGTATTGGCCGTCTGTGTTTTGCCGCCTTACCTGTAATTAAACCCCATATTTCCCAATATGCTAACGTCTGCTCCTATGTCTCCGTTTCGTCCGCGACAATATTATTATAATTAAATGCATTAATGGTTTATTATTAATATTAAAATAATTAATAAGATTTTTTTTAATGTATTTTATTATATAGTAATAATTACTGTTACTGAATATCATTGTCTAAATGTATTTTTACTGTCTAAATATACTGTATGTACTCAGCTAGTGTAAACATGCATGATGTTATCACAGTGAATGCGAGGCTGAGACTGAAGCTTTACCCTTTGTATCCGCTGAGAGACGTGCCGCGTAATTCCCCGAGCGTACAAGTTATCTTAGGTCGGTGTTCATGGTTCGACTTAGGTCATTTTTTTGACTTTAAAAAAATTCGAGTTCTAATGAGTTCCAGAACTAAGGTACCACTGTAATATGATTGCCATGTACCTAGAGATGTCCAAAAACCTTTTTACGTAAAAATGACATCATGGTAACTTCATTTAATATCCTCCCTCCCTCTCTCTCTCTATATATATATATATATACACACACACACACACACACACTCTAGTGATGAATTTGATATCAAATTCCTTGGTAGTACTCCACAGTATGACCAAATATGTATTGAAAGCGCCAGTTACAAATAAAATAATCATGCTACTTTCAAGAATCTTTTTCTTCATTACTTGGAAACACAACTAAATTAATTGTTATTAATAAGCCCCATGGTTCATGGAAACGGAAAAGCAGATACTCTTACTGTAGGGAGCTAAATTCTGACACATTCCCCTAGACCTCAATGTCTGAATATGGGACAGGATCGGCTTGATGCTGCATGATTAACTATTTAATCGGTTCTAAAGGAATCACTTCCTTTATTTCTCAGCAATTATAAATATAAACAGATTCACAGAAATCCTTAAAAGCATAAGCAGCAGCATTACCTCACCATGTTGAAGGTTAGGTTTAGTCACACAAAACTAAAAGAGGAAGGTAAGTATAGAAGTATATGTAGAAATATAATGTTGGTAACAGTCCTTTCTATATTCAAACACTATCATGGGGTATTACATTAATTTCACATTCATTTGTGCAATTTAATCAACACAAACTCCAGTTATGAAGACACTGAAATTGATTACTAGTCACTAATTATCCACCCACCCTAAACATTTTAAATAAACTGTAAACCCTAGCTGACCTCTCTCCCAAGTGAAACATACGATGTCATAATCTCATACGAAAATCACCAAAACAAAAAAAATTATGATTAAAGTATATGACCCACCTTCATTTATCTTCGATTCTTGGTACAACGAGTTTGAATAAAAATCTGTAATCGTCTGCAGGGCACTGGAGAACTCAAAATGGGAGGAATCTCGCCTTTCGATACGAATACGGTCATCAGCCTGCACACTGGAACATGAAATATTGCATGTGTTAAAACCATTGTTTTACATGTGATTTCAAATATGATTTCAATATTATAAAGTGAGAAACAGCCCTTTGTCTGTTTTTTTAATATATATTTTTTTAAGTCACCTATAATTTAGATGGAAAATGAAGCTTTGAAATCAATTATTTCAAGACGTGATGTTAAGGGGGACAAAACACAGTCAACAAACAGGACACAGTCATTTGCTTCAAGGAAACAATACAGGTATACCATGAACCAATGGGAGGCAGATCAGCAGCAGGGGGCAGGGTCTGGATTATTTTTCATCCCCAAGCTAAACACTTTGCTGAAATTTAAAGTGTTAACGACCAAATTTTGAACCATGAGGGGAAATGGAGGGATGCTCACTGGAAAAAATGCGCGTTCCTGTGCTAGGTACTGAAACGTACTATATGCTGCCTAATGTTCTCTATTAAGAATTAATTTGCCTTTTTTTTCAAAGATCATCATTTCCAGTTGGTATTTTAATTATTGAGTAATAAAGCCCCTTAGATGGTTCGACCCTGCTGCCCTGTGAATTTACCCCGCAAGCAGATTTCAAATGCAGATTCAATTAAAATCAGTCACTATTATTTCTAAAATAAACATATTCTAAAGAACTGCAGTTAGTTTAAATTTAATCTTAAATGCAGTCAATGTGCATCACCTGCATGACCAGAGACTGGTCTGTTAACAGTATTTTCTTGCACTTCATACATATCCTATCATAAAAGCATTTGAATATACGTTGCCTCTTTCATTACCGTTTTAATGAACCCCATTCATCAACCTTATTCATTGTTTTCATTCATTCAGTCTGAGTCCAAAAACTGAAAGGGCACTTATTGCGTTTCCTAATCCAAACCAGACTGTACCATGTGCTAAAATCTTGCTTTAGACTTAAAATTAAAGAGGATACAAGAACAACAAATCTATTTCTTATGGTAAAATGCTCTTGCAAAATGGAGTCAGACACTAATTACTGGACTGATATTCCATCCGTCCGTCCCTTTTTCCTCCAAAGCATTTATGCATTGAGGCTTGTGGAGGACTGGAGTGGGTCCCAGGCCACACAGGGCACAAGGCAGGGCTACACCCTGGACAGGATGTGATAACTTAATAAAATAACTAAACAAAAACAAAAACAAAAACAAAACACTGTCTAGGAAAATGTTTTCAAAATAAGTAAACAAACACAATATTTAAAATTCCAAAAGCCAGCATACAGCTCCCTCATCCTGTATGTGCAGCCAGGTGAAATTTTAATTCTTCCCCAAAACATCCAAATACAAAATGAAGCCATCTTCCTATGATTCTTCCCCTTAAACTACAGAAAATATTTCTTTAATTGCAGATGTACAGCAGCTAGGTCACTCTTTTGAGGTGATGGTCATGAATCTTCAAATATTACCTAACAACAGAGAAAACAAGATAGTCAATATAGAGAACTGTATTCATGCTTAATACTGGACTTATCTTTACATGTTTCACTAGCTATCAAGACTAAAACTAGTATCTGCTTAATCAAAGTATACGCTGCAAACCAAATGACATTGTTACAATATATAAATAAAACCCACTGCAACTTAAGAAGACAAAAAGGAAGGAAAGAAAGGAAAAACATAATGTCATTTTCATTTTTCTTGTGTGAAAACTTGAAATGTCTGTGGTAGCAGTCAATATCCTACTTTCTGTAGATGCATACAAGACTGACGACGCTCACAGGAATGATCCCATTAGATATATTTTCATGTTACGCTTTGACAGTAAGTATTGTTTACTAAAGTAAAGTAAATTTTATTATTGGAAAAAATTACTCGTAGGGCTTTACACCAAGAAGCAACACTGAGCAGAAATGAATTACTGCCTGGGAAAAAGCCAGAGTGCTGAATTATTACAAAGAACATGCATTAAATATGACCTACCAACCTCCCTCATCCCTTCCATTCAGCCATCCATCAATCCCATTGGTGCTATAGATACCAGTTACTGTATATTTTATTTCAATTTTGAAATAATTTAAATATCTATTTTTTTTAATATGTCTAATAAAAATATTACAGAATACTGGATGTACTGAACATTACGAGTAGACACTGATGTTAGATAAGCGGCGTAAACATAAAATTATTTCCCTCAATACAAGAAACATCTCCTAGACGCACTGGGATGCATCCTCAGTGATGTATCCGGAGTTGATCAGGCCCCAACTTGCGTCCCAGCAGCCATCCACGGATCAGCCTTCTTCAACCCAAGTCACCTTGCGGCTTTCTCTGCGGCTTCACTTGTGTCTTGAATGGCCCTCCTCTTGGCCGCTCCTGTGACACCCGGCCGTGTGAGGACTCTGCAGAGTGACTGTCCTGCGAATCCTCTTCGGCCGACTTCCATGGGCTCTCTGAGAGTCCTCCTACCACAATCCCTGCATTCCTTCACTAGCTCCAGGTACTTGGCGCGTTTCCTCTCATTGGCTTCCTCTGTATGCCCTTCCTAGGGCACTGGCAGCTCCAGCATGATCAGTTGTTTTGAAGCCTCAGAGGTGATGATCATGTCTGGCCGGAGTGATGTGGGGACAATGAGCTGTAGGATCTTAAGCTGCTTTCCCAGGCCAACCTGCAGCTGCCAGTCACAAGCTGTGTGGAGGAGGCCCATTTTAACTGTTTCCTGTGCCCAGCACTTCTCTCCAGCTCTGATGAAGGTAACTGCCTTCTTAGGGGCATGGTGGTATTTGTTGGTGTTGATGGCTGAGACCGAACTCTCAGCGACTGCTTTGAGTACCTGATCATTGCGCCAGCGATAGCAGCCCTCTGCGAGAGCCTTTGGGCAGCTGCTAAGAAGATGTTCTGGGGAGCCTCTTCCTGAGCAAAGTGGGCTCACTCTTCCCCCAGACATGCAGGTTTGCTGGGCTTGGTAGGGCATCGTAGACTGCCTGCACCGGGAACCAGACGCAAAAAAATTCTGCTGCATGTCTGACCAATGACCCTTTGCTGCAGGATATTCACCTCGTCCACGCTCCCTGTTGTTGGAGTCCTACCGCCCTACTCACTCCTCCTTCCTCCACCCTCGCTCAAACCTCTTCCTTGAGTAGATGGTGTCTCTCCTTACCCCTGCTGACCTGGGTCTTTGGGACGTAACCCAAACCAGCTCTGCCTGTTGCAAAGGTGCCCACCAGAACCTTTTGTCTCTGTCGTGACTCCGCCTCCTCCATTCTCCATTTCCTCCCTGTCCTCACATCAATGCCGGATGATGACACCTTACAGTCCCTAGAGTCCCTGCTCGCCCCCAGGCTGCGTGGAAGTCCCAGCCATTTCCGAAGACAGCCACTGATCTTCCTTTCAAGGGACTCAACTGTTGAAAAAGGGACTGTATAAACCAGCAAAGACCATAGTACTCGGGGCAGGATAAAGTGCTGGTAGATCCAGGCTTGAAATCTACCTGGCAGACCAGACTTGAAATCTACCCGGCAGACCATGGTATGACCGATCGAGAGATTGCGAAGCGGTACTTATCAATCATCTTCCCCTTCTTTAACACAATGGACCTTGACTTGGAGGGATTAAAACTCATCCTTGCCCAAGTGATGACCTTGTAGGATCCACCTGCTCCCTGGAACCGATGTTGTAGTGATAGCGAGATCCTCCATATAGGCTCTTATTGGGGTCAGGGGCCCACTGCATTCTACCTCGTCTGACTTGACTACCATGTTCAGGGCAAGGACAAAAAGAATAGCAGAGATGATACCCCCTGTTATTATTCCTTTGCCATGACGGCGCCAGTCTGATGTTTCTGAACGAGAAGAGACCCTCAACCTGAAATTATTATAATAATCCAGGATCAAGTCCTTCATCTTACTGGAACATGGTGGTAGTGTAGTGCGAGCTCGACCCGCTTCTGCGGTTTGGACCCATAGGCGATGGCCAGGTCCAAGCACAACACAGCAGGGTTCTCTTTGTTCTCATGAACTACACCAGTATGTTCTAAGCAGCCGGGGCCTCCAGGAATCCCACCCTTCTGGACTACTAATCAAATAATTCCAGAAAATCCTAGTATACCACAGGACCTAATTCTTGTCCACATAATCACCTAGCAGTTTTTTCTGTATATTAGATAATTATTATATATCAGTCTATTTTTAAATGTATAGTAATATAATAAAATTAAACACCTTCCAGAAGTATGACCACTACAACGTTCAAAAAACGCAACTAATCATTTATCTAGCAGTAAAACCAGAAGTATAATTACAAGACAAGAGCATCAAGAACAGACAATCCCATTGCCTGAAGACTCATCAAGCCTCTTTTCCTTAAGACAGAGCGTATTCTATCAAGTTAGCCACTATTTAAATAAGAGTCTTAATGTTACTCACCTATTTATCTGACAGCTAAATTGTCCATTTCCACAAAAATAACTGATTATATGCTTTCAGGAAACTCACAGTTGCAGTATTTTGTTGACCATTCATAATTAATACATACTTTATAATTAAGAGAATTCAGTACTTGGTCCTATCTCTATAATTCGGACTGATAAACACTACTTCCAAAATAAAAACTCTGAATAAATAAGCTAACAATAACAACACTAATGCATAACTCATTATTTCCTACTTAGACAATAATTGTCTGAAATGCAGTAATTCCCATGTGTCCCAGGCAAATGGAATTAAATGAGTTGAATATATTTGCAACCTAATTTGAAACCTACGTTATAAAGGCGTATTTGTTTGGAAATGGTTATAACAAGCTCTTAAGGATTTACATTATATTTGCTCACCACAGGAAACATACATATACCTGTAAGATTAAGTTTAACAACTTAGCAATTTCTCTGTAAATTTTCTTCCACAATAATGCAGACAAATTAAAACTGTTTAACAGTCCTGCATAAGATACCATGATTATGTAACCCGTAGTTTAGACAAATTATAGCATGTAACAAAAAGTTATTAGTTCTATATACCTATGGCACCGAGCAGCAGAAAGTAGATGCAAGAGGAAGTGAGAATGCAGGTAACAAAACACTAAATAAAAAAAAAAAACGAAGGGTGAATTAACCAGGAAACCAAAGAACGAACCGTTATTTCTAACTGTTTAATTCTCAGTCGTTCCTGTGAAATCCATCAACATACAATTTGATAGGAGACTTTTGGAGCCAGCGTCCCCAGGCAAAATGGAGGTAACATATCCCAGCCTGCCCTCGCCACACAGCAGGCCCTCACTGTCAGGCTAGCGGATCTGTACATGTGCTGTGTCAGCACTTCTCATGCCGATGACCTACTTCTCCCACGGCCACACACACACAGCCAGGTGGTTCATCTTTATTATACCAGCAGGGCGCAGATCAAAGTGGTGCATTCAGTGCCCAAGCATCAGCAGGAAAAGGAGCAGAGGGCAGCATTAAACCCTGTCAGACTCACCCTCTTTCACTGGTAGTACTAATTACTTTGACCAGAAAACTGCAGCCCTTGGGAAGCCTCCTATGTTGTTGCATTTCTGTTAAAGTCCCCACAATCCATATTCAGCCAAACGATTTTTCCTGAAATTGATAAAACTGCATCCTGTGACTTTTACAATTCCAGCAGCACATGCATTTTCATTTATCCGGAATCTTCTTCACACTAGGCCAGTTAAGCACATGCCTTTGAAAGCTACGGCCCGCATAATTAACCAGTGAGCTTAACTTGCTGGCTGCCTCAGTATCGTAATTCTTTTCAACCTCGGTGCTGCTTTCTCTTTCACTGTTACTACAAAACAATAAACAGAATGAATCACCTAATGATGCCTTTGCTATCACCTCGTCCAGCTTAAAGTTATTTGCTAATGACTGAGCTCTGACTAAGACTGGTGACAAATCCTGAATGCATAAAGTTCATTTCCGGAGAAAAAAGCATTTTATTACTATCCTACAACTTACAAATTTTTAATGCCAAATTTAGTACCTGTTCTTGGACACATAGTTTCTTTGCTTTCTTTGACTTTTTATTGTCACTTGAGTACAACTTTATAAATGAGTATCACTTTCAGAAACAATGCCTGTAACTCAGAAAAACTAAAAACCGGTAATCGCTGATTCTAAATCTTCCCTGCAGGACTGGGGGTCTGAATCTCTCTCTGAGTATCCTCTGGGTACTTCAGTCTGCACCTGCCATCCAATGACATTAGGCTATGGTGAGTCATTACACTTCCAATTATGTCTGACTGGAAGCCTGTGTATCCCCCCCATGATGGGTCTACTTATTCCATATATTTACTAAGATGACCCTGTTTAGGATAAGCTATCCAAAGATGGGTGGATAATCACTACTGTTATTATAAAAAAGAATATAACCTGTAGAAAACTACAAAACTGAAGTGACAAAAGTCATTTTAGAAGATCAAATGGCTCCTTGTGTTTAAATCCCTGGCCAACTGCCAAAGCACTAAAATGAAATGGAAATTAAACAATCACTCCCAAACAAAACAAGAAGCCGTAAGCTGCAGTTAATTAAAGCAACCTCCAAACTCTCAGGGGGCCAACAGCTGGGAAGGATTTGGCAGCACATTAACACTCTCTCAGAATTAGCCCCTGGAGATTGAGACTTCTTTCTGAGCCAATCGACATCAGAACTGTCTGTTCGATTCAGTTTAAGAAGAGCTCCGTAAAACTCCCTGGGTACCGCCTGTGGGAATTCTAAAGACTATCATTGCTAATACCCTACCTTTCTTATTTGCTAACAAAAAAGTACTGAACCTGCTTATCTACAAAGCAATGCTAAACAAAGAGAAAGGCACTGATAAAAGAAGCAGAGATGCTAACCTCTTCCATTAGCACAGACCCTAGTCTCTGTCATCTCCGTTTCTGTCCTTCAGTCCTTTTCCATCCTAAACCTTTTTTAATGTTAAATACTTTTTTCCCCCCTAAACACACAGTCCCTTCCTTTTCCCCCCCCGCTTGCCGCCCCCCCCCCCCCCAACAGAGCAACGCAATTACCAGCCATTCAATATTCAGCAAAAAAAATAAAAAATACTTTGAGGAAATCTTATCCAAGTCAGCGTAGAAATGCTTCACAAGTAATGTTTTATTTTTTAGCGGATTAATGCATTTTGATCATAAAACTGTCTGTAGCGCTTTTCTGCACCTCGAGCGGCAGCGTTCATTAAGAGCCACGTGAATTTAACGGAAGCTTCCGCAGCAGCCTCCCACCCGCAGGTCCTTGAGCCTCCGTCCTTGAGGAAAGCTGTGCACTGCGGCCTTTTGTCGGAGGGGTCGCGCCGGCTTCGTCTCGCACGCGCTCAAAGGAACGCGCATCGGATGAGACGTACCCGCCCCCCAAAACACTCAACAGCGGAATATGAAAAGGGCTGATGCCGTAGATGCCTTCCTCCTGTGCTAACGGAACTGCATCTTCCAGAAGACAAAGCACAGCATTTCAGGTTCTCTGGGCGGGCTCGTGCTCGACAAAAAGAAACATTAGCGCATTTCACGCAGTCTGTAAAGGCCCAAGTATACAAGTAATGTTTCTACCGTCAGATGAATACAGCTGCAGTTTTATCACCATAAGGACTGAATGGAAGTTCCTATAAATAAATAAATATATAAATGGATGATTTATACAATAAGCCCAGATTCACCCTCTGACAAAAATGGTCTCATTTGTTGATAGGTGCAAGCTCATTTGGCAAAAGGTTTTTCCTGATATTCCCTTAGCTACTGTAAATGATAATGCATTTTCATTAGTAATTATTTTGAATTCTGCCAATATATTCACTCTGATGGTCATGCTTTGAGACTGGATAAATTTGGATAGACACATATGATAATTATAATAAAACAGAGAAATGATATAAATTACATGAGTGACACAAAACACATTTTAAACAATCATAAAAAATGCTCACTGACCTATAGGTTTTTACAGGGATTTTTCGCAGAATTTGACTCGGGATCTTGAGCATTTATTTTAACACACCAACAAACATCTTGTAGGATCTTACTACAGATGTTACTAATCCCTATTTGTCCAACTGAATCTTATTTTGACACCAGGTTTAATAACATTACTGGTTAAGGACAGCAACAACCACTATCGTAAAACAAAAAATCATTTGCACCAATAGCAGTCATATATACTGTAAACTTGTATGCTTGACATTTTCAAAGAAAATAGTTGCCAACCACTGACATCTAGTGGCAATGCTGTTTATTTTCAGTATAGAATAAAAGCTGCCAAAATCCACGAAGCTACTTCTACGAGATGTACTCTACACGTACTTATGATATTTGAATGTGTTTGCTACATTCACCATACTTTGTATCATTTTATTTTGGCAGGTAGCCTACTGGGGAAATCAGGAAATGAATCACTACAAAGAACACACAATTCAAAGCAAGATTTTGTCAGAGTACTTCTATTGTTATAAAGGTAAAAATAATTTATTTTTAAAGATGCCTTTATTTAGTGAATGCGAGGTTTTTCAGGAACGCATTACTCATCTTGTAGTATACTATACGGACTGTATATAGTATTTTCAAAGGTTTTCAAAGTTTTATCATGAGATTGAAATTAAGACTGGGCCCCCCAGGGAAATGTCCTGGTTCTAATTATAAAGTCCATAAATCTTACAGTATTTTTTGTGCTGAATTCAAATATCTAATCAAAATTTCCATAAAACACAAGGATTTTGAGTGATACACAAATAACCTCTATGCTATTTGTATATTTACAAAGATTCAGGAAGAGATTCATCTAAGAGGTAAGAGTCTGATTTTCTATTGTACTTGACCTCAGGAACATCCCTCAGGGTCCAGCAGAAGTAAGCAAGCATACTGGGACTCTACTTGCCTTGATATTTTTCCATATCAGAAATGTCCTAATGACACATCTAAACGGGTTATAGCCTGTAAACTCTGGCAAAACAGACTTATAGTCCTTTGCACCATTCTGTAAAGTCTTAAAAATGTTAATGAAAAGAAACAAAATCACTTAAATTTCAATATATCCATATATTATTAATCAGAAATATATAAATCAATGCAGCCAAAAAATGATGCAACTCAAAAACTATTGGCGATTGCAAAATTCTGAAATCAACATAACAAGTACATCAAAGACACCCTGTAGCTGTTCTGTGACAAAATCTTCATTGATCAGTGTAATCAACAGAAATATATTAAATAAATTAATGTCGGTACAAGGCTCCTTTAAGTATTTCTTTTTAAGAGAGTATGAATGCAACACGCTTTGTCGAACTGCTTTTCATTCTTAGGAACACGCTAACTTTAGGTGTGTCTTTGGCTTACCTGGCCGATGCCATTCCCCGCAGCAAGCGCTCCGTCTCTTCAGAGACGTCAGTAGGTATCAGGACCTCCACGGGCTGGACACGCATCACACGGGTTTCCAGTTCCGCACGGGAGGGCCCGTCAGAGAAACAGTCCAGCATCACATCCCCTGTGCAGGGCTGCACTGCCTGGACCAAGTACAAGACCAAAGAGACTTAGTAATCTTCACCTCTCTATCCTTACTGGCCCATCTTTGTCAAAAAAAAAAAAAATGAAATCATCGTTAAATGATAATCTCATTGTTCAATCAATTATAATAGTAAGCATTTATGCAAAGAATTGTCAACAGTTCATTCATCTAATAAGCATAACAACTGGAACACCAATAGTTTTCTCCACTACTGACTGTATAAATACAAAGCTTTAACACTAAACTAAGAAAAACAAATATTTCTGACTTTTTCCCCCATTCCTAAATTTAACTGTGCCGCTAGGAAACATATCAGAGCCCATGTGAAATACTTGGTAAGGACCTTATAAAAGGTTATACAAATAAACAAACAAACAAGCAAGCAACGAATGAATTCAGATGAAACACGGGGAACACAATGGGTTAGTCACATGTGAAGAAGGAGCTCGTACCACAAGCCCCACTGTCAGTTCCTTCTTCAGGCTGTCCCAGCTCTCACTCACACACATCAGGTAGCTGTTAGGGGTATCGACCACATCGGCAGCTTCCTCCAGGTCCCCTGGCTTCAGCAGTGGGTTCATATCTGTGTTTATAACTGTCAAGGACTATGGACTACACCAGGGTTATTCAACTCATGGTCCTCGAGGTCCGAGCACTGCTGGTTTTCCAGCCTTCCCTTACCTGTTTGGTCAGAGGCTTCACACCTGACTATCAGAATCAGTAATTATTAAACAACTACCTGGGAGAACTGAAAACACGGCCTGGATTTGGAATCGAGGTCCAGAGTTGAAAAACCCTGGACTACACCAAACACAGTAGTAATATTAACCAGTGGGGGTCTATTTGGATATTCCCTGCATTACAAGTAACTATACAATGTAAAAGAGGAAAAAAATATATTGTTTATAGAAATACAACAAATTTAACAGTGGTTTAGTGGAATTTAAATGCTTGATCTCCCATCAACGTATCCTTTCGGAAGATGCTTTGAAAATGAATTATTTAGAGGATACCCTCCCCAACCAGGGTGGACTTGGTGTACAGGGCGCTGAGCTGGCGGGTGAACAGGGAGCTCCTGTTAGCCCCAGAGGCCTTCAGGGCGGTGGTCTCCGTCTGCTTCACCACGCCCACCTGTGCTTGGAACATCATGGGAGTGGCGTTTCAGAGAACTCAAAAGCAACCGTACACCCAAGTCCCATTGTGCGTCAGGCAGGGGTCTGTCCCAGTGACTGGAAAGTTCCTGGTTCGAATTTTGTGCCCGGTAGGGTAATCATACCAGAACCAAAAACTGATCCAGGGGTGCTTGAAAAAAAAAAAGTAGCGTAAAGTCTGAACCCAAGCTTCGCCCTCTAATCTAAGTGTGTGTCTCATGTGAGAGCAAAATGGGATCTGTGGAAGCCAAAGAATTCCTGTCTACCTGTACTTGTACACTGGTGAATAAAGCATTGTCATCAAAATTAGTGACTGAGACCTACAAATCCATTCCTTCTTTGAATTTCCTGCTTCAAAAAAAAACAAGAAACACAAAAAATCTGCAGCATTTTTTGGTTTTTCTTTTTTTTTTTTAATTATAATTGGATTAGTGAAAAACAGGAAAAGAAAAAAAATGGCTGCATGTTTTGTTTTTCTGTTTTAAAACCAAATTGGAAAACTGTAAATCACCTGTTATTATTTCGGTAAATCCAGGGGGTGCCAGACAATGTATCATATAACACATTAAAACTACAATATAATATATCCCTGTTAAAACAAACAGTACAGACCAGCACAACTGGTTTCCAGCATGAACAGCATTTACTGTGTTTTGGTGTCGGTGGACCAGCATCATTAATGAAATATTGCTGGTGGACCGGCTTCATGTGCAGGTAGACCAGTACTATGCGGGACTACTAGACCATGCGGGTCCACCAGCTACACCAGCACCAAACCAGATCTAACCAGCATAGACCATGGAAATCCTGCTGGTCTCTGCTGAATATTTTTAGCAGGTGTGTGGCTTATGCAATGACCACAAAAAACTTAAAAAAAATAATTTGTTGGGTGGAGTTCCGTGGGTTGGGAATCAGAATGTTGCCGGTTCAAATCCTGTGGTCGGGAGCGAGATCTCACCATTGGGTCTAGATGGAATTCATTTTGTATTTCAGTTACATTTCATTTTTACTTGCATCCCCATATTCATACATCGGAGAATTCGATTGATAACCAATAAACTTTTTTCTAATACCAGGTGCGGGCAGTGAAACTTGCAAGGAGTTAATATCGGAATACGATAAACCATTTCTTTTACAGAGCACTCCAAACCAGGATGCTGGTGCTGATTGAGCTGGTGGACCAGCATAGCTGTACTGGTCTACCAGCATATGAAGCTGGTTCACCAGTAATATTTCATTAATGATATTGGTCCAACAACACCAAAACACAACATATGCTGGTATAAGTATTACGCTGATCATGCTGGAAACCAGCTATGCTGGTCTATGCTGTTTATTTTATGGTTTTGATGTCTTATTAATTATCCTAAGATGTAGAGAATAGTACAAATAAACCTGTCTATGGGTAGGCGTTTCCAGACTTATGACTGGCATTGTAAATATTCAAATGTTTATAGTAGGCTTTATGTTACATGTCTGGCATCCCCTGTATTTACCATAAATATCAGAACAACAGTTTGGTTTTAAAAAAGGAAAACAAAACATAAAGCCTGTTTTTTTCTTTTCCTGTTTTTCCATTTTCCTTTTCTGATTTTAAAACAGAAAAACTAAAAAACGCAGCTGATTTTTGTTTTTCAGATTTGATTTTGAAACAGAAAATACAAAGAACAAACAACACACGGATTCCTACAGTACCTCTGTCTCAAATAATAGATTCTTTAATAGCCACAAAATTACACACAACCCAATCCATCAATCATCATAAAGATCAAGTTCAGAAGGAGAGCAAAAGTGAACAATGCAGAAAACAAATATAACTGAATAAATGTACAACTTTAGTGCTCCTAAAATGATATGTAAAAATGAGCATAAATGGCTAGAATCATAAGCAGAGGTCAGGGACGATTCCAGCCACGAGTGACTGACCTTGTAACCCTGGGAGACCAAACGCCGAACGTGAACAAACAGACGGTGCGTGGGGATACTGGCCGTCATGAAGTTATGATCCATGTGGCAGAAAATGTTCAGTTCCCTTGCTGCAATCTATGACAATGCAAGAAATTCAGCAGCATTTAATACCTAGTAAACAACTGAAAAACAAGGGCCATCTCCAACGACTCCTTTGTAAAATATCAAGTTCTTGCATCATGAGTTTATGAAAATACTCTCGTTAGAAATACTCCACATTCTCACCTCTGCATCTTCCCCAAAGAACCTGTACTTATAGCCACATTCAACACACAGAAGGACGTCTTTGTGCTGCTCCTTGATGTCCATGAATTGTTGCTCCAGAGGAGTGTAGATGCTTTTGGTTCTCCTGTTGATGCCACTGCTGTCGCTGGAATTTTTCTGAGCAGTGCTTGTCCCTACGGTAACTCCACTGCTCGAGCAGGCAAAGCGACTCAGGGTGAAGCCCTGTGTTTAACAAAAGAGAAAAAAATAAACGGAGAAAGTAAAGCAACTCCCTATTAAAAATAGTAGAATGTTTTATACAAATCCATTATCCAAACAAACAACAAAATCGCCACGAAATCATGTACTGTGGGATAAATACATTACACATATCGCTACAATTTATGGAATATATTTTTGAATCATTTTGCATGTGATCACTTACATTTTCGGATGTAAAATGATTACAATAGGAAACTACCAAATCCATTAAACAGTAAAACAGATTGAACAAATTAAAATAAAAATCTCAATAAAAAAATCTGAAATTGTTAGAAAGCAACAAAACAATATAAACAAGATATTTAACATTAGCTTTCCAAAAAATAATCTTTAAAAGCCTCTGGATTAAATTTATTGAAAACCTTAGTTCCACAAGGACTCAAGCAACTGAAAATTATGCCAAATGAATTCAACGATAATCGATTAATTGTCGATAAGAAATTACTCGATTAAAATTAATTAATTGCAATTAATTGTATTTTGAACCAGAGCATG
>JAABNY020000039.1:24847846-24858015 GCA_015164015.2 Brevimyrus niger
TTCTGACCATGTCCATCCCTTTATGACCACCATGTACCCATCCTCTGATGGCTACTTCCAGCAGGATAATGCACCATCTCACAAAGCTCGAATCATTTCAAATTGGTTTCTTGAACATGACAATGAGTTCACTGAACTAAAATGGCCTCCACAGTCACCAGTCAACCCAATAGAGCATCTTTGGGATGTGGTGGAACTGAAGCTTCGTGCCCTAGATGTGCATCCCACAAATCTCCATCAATTGCAAGATGCTATCCTATCAATATGGGCCAGCATTTGCAAAATGCTTTCAGCACCTTGTTAAATGAATGGCATGTTTTATATATACATATATATATTGTTTTTATATAGATATATATGGATCAAATTGAATTGTTTTTTAAATACATCACACATGAGACGTGTTATATTATTTGGCCAATGAGCACAGCCATCTAGTAGGAAGTCAGTCTGATGATTGGTGAACGAAGCACGGATCCAAGATGTTACTGCCCGATCTGTACCAGTCCTCTGTTTTGTTCCTTGCACGTCTGCATTGCATTGTATTTTCTGGCACTATCCAATCTATTTATTCCACAATTTTATGGCACACCACATTGTCTGTACTTACAGCAAATTACAGGGCTCACTTTATTGTTTAGTGACAACTTGTGTTAAACTGGTGAAAATGGTTTTCTTTGCTTGTCATTTTAAGTGTTCCCTCTGGAGGTCTATTTCCAGTTTTGGGATCAACAAATATGCCACATCTGAAATATCAGTTAATATTTCCATCAGTTGAAATTGCTGCTATCCAGTGACATGATATTTTTCGTATACTTATAACCCTGGTTGACCTATATGGTCACCTCACTATGACTGAGGTACCTAACAAGACATGCAACAAGACATGCAAAACAAGACCCCGAAACATCCTCTCAGACAGTACAGGTGCTATATAAAACTCTTATTAAACAGGCAGAGATCACAAAGATTCCAAAACTGGAATATCTGCTATAATATCTGGTTAAATGAACTTGATGCCATAAAAAGACATATCATTTGTGTCCGAATTCAGGTGCTGCATCCTGCAAAGGACTCTGTCTATGTCACCTTTGTAGGCTGCGTCCTTCTGAGGTTTGTGCAATTAATCTTGGGATCTGTTGGGCTGTCACTACGGGATCTGAGTTAACCATGGATTTGAGTTGCATCTGTACTAATGTTGAAAGCCAAATACAAAAGCAACCAAAAACGAACTAAAAAAATAACTCAAACTGAAAACTAACTAAAAGCAAGCCAAATACAGAAAAAACATCTATGTCCTGTTCCTGTAAACATCATCAATGTCATCAATACAGATGATAAAAGGTACCCAGCCATTTTATCAAAATATATATATGTAAATGTATGAAGTGGGCCAGACTCGCTATACAGTAAAATCCCATTATAGAGGACTCGCTTATAATGGAATATCGTTTATAACAGATAAGATCCGCTGGTTCTGGCTGGGCACCTTTAAGAACATGCAGGAAAAGCATCAGATATAGCGGACACGCATATAACAGACAAACAATTTGATCCCTAGGGCCGCTTTTAACTGCAGTTTTGTTTGGCTATAACCGACATGCAGGATCCGCCTACAAGGCGCTTGGCGTGCCAGTGATAGCCAGTGCAGATGATTAATAGTCACATTGTAAAAGTAGGCATGGCGTAACAGCAGGCAACACTGATTGGTCAGTTTGGCTGTCCATCACCCGGCACGCTGTGTGTTGCCAGATAACGCTTGCAGCTGGAGGGGTGGTCAGTGTTACTTCTGTACCGTATATGTACAGTATAACCACTTATAGGCCATATATACTTCCAACAGTCAGGTAAAGTTGTATTACTACATGTACAATAGAATAATCTATACCACAAGTGTGTCCGCTGGGGTGTGGCATGAGTAAATGATGTCCTGTATTTGTGTTCTGGCCATACAGCAACTCTGCATATAATGGACTTTGGATTTAACAGACTGTTTTGCCATGTACTTTGAAGTCCATTATAATGGGATTTAACTGTTATTGGTAAGGGCACAGGTTTGGCTGGTGGTTTGAAGGTATTTATTACTGCACAGTTGACTCAGATCCTGTAGTGACACATCCAATGGGTTGATCCAAAAAAAGGATGCATTCCTGGACCACATTTCATGCATTTGGTCTTCGAATGCAGCATTAAAACTGAATTCAGACACAGCCATTAACGTTCTGTTTGTGTCGTTAAAATGTTGTGAAGCGAAATGGTACAAATAGGCCACCATAAAATATGCCGTAAGGTGTAATGCTGCGAATGCCCAGACATGTAAGGTGCAAATCGGACATATACAGTCAGATATTTCACCAAGCAAAGTTATCTGTAAACTTCGTCTGGCCACAGTCAGCACTTCCTGATATGACAAATCTATTCCACCACCTTAAAAGGAAGCATCTGACACAATTTTGTTTAATATTTAAAATAAAGTTCAACTCAAGATTTAATTACCATCCATCCATCCATCCATCCATCCATCCATCCATCCATCCATCCATCCATCCATTATCTTCCGCTGGATCCAAAGTCGGGTCGCGGGGCCAGCAGTCTCAGCAAGGAAACCCAGACTTCATCCAGCTCCTCCGGGGGAATCCCGTGGCGTTCCCAGGCCAGCCGAGAGACATAGCCCCTCCAGCGTTTCCTGGGTCTTCCCCGGGGCCTCCTCCCAGTGGGACATGCCCGGAACACCTCACCAGAGAGGTGTCCAGGAGGCATCCTAAGCAGATGCCCGAGCCACCTCAACTGGCTCCTCCCATGCCTTCTCCAAGTCCACAAAACACATGTAGGCTAGATAGGCAAGCTCCCACGCACCCTCCAGGACCCTATCGAGAGTATAAAGCTCGTCCACTGTTCCACGGCCGGGGCGAAAACCACACTGCTCCTCCTGAATCCGAGGTTCAACTATTCGACGGACCCTCCTCTCCAGCACCCCCTTACCAGGGAGGCTGAGGAGTGCGATCCCCCTATAGTTGGAACATACCCTCTGGTCCCTCTTCTTAAAGAGGGGGACCACCACCCTGGTCTGCCAATCCAGAGGCACTGTGCCCGATGTCCACGCGATGCCGCAGATGCATGTCAACTAAGACAGCCCTGCAACATCCAGAGCCTTGAGGAACTCCAGGCGGATCTTATCCACCCCCGGCAGATTGTCCATGCAGATTGTGGTTTTATGCCATTATTTCTTGTCAAAGCGACAGCATTTTACATTTCACAAATCTGAGATAGAAGTTGAACAGGTTATTTTAGTCAGTACCAACTGTAGCTCCTGATTTTCTTTGTAAAAGTAGCTCTCGTTCATGATTGTGGAAAAAGGTTGGACTGTTATACATGCTTTGTCTTTTAGCCTCTGTCCCTGAATGACATGAGGTATAGACACACGCACACCCACACACCCTGGATTATACTAAATCAAAGTCTTCAGGACCTCCCTTTGAAGTCACCCATTTTAGTCACTGCTCCTTTACATATCCACACACGTTACAGCACAAGTGATGCTGCTGCTATCTGACACATTGTGGACAAATGCAGCACACACCCATAATTGAAAACGTACTGGAGTTTTGCAGTGTGCTGGATTGAAAGCAATTGCTGTTCCCTCCAATGCAAATCTGTAATAGTTTAAACTCAATTTAAATGGAGTACATTATTTTTTGGGCAGTAGTGTCTGAATATACATCAGTGTCGGGTGAAGTGGTAACAGATTGACTGGGTGTTGTGCTGTGTGAGCATTTGAGAATAAGCTTTATATACACTATCATTATATCACACTAAATTGAAATAGAAGTTTTCAACTGAACTTTTCCAGGTAGGATAAATTCTATTTGGAATTACTGGATTTCATATTTCAACTATTAAAGTCAGATTCAGTTTTGTAATGAGGATAACTGCAGATTCAGATATACAAAATTCATATTCAGTTTCTAGTGGCACAAATATCAGCCCATAGAAGTTCCTCTGCTTTCTTTGTTCACGGTGTAGCTGACAGCAGTGTATGGTCTGATGGATGGGCTTATTTTAGCTGCTTGGCCTGCTACCAAATAATATCCTGATATATAACAGCTGAAGCTGCTGCTAAGTGCTGCAGATTGTTATAATCTGAAATAACCTGAAATTTTAAGTATGCAAAATTTGAGTATTTTATGCATTTTTTATGGAATTTTCCTCCAAGACATTTTTGTGCTTGCAAAGGATTAGTATATATAGTATATAGTGATACTGTAGTATCATGAAACATGTAGTTATGGAAAATTTCATTCCCGTTGTTACTGTATATGCCTATGCCTATGAGGTATGCAGGATATACTTCATAGAGTATGAAAGTGTTCGGTTGAAATAACTACAGTGGTTCCTTGGTTCCGAACTCCTAAAAAGTTCAAGTTCTGATAAAATTTTTCCTATAAGACATGATGGAAAACCAATTAATTGGTTCCTGGCCCCTCAAAATTACACCTGAATATGTTTTTTTAGCATTTAAACACAAAATGAACAGGATAAAACAAGAAGAGCATTTTATTATCAGCTTCCAAAATGATCTTATCCCAACATTACCCCTGTCCTGCCCCAATTTTCCGCTTCTCCCATGTGCCACGCCCCTTCGTTAACCCATGTGATCAGCTGTTTCTGGTTGTTAAAGACTTACGCCCATTTTAAGTTCAGAACATATCTCAATCGTAAGTACAGGAGCGTCTGTACTTTGTTGCCTATGCACTGTTACGGAGCACGCAAAATGATACTATTTTGGCATACTAGGGTTTGGTCAATGCAGTATGCATTGAAGTGGCAGTGAAGAAAGGAGCAGCACAGCAGCCACACATTTTATTGATCTAACAAAGCTGAACTCTAGGGGTGTAGGGATCCACCAAATCCACGATTCCATTCACAACTCCTTTTAGGAGATGAATAAGAAAAAAAAACATCAGCCGGTAGGGGTTGTGGGGGGAGTGCGGCAGTGGAACTGCGACATAAGATTGTGAACGATTGTGAATGTATTGTGGTTTTGGTCTTCAGAACCATTACACCACAACCAAACACAGCTGGCATGGTGGCTCAGTGGGTAATACAGATTGGGGGTCTGAATCCTCCCAACAAAAGGATCAAAAAATTCAGTCTATCCTCTTATGTCCGCAGTCAAAAGCATCTTTATTGGAATGTTCTGCATCATACTACCACATATCTACAGTAATTATTTACATTAGTGAGACAAGAGAAATAAATTTACCCTTTCATAGAATATCATGAATGCTCACCACATATTCTGAGAAATTTAAGCCTGCAGATTTTAAGGAATTGCATCAAAACGAACTTGCATGTGGCCCCGTAGTATAGAATTGAAATAACGCATTGAGTGTCCCCCCTGTAATGATTTGGAAATTTGTAATTGTTTGACACCATTATTCACAGTTTCGTGGAGTGCCTCCAACTCCACCTAGCAGACATACATATGAGGTGATTGAAGTGTGGATTAATTCTGATCGTGTTGACTAATCATTCTGAGATTCAAATACGTTGTCCATGATTCACCTATAATATCATTGTATTAAGGGTAAAAACTGCATAACATGGTTCCCCCCCTTTTCTTTTCTCTTTCTGGTCACTTATATAACTTATTTTTCACAAATTACAGGTTTCAGAGTATCCTTATCTTATGCGAAAGAATCTTTGTTTTGGAATGCTTGCCCTATCCAAGGACGCTTACCAGGTCTTCCTGGGTTTCGGACGGGTTCACCCAGTATGTTTTGCACACCACTGGTCGGTATATGAGACATTTGCCTTGTCCTCTCTTTGAAGAGTCTTCAGAAGAGAAAAGAAAGCACTGCTCATTCCTATTTTGATTGAAGCCATGCCTAGCAGCAGAAAGAAGGGAAAGCATTGCCCAAGGATACTTGTCTAACTATCTTTGATTGAAACCCCACCTAGTGGTCAGTGTGTGTAGGACGCTCGCCCCATCCTCAGGAGGAGGGGAGACACATTGATTATAAAAACTTATCTTATCATTTCTGATTGAAACTGCAAGCTGCTTCCCTGGACAAAATTGGAAATTAGACATCACATTGCCTAAGGGGAGAGGTGAGCCTGGCCAGCTTATCCCCTGCCCGCACACAGTGCCTAAATTTAGTATAAAGGAAGGGGGAGATTCCAGTACTGACCAGAGCTCAGCTGTGGGACAATGCGTGCATCGCCCGGCACTTTCTGGGGACTCACTCCCCTGCCAGGACTGAAACGGGCTCTCCAGTCTAAGAGTGAGGGTAGGTGATGACACATCCGCGTGTGAATAGCTTTGCAGTGTCTGTGTACTGATTTAAACATTATTGGGATTATTATCATTTTATGAGAATCACATAAACAATAATAGTAATTGGTACTTTCTATGTATGCATGTGTTGTCACTTTTTATATATACATAAAATCAGCTGTATTGGCAGTTTGATTATTGTTTACGATTTATAATACCATTGGATATCACTTGTGATATGAAATTATTTTGCATTGCCTTTGAACCAATATTTTGGTATGGATTTTAATGCAAAGTTATTTCGTATTACTTGTAATAAAGTCGTTTTAGAAGCGAACCCGAAGTGTGCCTGTTTGTTCCGTCGAAAACCCTATATCCCCCTCACATCATCTTTAAACAGGAATACAGTGGTACCTCGGTTCTCAAACTCACTTGAACTCGAATTTTTTGAAAGTCGAACAAACCAGTTTGACCTAAAACTCGATCTGAAAATCAGAAGTTGAACCGTGAACGTTGACATAATATAAATTGTACGTGGCAGGAAATGAGTCATACTACAATGCAATTCTTACTTGAATGCCTTCTTCACAGACTGGACGATTAACCAAATAAAGCAGCAACATTACATTAACTAACAATAAATAAACCACTAATTTACGTGTACTATTACAGCATTTATGTAATTTATTTAAACTTTACCAGGTAAATTAACTGAAAAACAGTTTTCACTGCTTTACGTGATATTCGGGAGAAATAGCAAATTGCATCGGAGCTGCCTGGTATACAAACGTCATGCGTGTAACTAAACTCTTCAGCCAATAAGTGCAAAGGTGTGTCGTCATGGAGGCGGTTCCAGTTTGTGCAGCCGGGTGAGAGGTCGCAATGCATCTACTGTAGTGCATTGCGTCAGGATTAGAATGCGTTGCTTTAAGCCAGCGCTGTAAGCAAGTCGGACGCACCCAAAGACCGGACTCGGAAAACAAATTGAAACGCAGACTTAATACAGAGGACTAATGACAACAACCAGAAACATCTGATCACATGCGGATCCCACACAAGGTTAACGAGGGGGCGTGGCACACGGAAGGAGCGGATTAAGTTCAAGAACCGAGGTACCACTGTATAAGAAACATAAAAATACGCCAAGTTTATACAGATTACTATCTTTTTGGTGCTCTGCTAACCAAATTGTGTTCATAAATACTGTAAATAACTGCAGCATCCGTAGATTACTGAAAAGCTGTCGTCTAAAGTTCTGGTGATCATTACGCATGCGCAATGTCATCGTAAATACATATCGATGTGAGCCCTAGGAACAAGCTGTTCTTTGTATTGCTATGATTTTCCTCAGTACATGTAAATGCATGCATGTTGCATAGGAAATTTATTCATAGATGAGACTGGCTTCTAGCACTGCACAGGAGCAGTAACACTTACGTTTCTTGGATTTTAAGCTATGGAAGAGACTGTTCTCTTTTATGTCATAATGTAGTCTGGCTCCTGTTTGGATCTTGTTGCAGAAGACTTTTTATGCTCTATCATTGGATATAAATCATGGCTTTGGTGGCAGTTGTAGGTACTGTAGTTATAGTAAAATTGTCCAAGCAGATTAGTGACTGGTGCTTCATGAGATGAAATGATAAATGTTTTGGAATTTTGATACACCTGGAACTCTTTCATTTTTAAGGTCCCAATACAGTCTTACATTGAGTGATGAGCATTTACATCTAGGGCTGGGTATTGGCACATTCGATTTTGATTCACAAGCTAATGACTTGATTCAGTTTCATTTGATTCCTATTCAATATCAGTCCATAGCAAAACTAACAAACAAAAATTTACAAATGCAGAGTTACTAGAAACATATTAAAGAAAACCATTAAAGGTAGGCCAAAGGCTTGTTTACCAAAATCTTTATTAGTGGAACATATTGGTATAGGTCCTTCAAAACAAAACCAACCTCTAGACTTTTAGTCGCTTTCATTTACTTCACTGTTGCCCACGGCATTTGAAAAAACAATATTCTCATGATATTATCATAACTGACAGCAAGTTAGCAAGTTATATCCAATAATATCCAGTTTCCCTTTACATGTGCTGCCTATCTGGGTCAACTGTGTTAAACTATTAAAGTATTATACTATTCAAGTACTAAAGGACTTTAGACCATCTGCAAAACTTGCACCCTTCACGGTTATAGACAGTTAAGTCCTATCACATGTATTTGCATAAATTTTCATAAAATTTATATGTATTGACACTGGCAAAGCCCCTGACAGGATCTAGACATAAGTTTTTTTTGTATTTAGCTTGCTTTTACTTAGCTTTCCATTTTATTTATTTTTAATTAGTTGTAATTAATAAATTAATATCAGGTGCTTTTGTATTTAGCATTCAGTGCTGGGGCATGCAAGACGCAAAGCCACGATTGATTCAGATGCAAGGGTTTCTCAATATCAAGAATGCAAAGATCGTACTTGTGGTCTTGGCAAGGTTCGGCTTGCTTACTTGCCCTCCAAGAACTATTTTGGGATACAATGAACCATGGGATTGGTCTCATGTTGTGAAGATGCATCCGATGTATACTTGATATTTGGGGCAGGGCAAGAATGACATATGGTTATTTTTACAGTCTACTATTTCTCTTCTTGAATATTGGAAATGGTCTTTGGCAATGGAAGATAACATAAAACGAGTACACAAGAACACAAGTATGGTGAAGTACGCATATTTAGAAACACCTATGTAGTGATAGTATCAAGATGGCGGCATGAGGCAATTGCAACCCTCCTATTGGTAAGAGAGAAAGTAGACTGACCTATACCAAAAGTGGACCGATATAAGTACATTTCAGTGAAAATGTTTACAAAGACATGGAGAAAAGGCATAAATTAACTATATTGATTTTGTGATTTTTGTGAACGGATATTAAATTGCCAAAATTAGGGTTGCAATTAATCATAATATTACTATTTTTCTCCACCTCTGTTTATGTCCAGTGTCCATAGTAAGTAATGTACACTAACTGAGATGCCTGTAAGTGAATATAGGATGTTAGTGGGTGTATCGCTTAGTGTCTATCGCTGCCTGTTGTGTAATGACCCACTATCTGTATCTAACTTGTAATACAGTAGGGCATACAAGTGATGGACAGCTCAGATTGACTTGTGCCCGGTGGTTCCAGTCCCAAATGTGAATGAAAATGAAAGGCTGTATGTGATATGAAGAATACAATTAGATTGACTGACAGGCAAGGAACTATTATCGATGTATGTCTTCCTTGTATTTTCATATTATTGCGATTTTTCTTCTGGGTTTATTTTCCAAGTAATCTTAGCACTCCAGCATTCATTTGCAAGACAATGCAGCTGCCAAGTCCAAAACTGCTGTTTTCTTCAGCTTAAATTGCGATTCTGTCTAGAAACATTACGTTTTTTTTCTTTGTCTTTTTAAATTATAATGTGGGACCAACATGGTGGCAAACTGGCCAGCAGGGCCGCCTCTCACTTTTAGAGAACTGGGCTTGACTCTCTGTCACCGCTTTATATGCGTGGAGTTTCTCACCATCTCCTCCTGTCATGGTGGGGTTTCCTCCCACAATCCAAAAACATGCTATGGTGAACTGGAGTTGCCGAAATGTACATAGGTGAGAATGGTGTATGTGTGGGTGTGAGCAGGTTTACCTATTCTTATGGGGACACAATTTCCCCATAAAGTGATAAATATCTGGTTCTTTTCCCTTATAGGGGCCGGTTTCCTGGTCCCCATAAGGGAAAACTCTATTTTATAAAAATCGGTGACTGCTATGAAAAAAATAAAAATGCAAAAACTCATTAGGTTACTTATGGTTATGGTTAGGGCAGGGGTTAAGGTTGTCATAGTTAACATTAGC
>JAABNY020000039.1:24862216-24879657 GCA_015164015.2 Brevimyrus niger
AAACAGTTAATTTCAGACTCCTGGTCCATTTATGGTACTTCTTCATCTTACTTTTCCATTCTTTTTCTATATCCATTTTGAATTAATTCAGTTTTGGATTTTGGGAAACATTTCAATAAATCTCTACTGCTACTTTAGTGGTGGTCCTCCTCCACCTCCTGACAGTAAATGCAGCAAATGTGCTTGAACAATGTTTTCGAATGGCTATTTTAGGCTTAACTTTAAAATAACACATTTTTTAAAAATAACATTGGTGAGCACATATTCCCTTCTTCTACTGAGGTTTTCCATGCCGGTATTGCCATATCTAAGGACAGTAAGATATTTGGGATGTGAGCAGGCATAGAATAGATGGTACCTCACAATTTACACATAATTAAAAACTGGTGTTGCTAGTTTTGTACAAGCGCATTGCATATTTTCACACCATGGGTGCTTGTTACCATAATAAATGATTCTAGGCCCGCTTTCCGCTCATAGGAGTGTTTTATAAATGAGCCGTGGCCCGGCAGATTGATGGCGCTTTGCTATTACAAGTCATTGAGCTTTTGACCAGCAAAAACCACGGCCAAAGTCAGTGGCGCATTGTTAAACGGTACGACGCTCGTTATTTACACAGATACACGCTCTAAGTGCACTAACCGGTTTATGTTATTTTATTTGTTTTATTATAGAGTAAAATTTGTCCATTCACGTAATCATGCTTTTTAATGAAACAACAAAAGAAAAATATTATATATATTATGAAGAACAAACCGTATCATTAAAAAAACTTTCATGTCTATTATCAGAATTAGGCACGTACTGTAATTGAAAGGCCATTTGGATTGCTGAAAATGCGTTTCATATATTTAAATAAATCAGGTGGAACAATACAGTGCAGCTCTCGGTCGTATCATTCTTTGTGGCAGGTTGTATGTTGCGTAATCCATCATCCATGCATATGATGGATGTCTGCTGGACATGAATTAGGACACATTAGAGGACTTTAGAAGGCGTGCTGCTGAATTGCACGTGCCTAAGCCAACAACGGAGTGCACGCCGGAACAGCGTGGGCAAGGAGGGATCAGCTGGCACAACTGAAGAATAACAGCCAAATTGCCTTTATTTGAACATTTTAAAAGACTTTTAACTGTAGGTTATGTTTTGTTTGAACAAAGATTGCACCTTTTTATCTGCAAACCGCAGACCCAAAATTAAAATAAGAAAACACACAAGCATAATTAAGTTCCCTGTCTTGTGACATCATTATACCGCTTTCGGCACTGCGCGGATAAAAACGAGGACACACTGGCTGCTACCTCATCCCACGCCTGGGGCAGTGCGGGTCCTGTAGATGACATGCTCACGCCGTATCCCCTTCGCGCTGTAGCTCATCAGTTTCCTTAGCTGAAAAGTGATCTTTTTTGCCTGGTGAACACGCCGTTAAAATTACAATCTACAGTAGATTGTGCGCCGCTGCCTTTTAAAGGTGAGGTGATGCGCCATTCCGATTGGTTGATTGCATGTTACACACACAAAACACGCCTCTGAATAATTAAGAGGTTAGCACAACCCCATTTCCCCCTTGCACTGGCGCAGTCTTTTTTTTATCCGGCGTCAAAATAGCGAAATGCCTTTGGACATGCTCATAACTTGAGTTCCGCGTTTTGACTTTACGCTTTGTGCTAGATCGTCAAAATAGAGCCTTTTGCCTTCAGAGCGGCTGAGCTGACCATGGTTCTGAAACCTATCCTGTTGACTTTAGTGCCAATGAGACAACTGGTTACTTTGTCTCGCTTTGCACCCCTAATGTGATGCTTTATCTGGCCCTACATTAAAATAATACTCCTTAACATCTGTCAGAATATTGTAGTGTGACAAATTATTTTGTCAAATGAGACACATAACAGATGATCCATTAAGATATTTTATGTTTCTTTTTAGAAAGAAATTGATGAAATGTTGCACATTATGAAGAAAGAGGGACATTTCTAAATTAGTTAGTTTTAGCTTTCATCCGTGATTTACCCCAAGCCCTCAGCCTTTCCAGTGATGCTGCAGGCTACCAGAGCACAATACTGTGTCCAAGAAGATATCATCTTCTGATACATTTTAATGGCTTTCACCAACCTTATTCTTTGAAAGTAAACTGTTTTACTGTTATATTTATTTGAAATATTATCCAATAGATGGAATAATTGTTTACGCTATTTGCGGTGTGTTTCTGTGTAAGTTCATATTTCCCATTTGATGCAGACCTTTCACAGTCTTCTTTAGGAGCTCCTGCAGTGTCATTAATTGAAATTTGAATGGCCTTGATATTGTTTATTTACAAACTAGCATGATTTGAAGATCATAATGGTTTGGTGGGTACAATTAATAAATTTTACTTTTAGGGTGGTGGGGGGGGGGGGTTGGGTCGTCCAATTAAGGGGTAACTCATAACTGTACTGTATATATTACATGTGAGAAATGCCTGTGTGTGTGTGGTAAATTAATGCTTATTCTCCAGCAGTAAAGGTTTTTGTTCACATTATTTCTTCCTGAACCCTGCCATACCTATACACAGGTACCCACTGTATTTTAATATTTTTTTTTCTTTGAGGTTACAAAATATATATTTTAGTCAATATTATGCTATTTAGCATTTAGTCATGTGAAATATATTTTCACCCCTGCCTGCATGTGAAGTTTGCATGTTCTCCCTATGTTCATGCAGGTTTTCGTTCACCTCCAAAAACCATGAGTACAGGGCAATTCTTAAAATTATATTCATTTTGTTGATGACTTTTATAGTAAAATAGTGACTGTATGTTTTCAGTCTACTTTTAAATATTTTTGCTATATGATTCATGAAAGTGTTTGTGAGAATACTATGTTCTTCACTGAACGAGCTACCAGTTGTATGAGCACATTATTAGTTTGTTTAAATTTACTGCAATGTAAAGTAATTCAGATTCATTAAAACTATAGTCAGTAAGCCATGCATGAAAACCACAGTGGTATACATTCCCTTTCTGTCACTTGGTAGGGCAGATTAGGCCACAGAATGAGGACAGTCTGTTCTTTCACCCCAGACCTTTAACAGCATAAAATTACAGGGAAAAATGCTTTCAGAGGTAGAAAAAAAAGTTTAATTCTCCATTGTAGCTTGGACTGTTTTGTAATGAACCTACTGAAATTGGAAGGGTAGAATCATGGGGTAAAATGAAACCAAAAGGAGAGCACTGCACTCACGGCAGTCTGTCAAAATGAGGTTACTCACACTAACAGCATACACAGGAACCCTCAGGAGATGGAAACAGCTCATTAGTCTGTATTTCTGAATGGGAACATGTGCTACTTTGTGCTTCTCTGAACTTGGCAATTGATTATGGTGGCAGGCTCCCGTTTCAAGCTGAGATAGAAATTGGTCAGAATTCCACTAAACTGCCTTTGTAATGAATCTCTGCTAATAATGTACAATGTGATACAAGTACATTCTTTTCAATGGGCATGTCTTCCTCTCAACTGTGTACATATGCACAGACTTGATGCAGTTTTGTTTAACCACCTGCAAAGTTGCAATTACAGAAGAGGGAAAGTCATCTGAAAATCCATTTGACAGATAATTTGAGGATAGTCAGGCATTCCCCACCCCCATTCAGCAGAACAAGAATGGGATCAGAAAACATCAAGCTACCATTTTTGTTCCAGGTGGTCCTTTGTCCATAATGGTGTACTGATTTTTCTTCTTATTCTTGTTTTTGTGTTTCTCCTTTTTTCCAGCTTCTTTCGCGTACTGTGAATATAGCGGAAGGCCATGTACTGTAAGAGGGAGGGAGGTCCTCAGAATGAGGCAGACCTACAGTTCTGTGATTGGAAACTTGTCCCCAATGACATGAAAGAGAGTTTCATATGGCAGGGGAGGACCAACTTCAGTTTGAGTATAAAGCTTTATTTTTGTGGGGGGATGAATGAATCCAAATTAAATATTGGGGTGACCATGTCCCCACCACTCTTGAATCCCCCGAACACATGAGAAGTCTTGGTCTTTCATTGAGGGATTGATGCAACAGTAATGTGACCAGAGCAGTCTGCAGGTCCAAGTGTGGATGGCCTATGAACTAATATATTACATTTAAGCTTGGTGTTTTAGTGATTAGTCTGGATCTGAGTGACGGAATATCAGTTGGGAAAGTTGTTGTATGATGTACAGGGTGAGTTTTGAAAATTAAACAGATTGTGTCTATATTTATGGAAATAACAAACTGTAAGCTGGGTTTTAGTTAATCATTTGAAACATATTATTTTACAGATAAGGTTATCTTATATTTGTACTTTTACAGAAGTAAAAAAATAGTGTAGATTATTTTGATATGTGTGTTGACCTAGAGTTAATAAGTTCATATTTTGTCCTAGTTTACAAAGAATGTAAAGTAGTTTATTAGAGCAGCAGACAGTTTCCCCCCTCATAGCAATTCTGTGGCCCCAACTTTAATATCCCATGAGTCTTAAGTAGTTTGAGGGTGTAAGTTTAAATGGTTTTAATGACAGTATGTAATTATGGTAAAGAAGTAGGTAACACTTTAGTTAACAGAACCTACTTCAGACTTTCATAAAATCTTTATGAATACTACAAACTAAGAATATGAATAAATAATGTGAAAAATAAAATAAAATTGCAAGATGGTACAACATAATACATTTACTATAATTTCTTCAGGTAAGTAAATACTAATGCAAATTATACATGAATCATAACAATTTTATATTGAATTTCAAATTAAAACTGAAGAGTCATTTTTTAAGATATGCAGTATCTGAAAATGCTGGTGTGGAACTTTTTAGGGACTTTTGCTACTAGCCAACCAAGTTAGCTTAGTAAACCGAAATCCGAGTCTGACATGCAGTTCCTGTGCTAGCGACTGCGCAAAGTGTGTTGCGCAAAGTTTTTTTGTACCTGCCCTCTATCAAAATTACATACAATTTACAGCCCTGGTTCCTGTCCTGGAATGTTTTGCTTCTGTGGTTACTGTGGTGTGTTACTTTCAGAGAGTAGCAATGAGCATTTATGACTGGCTTTTGATATTATTACTGGTGACTTAGGTCTGAATCCAGCAATAGTTAGCTGAGCTGCCAGAGGAGATTCACAGTATGTTTCTGTCTAGTAAATACAGCGAACTGATGAATGATGGTAAGAAATCCCCATCTGCTCTTAAAGATTTTGACATTTTAAGCAATGTGTCTGGCAATTTGGGGCCAGTGTGTGGCTTTGTGAATTTGGACTCTACCCATGGTTTGAAACACTGCCAGTTGAAATCTCATGACTGGCATTGTGATGCCAATGCTGGACCCTTTAAAAAACTGCTGCTGGGACCGGCTGACCCTGCTTTCAAAATGCATGTCACTTTGGATAATAGTGTCTGTTAAGTAAATGTAAAATGGACAAATGTGGTAGATATAATTTCTGAAGTTAATGAGAGGGGTGGACTGAAATGTGGTTTATCTAGGAGACTTTTCAGCTGTATGGTCGCCCTTCATTTTCATTTCTCAGTTTAAGGAAGGACTGTGGGTAATGGAATGAGGGATTGAAGACCTGGGATTACGAATAAACGTTCCAGTCTGTGACCTCGCTGAAGCACACATGAGGAAACTTTACCAAGGTCTTCTGGAAGTAAGGTGCTTTGTAATGGAAGACGTTTTTCCAGAAAAAGAAATGTTTTAAAAGAGAGACACCTTGATTTTTTTTTTTTTTGTATTTTACATTCTTTCTTCACGCAGTTTCCATTGTAGTATAACTGTCATATCTCCTTGACATTTTAAATCTTTTTTCCTTGGCTTTACGAATGTCATTTGTTCCCTAGATGCCAGCTGTATCCATTATTAGTTGAGTAAAGACATTCAACAATGTTCAGACATAAGTCACTTTGAAGGTTTTGAAGACTGATCTAAAAACAATGTTTTTTGCAGTGTTTCATTATATCTGTTCTTTGTATCATACTATAGGAATTGCACTAGAAAGATTTAGGTTAAACATCTGACTCATTTTCTATTTATATACTTAGTTTTCAATTTTAGTAAAATGACATTTGCCTAATAGCAATGCTAATTTGCTATGTAAATTGTATTGTATTTCATATTAATTGTCAATAGGAAAATGCAAACAATGGCCATAAGACCATAATAGTATGCAGTTTGTCTCTGAGCCTGCATAAAAGAAAAGAAAATTTGTTTTCTTTGTCTGTTTGTTTCACTCCCAGTATATATTAATAAACACTTCATCTGATATTGTAAATGGCTGTTAGTCTTGTTCTGTTGTAATTTAGGCAAGGCAAAGCAAATTTATGTATAAAGCACATTTAAAACAGAAGACGCTGACCAAGCTGCTGTACGATGTTGTATGTTTGTGTTTTTGTACATCATATTATATTAGCCTACATGCCTGCAATCAGCAGCTAAAATTAAAATGTGTTTTAATTTGCAGAAATTTATTGCCTGTTGTGAAATGCCTTTATGTAACTTCCTACCTTTTGGTCTGAAATTAAATGAGGGCATTGCTTTTTACTGTTTACTAAGTACTGGTTATCTATCCATGAATCAAATCAGTTCAGTCTTCTTCTGTAGTTCTGTCTAACTGTCTTTCAGTTGAAATACTTTTGTAAATTGAGTTTATGTCGATACATTCCATAAAGTAGAAATACAGATTTAATAATATGGAAATTGGGTTTGTTTGTTTGTTTGTCTGTTTATATTGCATGTGCAATTGTACTCATACTGCCAGGTGATCTTTCTGCTCACAGTGGTTGCTGACATAGACAATCCTTTGAACAGCCATTAGAAGGAGGAACATCACGGAATGGGTTGTTGTGGCCTTTACTGCCCCCTTATCTCTGTGAAATTCAATCCTTTGTGATGTAAAGTGGCCGCTCTGGGCAGACTTGAAGACTGTCTATGCAGCCACTGTCCCTGTACCGAAGCAGTCAAGGAGGTGAACTTAAAAAGGTGTTTCAGAACAAGCAGTGTCATTTCCGAGGCACACGTGCACGAATCACTCACACACACGTGAAATGTGTTTTCCACTTTAAAAGATGAGTGGTGTAATACCTCATTCAGTAGTACTGTGCATCTGTCCAATCGATAACCACACGAACAACACTTCTCTGCAATTGTGTTAGATGCCTATATCTGAATTATGTTTTGGAAATGTGATCTGGTGTAAAGAAGAAACCAGTGTTGGTCCTGCAAGATACATGTGAAAAGTCTGGAGAGAAATATGACCCTCAGTTGAGGAGGAGACATTCAAATTGTATTTCACGACCCTGGAGTGCGATGCACGCTAGAGTATTACTCTTTTTGGAACAGGTACATCACAGTGTAAATGAACAAGTCAGGGTAAGATCATTATGAGCTGTTAGTACCTTAGCGACCCTGGAGGTCCCATTCGTTAGCTTGGCAGTGTTAGAGGCAGTGGTGGTGCAGGAAGTAGTGCTACTGCAGAAGATTTCATTATTTTTAAATGGTATACAAAAGAACGTGTAAAATGCATTAACATTGCATTAAAAAGAAAATGGACGCACGAATTGTCCAGCACCTATGAATGACTATTATGAAAAAAAGTATGGCAACGGTGCTCAGTATTGCAGGTTCAAGCCTCTTGACCCCATCAAAGTGTCCTTGAGCAAGACACTGGACCCCAAATTGCTCCCGGCGAGCAGGTTGGCACCTTGCATGGCAGCCTCTGCCACCGGTGTGTGAATGTGTGTATGTGTGTATGGATAGGTGAATGTGAGGGATAACTGTAAAGCGCTTTGAGTACTCGAAAGAGTAGCAAAAATGCGCTGTATAGATACAATTCATTTACTATTTTACCAGACTGAGATTAGACAATCTTTTTTTTTCAGATGCTCCAAATAATGACAATGACTTTAATCCAGTCTTCAGCAGTCAAAACCTGTCTTTTGCAGAAGATTAGTCTGCCCGTTTTTCTTGGAGAGAAGCGGCTTCTTTGCTGCACTTCTTGACAACAGGTCGTCCTCCAAAAGTCTTTGCCTCACACCTGCCTGCTGCCATTTTACTGACAGGTGGATCGGTTCAGCAGTTGCAGGTTTGAAGGTACTGAAGAGGTCCGTGGGGTTAAAGTCAGAAGTAGTGCTGAGCTATAAGTGATAACCTAAAGGATGAGGTCAGGAGTATAAGCAGCTGAGAGGTTTAGTCGTAGGGGTGTCAAGCTCAGTATCCATGACAGAGTGAAGAGTTTAGAGATGTGGAGGAATTTTCAAATGGAGTCAACATTCCTTCATGTTGAGTGGAACCAGCTGAGGTGGTTCAGGCAGGTGCTTGAGATGCTCTTGGAAGGATGCTCCCTCAATGGTTCTCAAGGAAGCTGATCTGGAAATATCCCACTGGTCAGAGGTCCCACAACCGATTTCTTTTATACCCTTTTATAAACGTTCATGGAAAAGTATTGTTTTAACATTAGGTGTCCCCCTGTGAAGTGTAAAAAAAGTTAAGCACTTTGTATAACTATTATATATTGTACAAAAATCAATAATAATCTGGCACAGAACTGTTCATTACAAGGAGGAGGGTTTTTGTTTCTGGTGGTAAGATCTAAGGTAATGATGTGGGCTGGTATGTCAGTGTTTATTATTTGTTTTTGTGAATTTTGGTAGAACGTCAAGGACCAGTTAATTTTAATTATGTTAAATTCATCCTTTCAGTTTTTTGATTATAAAGTAAATTCTGCAGTTTTTCAACAGAAAATATGCTGTTCTGGGCACTTTCATAAGTCTAATTTTAGGCATTTGTGTAGAGCTTCTAGTCATTTGGCAAAAAAGCTAAAACCTAATCTTTTTCTTCCTTTTGTTTCAGTGCTCAGTAAATAAAGAAACTGCTTTAAGTCTCAAGTGTCAAAGCTGTCTTGATATAGTTATCCCTTCTGCTATTCTGTAAAGAAAGTAATTTGCAGAATAGTGACTCAGTGCTGATGGAGTGCAGGGCATTTGCTGCAATTTGGTAGAACAGGTGGGTGAGAGTTATCTTGGGAGTATTAAAAGTCAGCTTTGTAATCAAGTCTGCTTCCCTTATTGAGGTAAATGCTGGCAACAAGGTGAGAGGCCTTTTAAGGTCCAGCTCAATTTAGAGAGCCTGTCTGGAACAGGACAATCTGAGAACAAATTTAGTGCTTAAAACAGGATCTGTATGTGATTCCAGTAAGGCTGCATTACATATACAGTTTAAGTTTGAGCGTCTCTTAAAAGTAGAAAGCATATTCTCCTCATCCTTACACTCCAGAGACTGAGCTCAAGTTTCTTCTTAAAGCCAATTTTAAGCAGTTGTATTTTGCTTTTACTCATTACTCAAACTGCCTTACTATGGATGAGAGTGGGGATAGAGATTGTTCTGCAATTATTGCTTCTTTGAACCTCCCTCCTTTTCTCCAGGCTTGGGGACCTCAGCCTGTGAGAGTCTTCACCCCTGGTACTAATTTTTCTAAATTTAGAGTTAAGCGTTAAAGTGCTGGCTGGAAATTTCAGTTTGAATGAAGCATTTTTGAAAAGCTTTACTGTACAGTGATTATCATCCATAATCCAAATGTAAAATCTGCACATAAAAAATGTAACTCTTGCTTTTAATATTTTTCAGATAAATTCAACACCTATGTGACGCTGAAAGTACAGAATGTCAAAAGCACAACAGTCACAGTTCGTGGAAATCAGCCATCCTGGGAACAGGACTTTATGTTGTAAGTAGAATTTGTGTTGGGTAGGGATGACATATGTGAATAATAAAAAAAAACCCTGACATTTATTATTTTATAGCTCCTATTGATTTTAATATCTTCAAAAATACAACTATATCAGTACTTGTATTGTACTAGATATCTCTTTGATTCCGCTTATTTTGGAACAATTTTAATTGTGTATATTATTTGTCTAGAGTGGTTTTACCAGGTTGTGTTATACGATTTTCACTTGTCTTCTGATACTTTTAGCTGATGAATCTGCCGTAGCATGTGCTACTTAGAAATACCAATGAACAGTCCTTTAAAAGCTCAATTAAGCATTCTAATGCCATGATCAGCAAGAGACGAAAGCAGACTGATGTATTCTCTAATTTCCTCATATTTTGAAGTAATCAGAATTGAGTGTATGTACCATCTGTGCTACAGCCAGAAGTCACACTCTATCCCTCTGTTTGTGCTCTCTCCATTTTGTTTTGCAATTGAACGACCCTGTAACTGTACAGCGGGATTGCAAGGATAATTGGCATTGCAGGAAGTAGGTCAGAGCTTTAGCTGTAACACGTTAAGTGCTAAGGCCAGCATATAGCAGTAGGATAGCAAAATGTGGTTATGTTGTGAGATAATTTGGAGGATAAGGAAGAGGGTAAGCTGGAGGATGTGGTTCGGAGATACCACTGATCAGGTGTCATTGCTGTAGTAGTGTGCGAGACAGTGGAACACCATTTTAATTTATATTGGTTTATTTCCTTGATATTCAATTTTAAGGATATTCTACTTGTGTACTTTCTGTAAATTTCTATAAATGTAATGTTTACTTGTCTGCACTGTGTGTACCATCTTTGTACTTTGTTTTGCTCCATATGTTACTGTCTGTGCACTTTATATACCTTTTTGGTATATGCACAATAATTTTCCTTTAGGATCAGTAGATGTTTTTCTTATCACACTGTCATCCGGTACACATACATGTGACCCCCATACCTCACATGCACAGTTGGGGGTGGGGGGGAGGGCTTTCTGTGGTGGATTAAATACTGCTGGGCTTCTGTGCCGATCTGGGTAAGCCTGCACAGCCATGGGGATTATGGATGCCGTTAATCTTCTCACAATGACAAGCATTTAGAGATCAGTGCTGTAAGATAAATAAACTTCTATTGCCATTTTGAAACCAAGCCAGTCATACCTACATCGAACCATTTTCATGCATCATTACATCATTTTATGCCTTGTAGAACCCAACATGGTGTGAGTGCACTAAATGACTAGAATAAACTAAGGCAACTAAATTATATTGCTTTTAAACTGTTTGTTTGTATAAGACCAATACACTCTGACACAAAAGTTTCACTGACACAGCAATTTGTTAACAGGTAAGAATAGGAGGATATTTAATTGATGATAACAGATTTCATAGTGTTCATCAACATCTCCCTGTACAGTGAAGTCTACTGTTATAAGTAGTTTGAATAGATTGACTACACTGCTATGTTGCATAGGTTTCTGTAGCTGGAACACGTGTCTTGAAAATGAATATTCATAAAACTTCAGGTGTTTTATTCTGTGATTAACACCCACTGAAAGCTCGACGTTATTGTGGAAGCCGGACGACAGCCTGACATGAAGCTTTGTTCAAAGCAGAAGAGCAGACTCTGTGAAGAGGGAGCATTGTTATAAAGCAGCCGCACCACTGCCTTGTATCCCCTTTGACTGTCACAGAGGTTGAAAAAGATGCCATGTGAATGAACATGCATTTGTCTGCTGCAGGGTTGCTCTTTTGCAGAAGAGCTCTTAATTAGGGTTTCCTGAGCTGACTCAGTTCTGACTCTGTGTTTCTTTTTTATGTTCCATCTTAAAGAATATGTTGCATCTGTGGTTTTGTAATGATGAAAGGAAATTATAAAATCATAATGATCAAAGTAAATCATGGGTATAAGTTTAAGAATTGTTTTCATCACTCAAGATGTATATAAACTAATCTTTACCGAATTATTCCATATCCTTATACATGTAACGGCAAACACTAAAAAGTGAATATTAATTGGGATTAGACGAATACTAATTTGTTCAGAGGGGAACAAATGAATGAAATTAACATCTTTTGATCTTTAATAGATGAGTTCGCTAACAGCTCAGCTCAGTCTGTTTAATTATGTTAGCATACACATGGGGCATCCCTGTCCAGATCTGGCCCCACTTCAGCAGCTACACGGCAGACAATGTTGGGCTAGAGCATAAGTAAAAAAGAAAATGTACAACTACTGAATGGTTCCGAAAGTACATAACTAACATCTTTGTTATTTCCCTGGGAGGCAGTGGCTGGCCCTGTGGGTTAGGTTTCATGATCAGAAGGTTGCAGAGTTCAAATCCCGTCGGCCCGTTGATTGAAGCCTTTGATTTCGCTTCCACCAGGCACCGCTTTGAATTGAAGCACCGACAAATAAATGTTACTTTGAATTGAAGCACCGACAAAGTAAATTAAAACTCAGCATTACACTATGATAGAGTGTTGGATAGGAAGCTGGGTAAGTGTGTGTTTACTGGGTGACTGTTTAAAGTTTAATTTGTGTGCTAAAGTGCTGATCTTTATATTCATGCTGGATAAAAGAAAGTTTGTAAATTAACTGTGCACATCCAACGCTAATTTGACATCCTTGTTTAAATTTTAATTTTGGATGTGGTTTCACCAGCTTAATCACATGCAGCTACATGATTTTATATACTTTACTGTATAGAACTGAATTGTTCTCTTTTCTATTTTTTTCTGGGTAATTTTGAACTGCAGACAGGTAATAGTACCATGTATGTCTTACTCACTATGAGTTGTTTATCATAAGACACAACCTTGAGTGGAATGGCAATGTGCCATTGAACTTTTTAGTATTTTTTTTTAACGCTGACATTTGCACGGCAGGTATCATTGTTACTCTGGGCACCAAGACCTATTTATAATGTTTGAAATGATCTGAGCATAAGTTTTGCACCTTCATTCCATAATCAGTTGAATCAGTTCTTGTGTGATGGAAGGGAAGCTCAATTTTATTTATGAAAAGACCACTGCACAGGATTCTTTTTGAAAAAAACGAGTCTAATAATGGACTATTTCTCCAAGGATAGACACTCCTGCAGCTATCTGTAATAATAAGTCAGGGCATATATTGTTTTGGGTCCTCTTCCAGAAATTTCTCTATAGCGAGATGTCCATTAGTTACCCTTATTTAACCCAAGCACTGAAGATTGGTTTTGCCAGAAGTAAGGTATTGACAGAGTAGGACCAGATCGCTGCAATTACAGCTATTGTATGTCTCTAGTGGAATATTTTTAGTCTGAAATTTTTGTTTAAGATATGTCACTTGCATAAAGTATTTTAGTTAGTGTTTTAACATGTTACACTTGTATTCAACGTTGGCAATGTGTTTCAGAAATTGGACTTGTATAGCAGATGTGTTTGTGATGTCAAATATTGAATTTATTCAACGCATAATATACTGAGAAATTCATTGAGCCTCGCATTAAATTCTTGGGTAGGGTTTGGCTTTGTTTGGAAATGACCTCATGCTTCTCAAAGGTCCGATCCCGTAGAGGTGAGGCGCCATGGAAGGGAATGTTCATGGTGACTTTCAAGGTCAACATTTCTCCTTTTGGGTGGGGATGCATGACTATGAGACATGAATTTGTTTGTCGTTTAGTCTGTAAAATTTCAAATGTGCTTAATTGCCTGCATTTTTCAGTTTCAGGGTGTTTTCACAACAACACGTTTAAGTCTGATTAAAACGGACTCTGGTTTGATTTCTCGCTTGGTGTAATTTGTTTGGGTTGATGTGAACACAGTAATCACACTTGGGTGTGACCAAAATAACCGTACCTTGAGGTGGTCTTAGTCCAATCCCAAATGAATTCTGGGTGCAGTTAGTTTGTGGTGTGAACATGAATCAGCCTCATTCCAACCCTACATCCAGGTGTACTCTGTGAGTTTAAGCTAAACAGCACTCATATCCAGGTGTGCTTTGCATTCTGGGATGAGGCAGAGCATGCAGACCAGTAGCGGCAGCTAGGTGGAGAAGGAGCAATGAACCAAGGTCTTACTTGGTCTAGAAGTGAGGTGTGTTGCCTTCTTGAAATCTGGGCAGATGACTACATTTTTCAATTTCTAAAAACAACTCCAGAAAACTGAAGTTTTGACCGGTCGATTGAACAGTGCAGTGTGAAAGTAAAAAAAAACAGCGAGGCAACAGTATATAAAATTGAGATGCTCAACTGCATAGCCAAGGTCACAGGATTTTCTTTCTGTATTTACTGCATAGCCCAGGACACAGGACCTTCTTCCTGTAATTACTGCATAGCCCAGGACACTGGACCTTCTTCCTGTAATTACTGCATAGCCCAGGACACAGGACCTTCTTCCTGTAATTACTGCATAGCCCAGGACACAGAACCTTCTTCCTGTATTTACTGCATCGGGCAAGGCACAGGTCCTTCTTTTTGTATTTACTGCATATCCCAGGACACTAGACCTTCTTCCTGTAATTACTGCATAGCCCAGGAAACTGGACCTTCTTCCTGTATTTACTGGATCGGCCAGGACACAAAACCTTCTTCCTGTATTTACTGCATATCCCTGGACATAGAACCTTCTTCCTGTATTTACTGCATAACCCCGGACACAGGACAATCTTCCTATATTTACTGCATAGCCCAGGTCACAGGATCTTCTTCCTGTATTTACTGCATAGCCCAGGTGTCACAGTTTGGGAATGGCAAGCAAGTAGGAGAGCGGAGAGCAGCCAGGTGGACGGGTAAATGGGGGTTTATTGGGAGTCTGGGAACCAACATAGATGAACATCAACAAATATCACACACATCAATGACCGATCTGACGAGAACTAACAGAGACGTGGACTAAGTACACTGGACAAGGCAAAACCAACGAGAAACAGGTGATAACAATCGGGCAAAACAAGAGGTAATGAGGTGGGCGTGGCACACGTGAGGAGCGGACGGTGCTGGGCGTGACACCAGGACACTAGACCTTCTTTTTATATGTACTGCATAGCCCCAGACACTGGACATTCTTCCTATATTTACTGCATAGCCCAGGTCACAGAACCTTTTTCCTGTATTTACTACATAGGCCAGGACACCGGACCTTCTTCCTGTATTTACTGCATAGCCTAGAACACAGAACCTTCTTCTTGAATATACTTTCTTACTCCAGCTACAGATAAAATCTTTCCCATAAGCAGAATGAACTTTCTCACGTGGTCTGTAGTAGTCAGACCAGAGAAACGGGACTATAGGTTTGAAGCCGCTCTTATTTAATAAGTCCTGAAGCCGAGTAGTAGGTTGGCTTTGACATCGGGAAATAATGTTTGTAATTTCTCTTAGGGTAATAGTAGGAACTTGGAAAAACATTTAGGCAGTTAGAAGGCTTTAAACAGGCATTGATATGCACATTATAATGTATGCACTTCAAAATTCAAAATTGTCATTGAACTTCTTAACTTAGGGTTTGTGCTCAGGACTTTTGTGTATGATCTAATCTGCATGTGAATAACCCTGCTGACTTGTAGACCTTTGGTAAGATAATAATTAGGAGACCTGTCTGTGAACTTGAAATGCAATTGTTCGCTATTCAAACTCTGACCAGTAATTTGGCTTGACAGAGTTGTATTATACTTATTTTTAACTTTTTTGATTGCAGGAAACTCTTCTCTGTGATCTTTTTCTGCAAAGCCCTGTATTAGTTTCATAAGGCTGTTCCTGTGCCCATGTAAGATTTTTTTTATGAAGTGATTCTAGTACCTAACTTAGATTTTTTTTGTGGAATATGGGGGCATTATCAGTATGATCACTCATGTATTTTTAGAATAGTGACACTATTAATCTCCATGGGGAAATTGTCTTTTCCCTTGTCACATCTTGCTGTCCATGAGACACATATACAAGTGACACCAAGTTTTGGGGGTGGGTCTCAGTACAGGGTCAGCCAGCCTTGCTTGTGGGCGTGGTAACCTTCCGGTGGCACATGCAGATTCCTAACCTGCTGAGCCACTCACTGCCCCCCCCCCCCCCCTTGACAAAACAGGACAATAGGTGGAGGAGCTTGCGCGCCTACAACAGGTGGTGTGCCAAATAGATCTAACAGAATTCAGCTAGCTCTTGGCCTCCTCTCTGTGCCATGTTTATCATTATCAGATTATTTTGGTGTTGTCATTATTGGCGGTTGTCATTAGCACTGTAACCTAACACCTGTAATCTTCTAGGTTCGAATTCCACCACTGGCTCCGAGTCAGCAGTAAGTGACACAGAATCTACTCTCCCACTGATAAGAGCAATAGAGAGATAGATCATAAAGATGGAAATTCAAAGTCCAGGATAAATTCACCCAAATAAATAATTTAACACGGATATTTCAAACGAACACAATGCTGGTGAATCCCTTCATTTTCTGAAGAGTCTGTATTACTTCCAGCACTGAGTGCTTTGCTCATTCTGCTGGGAGATCAGGGTATAAGTGGTTACATCCTATTCAGACCCATAGGGAGCAATTGCAGGGAGCAGTTATAAGTTCTGTTAGGTCTGATGCTGGGGGATACTAACAGTCACAATGGAGAGCCCTCTGCCCTTGAGGCTGCCTCACAGTCCAGCAGCAGCTCTAGAAAATTCTCTGTGGCTGTCAGGTTAGGTACGAAATTGGTGAAAAATTCCATTAGTCAATGTTTTTATACTTTTTCAAATAGATGATTTTTGTATTTTAATTTTAGAGCCACTTTTTTTCTTTTTCTTTGCATTTCCATTCTGATATAATAGCATGTAAAGAGGATTTCAAATCATTAAATTTGACATTGCAGGCAGTACCTGGGTTAAGAACCTTTGACTTAAATACTTTCAAATGGTTTTTCATAAAGTCTGTTATATAAAAAATTCAGGTTGCACTGGTTCACAATAACACTTTGTGATGCTCCTGAAAACATTGCATGGCTTCAGCAATTTTGTTGGCTCGAGGTGCAGTACAGTACCATATGTAGTTATTTTTGTTATTGTATAATTATTATGTACTGTATTATTATTTTTCCAAATTTGTCAAATTTGAGGAATGAAGGTCAGTACGACTAAGAGAGAATACAGGTGTATGAACGACAGGGATGAAAGAAGAAGGGTGAGGATGCAGGAAACAGAGTTGGCGAGGGCAGAGGAGTTTAAATACTTGGGGTCAACATTTCAGATTATTGGGGAGTGTGGAAAAGAGGCGAAGTAGAGAGTGCAGGTGAGGTAGAGTGGGTGGAGAAGAGTGGCAGGAGAGATTTGTGACAGACACGTATCAGCAAGAGTGAAGGGGAAGGTTACAAGACGGTAGTGAGACCAGCTGTATTGGGAGTAACAGGATGGACATGATTAGGAATGAGTGCATTAAACCGATAGCTCATGGTGGACGGTTTGGGGACAAAGCCAAGAGAGGCCAGATTGTATTATGGTGGACATGTACAGAGGAGAGATGCTGGGTATGTTGGGAGAAGGATAGAGCTGCCAGGCAAGAGGAAAAGAGGAAGGCTTATAGAGGAGGTTTATGGATGTGGTGAGATAGGACATGCAGGCAGATGGTGTGAAAGAGGAAGGCCTATAGAGGAGGTTTATGGATGTGGTGAGAGAGGACATGTAGGCAGATGGTGTGAAAGAGGAAGGCCTATAGAGGAGGTTTATGGATGTGGTGAGAGAGGACATGTAGGCAGATGGT
>JAABNY020000039.1:24879980-24921145 GCA_015164015.2 Brevimyrus niger
GATGTGGTGAGAGAGGACATGTAGGCAGATGGTGTGAAAGAGGAAGGCCTATAGAGGAGGTTCATGGATGTGGTGAGAGAGGACATGTAGGCAGATGGTGTGAAAGAGGAAGGCCTATAGAGGAGGTTCATGGATGTGGTGAGAGAGGACATGTAGGCAGATGGTGTGAAAGAGGAAGGCCTATAGAGGAGGTTCATGGATGTGGTGAGGGAGGACATGCAGGCAGATGGTGTGAAAGAGGAAGGCCTATAGAGGATGTTTATGGATGTGGTGAGAGAGGACATGTAGGCAGATGGACAGGAAAAATGGAAACTGATAATCAACTGTGGCGGCCCCTAACGGGAGCAGTGGGTAGAGGAAGAATACAACTTACAAATTCTCCCTAAAGACAGACTTTGGGACTACCTGAACCTCATATTTTGAAAGGCAGAAAGCAGGTCAAATATGCTGTGGTTTTACACCTCAGACCTGCTCATTCAGATCAGCTTTGGACAGGTAGTTTGTTGTCAGAAATGGCATTTGTGTCACGCAATAGTGGCCAGTCTTCTCCAGAAAGGGCCACTGTGGATTTGGGTTTTCACGGCAACTCCCTAATTAGGTTACTAATTAGAGGACTGATTGGCTGAAAAGTCCTCACACCTGGGTTTGAACAGCTGACCTAAAGGTTACCCCAAAAACCTGCATTCATACTTTTTGGATAAGATTGTCTGCCCCTGGTAAACCGGAATGGCGGTGGTGCTTCTCATCAACTGTATGCTTTACAACAATGTACAGTCTCAGGAAATCGACTATGCTTCACCGAGAACTGCTTATGAGAAGACAGACCCATGACTGCAATGGCAAAAACACATTGATTTTTCACATTTATATTTGCGCCGTTGCTGTTACTAAGGGAATGAGCATGCTTATAATGTCTAGCAAAAATATTACACTCAAATTCATAAAATGGACATACTGTAAGTGGAGTCATGCCATGACACAAACCCTGTCAGAGAAGAGATGTCTATGGACTGGAATTTTCCTGTATACTCTCTAATACTCCAGACTGGAATTTTCCTATATACTCTCTAATACTCCAGACATAATCGTATGTATCTGGGAGCTCGCTGCCCTGTTTCACGGTCCTGGATTCTCCTAGATGCCCACCAAATTTGGGGGCCGGTGCCAGGGTGCTTGCAAAGACACTATAATGTCCATTCCTTCATAAGACCTTGTTGGTTGTTCTTATTACAGGGAGACTGCATATTGACCCTTTCATTAATGAAATCAACTGTGGTGGGTGAGGAGGTTCAGTTTAATGTATGACAAAGCACAAAAGTCCAGGCTTATTTCTGAAACAAATAACCTACCTTTATGTGTCTAATAATATAGCGGATCTCGGAGGGCCGATTCTCCTGCAGCTACCTGTGATAATAAGAGAGGCTGTATTGTTTCTGGTCCATTTCCAAGGAACTGTCTCTGACGTGATGTTTTAATCAAGCTGGAATTTTGGCCTTTCCTAGCATTCCAGAATCAAGTCATTACCATCTAAATCATTATGTCTCATTTATAAAATAAGCCTATTAATAAGGGTTTTTGTCTGACATGTATTATATATACATGCTTGAGAACATAGAATTTGTTTTAATAACTGGCCTGTGCAGTGTTCTGTCTGTTCTACTTTTGTGAATGATTAAAATGTTAAAAATGACTTGTGTGCATTCTGTGCTCACCCAGCTGAAGTTGAACCCTGGTAGTGTGTGTGTGTGTGTGTGCGTGTGTGCGTGCGTGCGTGCGTCTGCCTGATTATGTATATGTGAGCTCACAAGGAATGTGGGAGTGTTAGAGGAAATGCCAGACTTCCTGGTCCCAGTCACAGTGAAGCAAAAGAAAAGTATAGCAGTTAATCTTGTGCAAGACGGCTGGGCAAAAGTACACTAGAACAGTGTTTCCCTAACCGGTTTTCAGGGACTCCCAGAGAGTCTATGTTTTTGCTCCCAGCTCGCAGTAGAGGAAGCAAAAAATGTGGACTGTCTACCAGGGAGCTGGGAAGGAGCAAAAACATGGACTGTCCACGAGGTTTGGGTTGTAAAACACTGCATCGGAAGAAGTACCTTTCGTACTTGACCTCTTTGTGTAATAACCATCACAGGCAAGGATGACAATATTAATATGTTAGGCAGTTCTGGAAAAACATTCTCAGGGAAATGTAATATTGCAGTATTTTGTTCTTGTATCAAACATTTTAAAGGTTATTTTACATTAGTCCTGTAGTACGATTTGAGTGATATGATACGTGTATCTTATGCAAAGAAACAGATTTTTCCATCTTTTTGGCATGGTTTTATATTCTATTTTCCAAACCACCCTTTATGCAATTTTACATGGAAATGTTGATATAATTTTAATTGCTTACACTTCTTTTCATAATTTCTTGTTTTATTTAGTGTGGTTCGTACAGGACACACAAGTTAATTGAAACAAAATAATGCCAGTCTTTAACTGAGCCATACCTTTTAAATTGAACATTCTTATTGTATGGGCAGGCTGTTTCACAGTTATTGGTCAGTTGCTATAATGTAGTTCCACACTAAGGACATGTGTCTAGAAATGCCAGTGGACATTGTGATTTGTGCCAGTGATGATCATATTTCACTTTACTTTTTAATTCTATAATGCTTCTGCCACCTTTTATGCTACATTCTTCCAGGTTCCCATATATAAACAGTTTTCCCTGTGGGTTTGTAAAGTAAAAAAAAAGAACTCTAAACTAAATACAAACAATTGAAATGTGAAATAAAAATATAATCCTTGTAGTTGCTGGCTTTGGATAAAACTTTGTGGCCAAACATCTATAGGCTTGGGCCTTTGGGATTGGACTAAAGCTCATCTGAAATAACAGCAAAAAAAATAAACTTTTGTTTAAATGGGACCTCTCTTGTGTAGGGGCTTCAACAATCAGCTCTACCCTATAACACATTAAAAAATCATGATGAACTTCTGCAATAAATTTGTTAGGAGGATTCCAAACGAACACAGCCAGTAATTAAAAAATGCACAAAACAAGCCTGTGAATATGACAATTACATTTCTTTTTGAACGTGTTACATAGTACCATACACCTGATGGAAAGAATGTGTCCACTTTGTATCCTGACAGGATTGCATTCAGCCATTATATAGTTCACAAGTACAGTATCTTTGAAAGAACAGAACCATGAGCACGCCACACATGAACTGCACTGTCTGGGAAATTTATTCTAAAATAAAAATCTTGTATTCTCTGAGGAGGCTTTTATGGATGTCATCTTAATGTCGCAATTTGGCTGAATGAAGTTGTCTGTTGTACGTGCTTGGAATTTTTCTGTTAATTTATTCATTTATTTGTGACACTTCACTCCCTGCTATATTAGGGGACTGGCAAACAGCTTGTTACAGCTCTCATTAATTACTGCTTGCCATTAATTAAAAGTCTGGGTCCTTAATGGCAAATGTTTGTTCACTTTTCATCCTAAAATGTAGACAAAGCTATTAAACATCAAAAGTTTGAGCATGCAAATGAGACCTTTGTCTGATAATGTATTTTTTACAATGTGTCTGCCTTTTGATACATGATTAATTTTATCTGTATTAATTCTGTATTAATTCAGATTAGTCACTGTGTTGATTGTCACTAACGTTTGGAATTGATTATGGAATGTATCTTTGACTACTTACTTATTAATACCATTTTAGTGACATCTTTACCTTTATAATGAACTAAAGCAGTAAACTGGTGAAGTATTAAAATGCAGTTGATTTGGATCATGCTTTGTAATGATGCCCTCTGTTCTGTGCTGCAGTGAGATCAATCGCTTGGAGCTTGGCCTTATTGTAGAGATGTGGAACAAGGGGCTGATCTGGGATACCATGGTCGGCACTGCATGGATTCCCCTCAACAGTATCTGCCAGTCAGATGAGGTGAAGCACCACACACTGAAGCGGTCAACCTCAATGTACACACACACACACACTCACACACACACACACACACACACACACACACACACACACACGTGTTTATATTCATATCTTTGTGGGGACTGTTCATTCATTTTATAGGGAAAACTCTAATCACAAGAATGACAACCTTAACCCCTACCCAGCCCTAACCTTAACCATAAGTGAAATTCCCACTGTGGGGACAGGAAAAATGGTCCCCACAATGTCAAAATAACAGGTTTTTATCACGTTCTGGGGACATTTGGTGCAGTGCTCGCACAAGGGTCTCCTGAGAAGCAGAAAGATTCTGACAAGACAGAACAACTGCAGCAGAAGCAGTCTCACAGGTCTCCAGGCTAGGGCATGGAAGAGGTTTCGTGTTATGGGTGCATGAAAAGAGACTTTTGGGTGGCTACAGTAGAATAGCTATGTTGAAGAGTGAAGCTTGTGATTTACTGGTCTGTGTTCCTGTCCCCATCCATGGATATGATGGGGACTGTGAGTATTGACTGAAATAACCAAGTTTGGGAGCATAAGTGTCTGAAAGAAAGGTCTCTGCAAGGTTACCAGGGTCACTCCACTAAGGGGGGGATTTTGTAAATCTGACATCCAGTGGGCCCTTGGAATTATTGGTCCTTTGGATCGAGCCAGTTGAGATTGTTTGAGCATTTTATAAGATCGCCCCCTGGTGGGTCCAATTTTGGTCATCCTCTGGAGGTCTGAGCCCCTATAATGCCCCCCCTGCATGCCAGGGGGCACCGGATAGACTCAGCCGGTCTCTGACCTTTATTGTACAACCTTATTTTTGTCTGACTCCTCTGTTACCTTCATTTGTTTTATCAACCAGATGCAGTGCATCTCTAGGATAAAGGCATCAAAGATGACAAAGGTGTCTTTCACCAAAAAGATTAATTGATGAGGAAAGAAAGAAATAAAATCAGCCTGGCAATGATCATGATTGGAGGTGTGTGGCTTAATCACTGTCACAGTGTGAGTAGGGTCTCGTGTAGGGAATCCTGATTATTGCTATGTGGGTAATGTAGTTTGATTATTGCTATGTGGGTAATGTAGTTTGGTTTGGTTGGTGTGGTCTGAAACTCCTAATTACAGCGCGCTGACCATGCCATTTTCCCTTAAACTCAATCCTATGAATCTTGTTTAAATGACTGTACTCTGAAGTGGATTTTAGTACACGATAAATTGATGCAGTATTGCTGGATGATTTAATTTACTCCCCATAAGTCATAATTATGCATTTAGGGGCAATACGGGTTACAGCTTGATTCGGACATCATAGAAAATCAACTGTTCACTTGATCAGTTGTTTTGAACTGTGGGAGGAAATAAGGGCTAGATTTGAATTATGATTATTAAATAATTTATTACTGTGTATTTTAAAAAGTTATTTTACTAATTTACTAAAATTATTCAAATATGTGTAAAACTATGATGTTACATCTGTAAAGGTGAACGATGTATTTTTTTACTTTAACACGAACATACTTTGTTTGGTTAATCAATACCTCATTGACTTATTGAAGTAATCAGTTTAATTAACTGAACTGGTGTTGAAATTTTATGAAATCACCTAATGATTTAACAGGTAGTGCTTAAAAGATTTCCATTATGGGTGTATTTGGTTCTGAGAATTCCACAAACGTTATTTTTCTGTTTTTTTCTGTTTTAAAAAGCATTATGGCAGTTGGTATTGTTATTTTCCTTTGTTGCCATCTTTAAGTATATTCACTTTTTCTTTATTATTTTATAATTTTCAATATAAGTATGGAATTTATGTGTCATGTGATGCAGCTATTAATAATTACAGTGAATAAGCCTTTCAGGTGAAACGTTCTGTCAATTTTCATATTAATTAAGAAAACCCCATCCCCCCGTCTAGGGTACCCCCCCTGTCGTAAGCCATATGCATCCTGTCATCAGCTCCAGGGTCTCTTCCACCACATACCGGCCGGAAGGTTATGGACACTGGACAGATTTATGGATAATGAAAGCCCCGACACAGACATGCACTTTTCTATACTCCACTTTATTGCACTCTGTTAGTAAAACTGAATCTGTCAGTCATCTGGTATTTTCTCCATCTCCCTCTTCAATAACTTTGCATTGTGCATTTGTGTAGGAGGGTCCAGGGGAGTGGACTTCTCTGGACTCGGAGGTTCTGATGAGGGCAGATGAGATCTATGGCACCAAAAGCCCGACGCCACACCAAGTGCTGCTGGACACTCGATTTGAGCTTCCCTTTGGTAAGCTGCTGGAATGACAGATTTACTTTATGTGCAAATCCACTTGTGAGATAAAAAAAAAAAACAGATTAATGATGGAACTTCCACAGGAGCCCTCGAAAAATATCTGTTCTCCCAGTGTTTGCGAAGACCCCAGTCACGGACATATAGACCACTCTCAGAAGAATTTGAAAAATCCGGGGCAAAAGTCAATATTCAGTTAATTATATTCCACGCCGAAGTCCAAAGTGCCAAACACTCCGGCAGAAACCCCCAAGAATGAACTACAGGTGCTGAGCAATGTGTAGCTAAAAGAGGATCCTTTAATGAGACACAGGTGCAGAGCCTCAATGTGTTAATAAGCTACTGAATTGGTGATTTGGAGCATGCAAGTCTGTTGTTGTTCCCTGACTCCCCCTGGTGGTCATGGTTGCAACCAACAGGAAAGGTCCCCTGCTGTGATTAATAGTCAAACTGTGGCTCAAGGGTTTAGCTTAACTCCATTTGAATATTATGGAAAGCCATTTCCCCCTTAGTTTAAACCTTTAGCTGTAAGACAATCTTATAAATAAAATGCAAAGTGGATGCCTAGTATTGCTGCTTGAATTTTAGCAAACAATGTTATGCTGATTTTGAGAGCATAACTATTTTCAGTTAATTATTTGGATATTTTGATTGTTTATTTGGATACCTTGACATAAATCATTTGTACAGTTTATCAGTTTGTACGGATATGCTGTCTTCGAAAATGACATTTTGTCTTAAAAAATCACCAAAAATTAATCAACATAAAAATAAGTCCTTAACTGCATTTTCACTACTAGTTGAGCCCTTGAATGAGGCTTCATATTCTGTCTAAAATACTGCAGTGATGTTTGACTGATAAAAAATGAAATCATATTGAGGCACAACTTTGCATTATAGGCTAATAAGAATAAACATGATTTGACTGAAATTGAATCAGATAGACTCGATCCATCACAGGACTGACCCTAGACCCACAGGAGGTAGTAGCAGAGAACAGGATGTTGGCAAAATAGGATGACATCATGACCAATTCTGCCCATGCACTACAGGGGGCGCTCTCCTGGAGCACATTTACACACCAGCTCATTCCACCCCAGTGAGCTAAATGCTACTGGGGATCATTGCTGCCTGCCGCCTGCAGACAGCACAGCGCCTCCTCTCGACCGCCTCTCCCCACCCCAGCCGTAATACGACAGGAAGCCGCCCATCTGCGCAATAAAACGCGTCCGGTGCTATCTGCTGTCTGTGTTACCATCATCATCATTATTATTTGTAAATATGTATTTATTTTGTAATACTACAGTATTCTCTTTTCGGGATATTCTGTTTGTGTGCTGTGTGCTTTTTACAATTGTTCGCACTGCATTTACTAGTTTGCACTATTTTTACCGTCTTTGCTACATTCTCAGCTCTCGCTACTGTATCCACCAGAATTTCCTCTAGGATCAAGACCGTCAATCTTAATCAGTTTCCATTTATAATTTTCATTCAGCCGAAAATCATTTTACCCAATGGGTGCAAGGGGTGCAGCTAATTAACTCTCCTAAAGAACTCATCAAAATAAATGACGTAAATGATAAATACAGAAATTGTGTTTGTATGCATTTAGGTTGAGAGAGTATGGTAATTAGTTAGATATGGGAAGTTATAAAAAGCATTTTCATTGTCTACTAGATATCCCAGACGAAGAGGCTAGATACTGGACCAGAAAGCTAGAGAGAATAAATACCATGAGAATACATGATGAGGTAAGGCAGCTGTCATAGACCCCACTGCTGTTTCAGGCCTCAGTATATAAGCCTCAGCACTGATCAAGAAAAGTTAATGAATTAAGAAGAGGATAAACTGGGCTTCAGTCTGTGTGTCAGTAATATTATAACCAAGCTGAAACAATGATAGACTTTATGCAAATTCTGTGTGTACCTTTATCCCCATTCACATTTTAATGAAAGAAGATGTCAAATTTATATAATGGATTTTTTGCTGTTTAATTTTCTTTCACTTCTACTTTTTGCCGTGACTTTTTCTCTGCCTCTCCTCTCCTCTCCTCTCCTCTCCAGTATCCATTGGAAGACTGTCAGAGACGAAGGCTGCCCTCTGTTCCCTCTCAGTGCTGTGAGTGCGAATTTCATCTCTGTAACCCTTCAGATCTTCTATGTATTAGTGGCAGATATCACCAAAACCTAGAAACAAGGATCAGCTGATTCATTGTCCAAATATTTTACCCTATTTGTAAGTTCAAAATGTATATTTTCTAGGGAATGAATAATGCTTTAATTATTTTACTGAAACCCTTGTGACAAGGAGCAGAAGTAAATTGAAGTCCCTCTGTTCTTGTTTCTTTAGCACCCCACTAGGTGGTGGTATCTAGTTAAATGTTTAGATTTAAGACTGACTGCAGTACTTCTACTGAATTTTTTTCTGAGGGTGTCTTGAGGTCTGTATTAAGTGCATCTCATGAAATGTACTGTCTTTAGCCAACTGATTTTGTATCTCATAATATATCAATCTTCTTTTTTGTTAAATATTTACTACTTGCTCGTATTCCCAAGTCTACTTGTAAATATTTTCATTAATGATAAGTTCCAGCATCATTACCTTCATTTAGATAAAGACCATGAGCAGCAGTTTTGTCCCTGTTGTATATGTAGTGTTTTTTCTTCCTTAGTCCTTTATTTCTTTGTTAATATTTGCTTCCTGTATTAGGCAGCTGGAGTTCTTTCGGATGGGGTGATCAGCAGAGTATGTACAACTGTAGATTTATATTATATGTTCATGCTGACATATTTCATTATTCATTTAAAGCTTTTTTCATCCTTGAACTTTATGTCCATTGCATGCTTTGTTCATACCTCGTGAAGATAATGCTGCATTCAACAGGATTTGTACAGTGGCTGAGAAATCCCAATGCAATTCAAAATGAAAACAAGAAAGCCCAATAAAATTCTAAAAAAAAAAAATGCACTGTATAGCAACAAAGGATATTACTGTTTATAATGCATGTGCAAATACACTGAAAATTCATAGACACTACACAAATTCAGAAAACACTCGCATCAAAATGACAACACATGCAAACCACATTTTACAATCATGCGGGACAGTCACAGACGCACTGCAAATACAAAAAACAACTGCAACTTCGGAAACATGCTGCAAATAGCTACAACACAATGGGAGTGTTTCCAGAAGACACATTTTTGAGGCATATGTTTCAATGGAGCCAATTGCAATAATTTACAGGTGAAAAGTAAAGTTTACAGTGGAAACTGCTTATAGTGATTACGGGTATAGCGAACAGCTGCTTATATGGATCAAAAAGCTTGGGACAGAATCATTCCTGTACAAATACTGTTTAAATAATTTGCTTATATAGTGAAGTAGTCCGCTTAGTGTTCATTTTGGGTCTTTTTAAACAAAAAAAATTAAATCAACGTTTTTTAACTCTACTTTGATTGACCTACTTTGCCTTACTGTAGCATGTCTGCTTCTGGCTAGCTACCTGAGGCTAATGCTGCATGCACAGAAAACGTGTCTAGTAAGTAATTTTCTCTCAATAGCAAATATAGACTCATCAAAGCTTATGATAAACCGCCAAAAACAAACCAGCGAGATGTAACAGTGAAACTACAACAAGCTATATTGTATGTAGAGTACAATACTGTATTATAGTGTATTTGAATTATACACAGTTCAGTAATTTAGTTTGTGCAGCACTGTAACTTAAAAAGCGTTTGAAACAATTATACTGTATTTTGAAATCAAAATTAAGTAAATAGTGACACTGTCTGTTTTACTACCTTATATCAGGGCTATTTAATTCAGGCCCTCAATTCCAAATCGAGTTTTCAAATTCTCAGTTCTCCTAGGTAGTTAGTTTAAAAATTACAGATTTTGATTGGTCAGAGGCTTCACACCTGGCTCACAGTTGAAGGAAGGCAGGAAAATCAGCAGGGCTCAGCCCTTGAGGACCGCGAGTTGAATAGTCCTGCCTTATATTCATGTAAAAAATACAGTATACACACTTCAGTTAGATTATAGCGATCAGTTTCACCCAGACAGATGTGATCACTTTAAGCGGCTACCACTGTATCTTCTATTTGAACAGCTTGCTAGAACAACTTTTATTATTACGAAATAATCACAGAGCTGTGTGGTAAATGGTAGATTAGATGTGACTGATAGGCCTGCTGTATTCTAGCCTTTAATTGCTCAGAGAGCTACACTGGTTAATCATAAAAACAGCTGCCGCTGATTGTTTACTGTAACTTAAAACCAAGCAGCTTGCCGGGCTAATAACAAAGTTTTAACACGTACGTTAAAAACATTATTTACAAGAATGTAACCACCCGGAAAAATGTCCTCCAGAAGCACTTCCATCGTGTTGTGGCTATTTGCAGTTTTCAGCTGTTTCCGAAGTTGCAGTTATTTTCTGTATTTGCAGTGTGTCTGTGAATGTGCTGCACGATGTGGTTCACGTGTGCTGTCATTTTCATTAGTGTTTTCTGAACTTGTGTACTGTCTACCAATTTGCAGTGTGTTTGCAGGTTCATTGTGAACTTGAATAATATCCTTTGTTGCTTTGCAGTGCATTTTTCTATTAGACTTGCATTTCTTTATTTTTTGTTGCACTGGGCCTTCTCGGCCACCGTCGATTTGTCTTGATAGTATAATAAATATCATAATAACTATATTTGCTATTATTGCTGAAAGCAAAATATCTACTTCCAGATAAAGGTGATCTAATTTAAAATATAATGCTGAAAATGATACTTTGCCATTCTTTAATTAAATAAAAAAAAAAACATTTTTTTTTTACATTTGGGGAAAAAGTACTACCCTTGCTGAAACAGCTTCAAGTGCCCACCTTGGCAGAAACAACTTTATATAGGTGTTTCTGTACATCCAAATACATTGATAAGCATACTTCATAGTGCATACTTTCTTTTTCTTAGTGCTGTATTCTTGCCCTTTATTTGTGCCACCTTCTTTCATTCTTACTCCTGGTGCTCTTTTTGCTTACTGGGAGAGATCTCTGAGGCTTGAGAGCATGAATGCATGCATGACCCAGTCAGCTTAGCTCTCGCCAAGCAGAGAATGCCCCATTTCATTATATGAAACCAATAGGTCTCCTGGATAGTGAAAGGTGAAGCCAGGCCCTGAGATCAATGACAGGAGGAATTGGAGTAAGAGGATGGGTGACTGGATGAGAATTTAAATGCATTGATTACTCATTGCTTCACATAAATTGTGAAAATTTGTTAAGCTGCTTTCTAGAATATCCATATCCATTCTGGGAATGCGTATGCTAATGCCTTTTCCTACTTGTAAACCCAAATATAGCATTCTCGGTATTTTAGTAAATAAAATGTCTGTGCATCAGTTTGTTAAATGTAACCTTGTAAAATTATGTTGAAATCCATTAGCGGTGTACTTGCTATGTTTTTGTAAACAGTAACTGGCTATCATTCAGTGACTTGTATGTTTAACACTGAATGGCTATATTGCCATGTAAGACACCGCTTTTTGAATGAAAACATCAAAACATCCTGGATTTAATTCTTAGGGTCCTCTAAGAATATTTATGCCCATGTGATAATAGAGACCACAGGAAAATGGTCCTCCATTGGATGTCCTTCAATGCTGAAACACTCGTAACTGTTACATTTGCAAATGATGTTTGTTGCTATTTCATTCAGCTGCGTTTACAAATTGAATACTGACATATTGAATTGTATATACATCTATTAGTTTTATTTGGTATGCGTAGCTAGTATTTATGGGACTGACTTTTGCCCCCAGAACCAAGCCATTGGCTTTAATGAGTCAGGCCATTCTCCACTGACGGTTGTCATTTGCCAGATGCAGTTGGCCTCTGAAATGTCAGAAATGTTTTTTTCTTTATCATGCCATTCTCTGTAAACTCTGGACACTGTAGTGTGTGAAAATCCCAGGAGGATGGCTGCTTCTAAGATGCTGTGATGTGTTCCTATATGGAGATGGACAAAAGTACTGTAATTACCATCTGAAGGAGAAATTTAATTGACAATTACATGTGCAGATATATTACTGGGCCATACTGAGTTTTCCAAGCAATATGAGCAGCAATAGGCCAAAATACAAGGTACCTGAATATGTGTGTGTGTGTGTGTGTGTGTGTGTGTGTGTGTGTGTGTGTGTGTGTGTGTGTGTGTGTGTGCGCGCGTGCACATTAGTCATGGATTTTGAAAAATTATTTAATGTGTCAGACAGACAGACTGAGTTGGCAAAGAGGAAAACTGATTGTTAGACAAAGTGCATCAACAGGGACACCTAACAGAATAATTGCTATTAAAATACAGAATAAGTTCAGCTTCTGTGTCCCATGTCCTGAATTTCATAATTTTGCAATTTATGACAGGGCTGACATTCAGAAATCACTTGTATTTAGTCCAATGCAGAAAGGCACAGTACCTGGTTTAAGGAGCATAAAACTTGGACCCTTGAGCAAGTTATATGGTCTATTGAGTCTTCTTTCAGCCTTTCTCCTGCACATGGATGACATTACATTTACAGAAAATAATGTGGGAGATCCATAAGAGCATGGGTAGCCATCTCATGACAGTAATTAGTTCCAATGATTGCTCTCAGTTGTCAGATAACGGTCATAGAATATGAGGCCAAGTTACAAGACTAGCTGTTTCCTGTGTTGTAAGAGTGACCTCTTCAGTCACCTCATGTAAATGTCACCAAGTCTTTACAGGGAGTTATGGAGTACAAAGTCAGCAGCAAATTTCCACCTGCTCCATCTCACGAATGAAATGTTTTTCTTGAAGAATTTTATAACGCTCCAACATACAGATAGATAGATACTTTATTGTCCCCACAGGGAAACCATTTTTCAGTGAATAAAACATTTTATACATCTTTGGCAGGACAATATAAGCAGGGTAAACACATAAGACATGTTGACCCTTAACATGTTGCATCAGTCATACCAACAACGAAAAAGGCTAAAAGGACAGACTTCAACAACTGCACCGCCACATATCAATTATCTAAAAACAAAGGCCCTTTTCTTGATTACAATGTTATTAATACATTATTAGGCATTTTCCTTTTTTTGCCCACCCCCTTCTTGTGATTATATACTGTATGTAACTATGCAAGGAGACTTTAATGAACAGGCTCACCCAGGCTAAAATTAAGGGGCTTCTGCTAAAAAGGGGCCTCTGACCTTGTTTAAAACGTTTATTTTCTTTTAATAGTATGACATCTTTTTTCAAATTTTTGAACATTGACTCAATTAATCTATTACCTGCGGTTTTAGACATTCTAAAACCTCACTGTAATGGCATATACCATAGACACTGATTCAGTGGTCTGGAGCCTGTCCTATGCCTCTTGCAGCCCTGGATGACCATGACAGTGCAGTGGATGATAGAGACAGTGACTACCGTAGCGAGACCAGCAGTCTGCCCCCAAGGTACCACACCACAGCCCAGCCCAATTCCTCACTGCATCAGTACCCAGTGGGTCACAGGCTGCCAAATCAGGCCTTCTCCAGAGATTGGAGCACCCAAGAGAGCGATGACCTGGACTATGAGGAACCCAGGGGAGCCAGGTAGGCAGAAGCACACAAACACTGACACCACGCACATGCAAATGCAGTAAAATATTTTGGAAGACATTACAGCCGGTAGTACAGCTGAAGATTAGAAATGCATTCTACTTTGACAAAACGTTCGCAGTTCAATAAAAGGAAAATATGTGGTGGTGAATAGAGCCATGTTGCACAGGACTGTGACATTTGTATCCTGAGTACAGGCTTGGAGATGCTTTTAACAAAACGCTGGAAAGAAAAGGGGGGAGGGGGAGTTAAGGAGATTTTACAAATGTATTACAAATGAAGTTCCCTTTGGTTCATAATAATTTAGATTATACTGGCCTTTCCTCACTGATGAGGCACAGAATTGGTTAGCAACATTTGTTGTTTTGGGGCTAATGATCCACAAACAGTTATTGAACTTATTGCTTTATTTTTCTAATTTTGCTCTTCATTGATAACAAAAATCACATGAATAATTGCTATGCAGATTGCTACGCAAAACAGTTACAGTGTCACTTTAAACATTTATATGTATAATTACTTTGATTAGCCCATGAAACAGGTACATAATGCTGAATTATTGCACCCTCCAAATCTGAAATGATGTAAACGTACTTGTCATGGTTGGTGATTCAAGTCCCAGCACTGTGATACAGAATGTCTTAACATTTGTCAGCTAAAGCCTCATAACCTGACAACTTGTTTATTTTCTTAATCTGTCCATCTGTTCATTTTGAAGTTTACTTAGGGTCATTATGGTCATATTATATATGCAGTTGGACCATACTTAAATCTGTTGAAGTGTATATAGAGTGAATCATACACCCATTCATTTAATTCAGTATAACTGGATGTCTTTGTTGTGTGTTTTTCTGTTTACATTGTTATTTTGCTTGTTTTTAAATGATATTTTTTCCTCTCAACTTTCTGTCATTTTTTGTCTTCTTTTGAAACCTTTCATTTCCATTTTTTCTCTTTCTTTCTTTTTCTTTTTTTTAATTATCAAGAATCCCACACTGTAAGACGAGGGTAAAAATTATCCCAGTAGATTCAGGTATGGGGGTGGAAGACTGGGAAAACAAATTCACTGCATCAGGTGTAAATGTGCAGGATGATTACCTGGACCAACAGGGTGAGCAATGTGAGAATGAGAGGGACACGAACATTGTTTCTCTTGAGGAAGATAAGGGCAGTTGGAAAAGGAGAAAATGTATAGGTGGTGGACAGGTGAAGCCTGTCTACAATGAAGCAGAAAGCTTTGATGATGAAACCTCACCTTCTGAAAGAGCCATGATTCCCTCCAGGATCTGCCTCCCTCAACAGGTGGAGGAGAAGGTATTGTGTCAGAAGGCAAGGGTGGAGAAACACTGTTGTGAAAATGAGTTGCTATTTAGGACTAGAATGTGGGCTAAAAATCTGCTTAAGAATCCACTACAGCACTATGCAGCATATCAAGAGGAGGAACTTGCCAGGCAGAGTGCTGGGGCCAAATATGATTCTGATGGTTCAGAGGAATTGCCCTACTCACTATGTTCTGAAGATGAAGTGGAGGAGACAGATCCAGCTTCCATTACAGAGGCCATCCCCTCCAAAGATAAAAGTTGTTTCAGCTGCAGCAGACATGCTTCCCATAACAGTGGCCACATTGAAAAGCCTCCATTCTTCCCAAATAAAAAGAACATAAAAGGAAAAGCTAGAAATGGGTCTCCGGAAGTTGTGTCGTCACCAGAAGAGGAGCCAAATGATAAGTATGTTGATACTATGGATGAACTCCAGAACCTGGTTGAAACTGTATCTGAGTATCTTGCTGAGAAAGAAGAAGAAATCAACAACTATGAGTCCCTGCATAAATCTGGGAAATTAGGGAATTCAAATCAGAGCAGCGCAAAATCTGGTTCTGTTGAGACTGATATAAGTGTTATACATGAAGACGTTAATAAGGAAACAGCTGCAAGAATCGAGGAGACTCAAACAGAACAGGGAACCGCAGGGGTCAAGAATGTGATGAGTTCTCTCTTTAGTTCTCTCACAGAGAAGCTGGTTACTAGCAAGCAGCCAGATACTCTGGAAATTCGGCCTGAGACTCCTAATACAACTTCAAGAGCAGAGTCTAGTCTATCCAAGTTGTTTTCTTTTATTCCCAAGTCCACTGGTGCAACACCTATAGCTGTGGTTCCACCAGCATCTCAGGAACCCCTATCAGACAAAAAACTGGACAATGACAGTGAAGCTAGTCAAGCTGGAGGTGATGCACGTATGAAAAGCAGCAGCAGTGATAGAGCTGCAGAAGCCACTGCAAGCCAGACTTCTTCGATTGTGGACTCCATGTTTGCAAGACTAAACTCCTTGAAGCCTTTCTCGGATAAGCTGTCTACAAATGATGAGGTCCAGTCCAAAGAGCCATATAAAATGCAAGGAATTACTGCAGGAAAAATCGATGCTGTTCATCAGCTTACATGCAATGAAGGTACATCTAATGAAAAATCTGAAAACTTGGATCATGAGTGTACACCTAATATTTTTAACAGAGGTGTGTTAGGGGTGAGAAATGGATCTCAGGATGAAAATGAAAAAGAGTCTGAAAAGGAGTTTAATATACAGAGGAAAGAAACGCTCTGGACAGAAGGTTCAAATAATGCTCCGCAGGAAAGTAAACCAAAAACAGAAATGAAGTCAGCAAGACAAGAAGAAATGGAAGAAACTGGTTTCTTTAGCCCTTTAAAGAAAACAATCACTTCTTTGATTTCATCATCACCTAGTGAAAAACCCACTAAAGACACACCTGCCCCTTCCAGGTTTTCATTATTCAAATCTGCTGAGGACATTGGAGTGGAAAACAATGTAGAAGATGCTTTACCTTCTGGTGGAGAATTAAAGCTCCCCTTCCTTTCTGATGAAAATGTTTCAGACCCACACGCAACAAAACGCAGTGGGGGGATAATCCAAGGGCTTTTAAAATTTGCATCTGGACAAGATGGGAGTGTTCCTAATAACAGTGGATCAACTCCCATTTCAAGCACCACAAAGACATCTGATACAATGCCTGATGCTGTTAAAGGTCAGTTACAAAACCAATCTACTGTTTTAGAAAGCATACCAAGAAGTAATACAGAAACGAGATGGTTTTCAAATCTCTTTAAGGTGACGGTAGCTGAAGATCACACATCTCAAAGCCAACAGGTCCCGCATGACTTAACATGTCCAAAAAAGACCAGCCCTAGTGTTCAGCCACAAATGCCACTGGAACAAATGCCCAAAGATGCACATTTTATGAAGCCAAGGGAGGAACATGTATTAGCATCACTGAGTATTGAACAAAAGCCTAACACTGTCCAAACGGCACCACATTCAGGACAAAAGCCACAAACAACACCACCTCCTCAGAACTTACTGGCAGGATTGTTTAAATTGGATAAAGATGTGTCTATTACCAACAAATCTCAATTAAATCAGCCCCAACAAGGAAGTTTGTTTTCTGGGCTGTTTTCTTCTTCTCAAAGTGGGAGTCAGGTAAAGGGCTCCAGTCCATTGGGTCAGAGGTCATCACAACAAGGAGAAACACCTGCACAGTCAAGTGGTTTGTTCTCTGGGCTATTCAGGTTTGCATCTGAAAATATAGCTGGTAACCAGAAAATGTCCTTCAGTACCCTCAGTAATAAATCAGAAACCAACAAACAACAATTTCAGGGGCAAAATCAAGAAAACCCCCCTGAGCAAAGCCAGGCCTCATTGATTCAGGATTCACTGGAGCCTGTTGAAAAACTCACCGAATATGACCGACACATGCAAAATCTGCTTGGGAAAAATTCAAAACTTTCTCAACAGTGCCACAATCAAGCTGGAAGTCATCGTAGTGGAATTTTAAAAGACACTGTCCAACCTCATCCATGTCAGCAGCAACTAGTGGATGTGGATCATCAGCAGCAAGCACAACAAACCACCTCCAATCAACCAGAAGGGATGTTATCAGGTTTGTTTAACAAGTTAGCTTCATCAGCAAATATATCCCAGCAGCTAAAGGAACCCAATGAAACACAGACTTGTCAAAAGGAAGTTGACAAGATAGTTACCTCTGGCCAAAATCAATCCCAGCAGAAACCTAATGAACAATTTCTTTCCGAGTTGTTTAGCTTAGGGTACTCAGAAAATGTTTTGGCTAACTCACCCCAGCAGAAAACTCAGACTCCTCTCAGTCAGCAGGAAACAAACAGCCAGAAGTTACAAAATCCTGTTCACCCTCAGCAAACACATTCTAGCCAACCAACAGGAATGCTGTCTGGATTGTTTAGTAAATTACCTACTTCAGAAAACGTGCTGCAAAAGCCTCAGCAATCATCTGGTCATCACCCTGGTCTGCAACAAGAAAACAGGACAAGGAAAAATCAAATCCCTTCCCTGCAAGGCACTAGCCAAGGAGGCTTCCTTTCTGGGCTGTTCAACCTAACATCTTCAGATAATTCTTCATCCAGCCAGTGTACTCCAGCAGAACATAATTCAGAAGTTTCTCTTATACAGCAGCAAACAAGTAGACCGCCTTTGCGAAGGCCAATCCAGGGTAACTCACATCAAAATGTAGTTGCGGAACCAGCACAAGGTTTCTTGTCAGGTTTTTTTAACAAGCTACCTGGTTCAGAGAATGTTTCCCATCAGCAGCAATCAACAGAAACCAGTGAACACAGTCAGCAAACTCTACACACAACAAATGTGACAGGGAAACCTGAAAGTACATCCCAGCATGCTGCGTCACCTAGCCAGTCAGAAAAGTCCCTGTCTGGACTGTTTAAATCGGCTTCTTCAGAAAATGGAAGAAAAACCCAATCTTCTATACAGACCTTACCAGTACTATCTCCCATTCAAAAACCAAGCAAGGAAGATCAAAATGTCTCACAAAAACATGGATCACAGCATCCTAATCAACAGAGTGGTCTGTTTTCTGTAATTTCCAAACTGACAACCTCAGACAATAAAACCCAGCAACAACAAGACCCATCTGATAAACAGTTGGATTCGCAGTCATCTAAGCCGGTAGAAAATCAGAATTCTCAACAAGATCAGGCAGGAGTGATTTCTGGGTTATTTAATAGATTGGTAGCTTCCATTGACGATGCAAAAGTGAAGAGTCAAACTCATACTGGTCAAAACCAGCAACGCCCACACTTTGACACACTTGGCCATGAGCAGCCAGAAACTCAGAGAAATATGAAGCTGCAGATACAATGCACTCAGGAGACTAAAGATAAGAAAACACCTGCTCAGCAAGGTTTCATGTCTGGACTCCTAGGCCAGACATTAACGGGGAAAGCCTCTTCGCCAGAGTTGGGGGTACCCATTGTACCACATGAAAACACTATACAGAAGCTGAGCAGTTGCAGCTCCCAAGGTATATTCTCCAGCGTGTTTAAAACAGGACATAACAGAAGTAGCACATCAGCAGACGCTCTAGAATCTAAAAAAGGCACCATAGTTCTTGAACAACTTATTCCAAAGAACAATGAAAGGGACCCCCAGAACACTATTTCAAGCAGCATGGCATGTTTTGTCTCAAGGACATCTGATGAAAATGTTACACCCTCATTCACACAGGCTTCTTACACATCTCAGGGTAATGAGGTTCCACCTTCACATTACAGCAACCAGCTCTATCACCCATTGGCACCTGAAAACTTCAGTTCCTTCAGACAAGAAAATCATAATTCCATTATGTTTTCTGATCTCTCAGAGGAGTATCAGACACTGTGTGGCCTACCAAATGAGTATGAATATCAAGACCTGTTATATTCTTCTGCGGGCTGCAGAGCAATTTATTGTGGAATTCGTGAGCAAGAGTTTCTTGTAGATGATCTATGGCAACAGTTAAGTGAAAGTTCTTTGCCTGATGCCAGTGTTACACGGCAGCAAGGTTACTACTTAACAGATGGATCATTGCTATTGGAGACCCCTCAGTGGGACAACCTGAGACATATGGATCCCGATCAGTATTACATTCCTTCATACCCAAGGATGACAGCATCCCAGTCCCCAGATCAAATTGTCTTCCATGAACCAGAAGAGGAGATTGTTTTATATGATATGACTTTGAAAAAAAAGAAACGTTGGAATAGCTGTGATGATTTCAATAGTATCAAAAGCCAAAATATCGGAGCTGATTATGTGCTTGCCCTGGATCTTACCATAACAACAGGAAATGCAAAATTAAGCAGGTGTCAATCCCTTAACGAATGTACTATCTATAATCAACATGATTCCTCACTCACTGATCATACTTCTAAGGATTATGGCTCCAAAGATGGATGGCCAACAAAGGGAACATTTGATTTGGATAAGTGTCATAAACAACATTTAGATAAAAGAGGCCCAATTGATATGTCTCAGCGTGCTATAGACTTAAGCTCCTCTGCTGAAGTGAGCATTGACCAGGATGATGATGTGTACCTTGATGAATATGAGTGGTTTCACCAGTGGTTGGCTCTGTTGGAAGAAGGGATGTGGTGGCCAGCTGAAGCTGGTGACTGTGGGTATTATGTGTACACTCATGAGGGGTATATATGCTCTTTGTTAACTGATGGAGCTGGGAAACATTTATATGCAGCTCTGACAAAAAACTCTGACAAAAGATTATGGCAAGCCCCTTGTCAGAAAGAGAAAATCACTCTGTGTGGGTTCAAAATTCCTCTCTATAATGACGATGAGTTCTTCTGGTTTCCAGAACATCAGAGAGACTTACAGTTCTCCAGTATTCCCATGGACCTCACAGCAGCTTTCAAAACAGGTGACCAAATTATGAACATGAACCTAAAACACTTCTCACAGATGTTTGAGGAGTCTGTTGTTGCACAAAAAGAGAAACCTGTGGACTTTAGCATGTATAAACTTAAGAAGATGAAAATTGAGTCTACGGCAGTTCATCTAACAAATAGTCTTGAACCATGTGTGGAAGCAGCTGACCTGACAATAAAGAAGCAAATAGAAAGCTACGGAGGTTCTTTTTGGAAACATCAAGAAATTAAGGATTCATGTACAATTGCTAGAAGCACAACTTTTGGTCTAACTGGACAATACTATCTGTCACAGCATCATAATCCAATTCCTGAAATTAGAATTACCCAGGCAGATGAAAAACCAAGTGTGGCAATGTGTTCCGAGCAGAAAGAATGCCAGATAATCCAGAAACCCCATTCTTCTACTTCCTCAGAAGGACATTTTGTAGTTAAATCTTCTGATTCTATATTAAACAAACATTTTTTTCCCTCAAAGCCAGTAGCTGCAAAAGTTGATTTATCTGTTTCTAAACAGCTTCCAGATCTTACCACGCACTTAAGGAAACTTTCAGAAACTCCTTTATCCCCTAAGAACCTTTCTGGACCTTCTCAAGATAGTTTCACTATTAAGAAATCTGGTCTCATTCAAAAGGTGCATAGAGTACAAGTTGAGGAGGGGGTGGTAGTTGACCAACAAGAGAACTGTAGTCAACCATTGCAATTTCAGGATATAAAGTCAAAGACAATCAAGGATGATATTCCATTTTTTGATAGCATTCTTGAGCTTAAAGGGCAACAGTTATCAAAACCAACAACCGTTTCTTCTAAAACTTCTCCTGTGGTTGGATTAAAACCTTTGTCTAGTAATAATCCAGGACATTGCATAACATCATTTCCTCATAGACAGAAAGAAGTCCATCATTCTACTGTGCAAAGACTAAACACTTTAAACCTGAAACACTCTATAAACACTCCAGTAAACTATTCTGTAAAGGAAATTCCGAAAATAAGCAATGATGTTGATATATGTCAAGCTCCAATTTTGCTGAAGAAATTTGCAAGAAAAAAAGTAATAACATCAACATTGCAGCCGGTCACTGTGGAGCATCCCAAAGCCTCTGAGACTCACATAGAAGCACCTAGGAATCATGCATTTGATTCTAGTGTGGATGGTACCACCACTGAACTTAAAGATGATTGTGACTTCTATGAATTTGTTGATTATTCTTGTAAAGATGTACTGCCACAATGTGAAGAAAACTCTCCTAAATTAACCCTTTCATCATCTCAGTCAGTGACTCAAAAGCAGTTAGGAATATCAGAGACAAAAAATAAACAGAACAAACTTTATACAATGGACTCATACCAGAACATGCTGCTTATTCAGAATGATCAGTTTAGTTGGGTTCCAATGCAGCAAGTGAAAGATTCCCAGCACAAAAACAGTCCTCTGGACTTTTCTACAGCTAATGTTGATACAAGCATGACTCAGAAAGGCTTTCCCAAAGCATATGATGTGAATATATTGCAGCAACCATTTGACTTCTCAAAGTATAAGCTAAAGAAAGTACGAATGGAGAAAAAAGGAGACAAAGATGATTGCAAAAGTTCAGCTGTAGATCTATCAGTAGATAGAGAAGATGATGATTGTCCTGAATGGACTAATCAACCATTGTTTTTTTCTACTACACATATTCAACAAAATCATCCTTCCTGGTCAGGCCAAAGTGGAGCAGTAAGGCACTGCGTGAGCCAGGGCACCTATCTAGATACTAAGACAGTAGTCAAATTTAGTTACAGTCAGAAAGGTTTATTAAATTTGTCCAATACAAATGATACATTTGCAGTTGAAAAACTAGCTGAATTGACTGCTGTTATGGACTTATCCAGTCCGAACAGAAGGATGGAAACACTTAGTCAAACAACACGTTTGGAGAAAAATCTGCCAGCTGGCCTGATAAAAGATAATAAAGACAGCTCTTATCCCTTTAAATCGGTTATTAATTTAAAGTGCAAAATGGAGAAGCAGGTGTCTGAACAGTATTCTCCATGCTTTGTATTTACACAAATGCAGTCAATCATCCCCTTGCAGTTAAAAGCAGAACGACAAATGCATCCATCCAGCCAATTTCAAACCGCTTATCCTGCTCAGCGTCGTGGATCAGAACAGCAAATGAAAAATGAAACTCAGAGTCGCCATACAAAAGATCCTGTAACACATCAGAAAATCTCCTTTGTTTATAAACATGTAAAAGATTCACGGCATAGCAATGTTCCTTTGAATTTTTCTAAAACCTCTGCAAATACTGACCATCAAAATCCTAAAAGCTCTTCCCAAATGATGAAAGATTTAAATTTACTGCAAAAGGGACAGCCTATGGACTTCACAATATATAAACCAAGGAAAAGTATGTTACAGAAAAGTCGGCAGGAAATGCGTAATATACACAAATTAGGCATAGAGGCAGTAGATTTAACAGTGGAGAAAGAACATGAATATCACAAATTGATAAATCATGGAAAGCAAGAGGTTTTAACCCAGGAAGAAACTCCATTCTTATACTCCACATCTAGAGGATCGTTGGAGTACTGTGGTCCACAACAATGTCAATATATACCTTCAAATAAGGCAGTTCAAAGGAAACAATGTCCAGCAAGGGAGTCTGCCTGGTCAAATACAGCACAAATGCAACCCAGAGAACAAATCATGCAAACTGAGACAATACCTGTTATAGCTGGCAACTGTTTCAAAAGTCCAGAAACGTCTAATGTATCACCGTCATCTCTCTATCCAGTCCCTATAATTTCTCTATGTAAACCGGCAGAGGAAATGCTACACACTACTGCAGCATTTCCGACACAGTTGGAACAACCTAAGTCAAAACCTGCTAATCCTCATCTAGTTGGAATGACACAGGTGGATAAAAATAGGTCTGTAGTTAACACAGATGTTGAACTTCATGCTGCAAATACAAATTTTAACAAAGAGAGAGATAATCCCATTTTATCTGTTAATGATTCCTCCGGCACTAAACATTCATCATCTGAAAAACAATATGAAAAAAACTCTACCTCACATATAAAACCCATGCATTTAGAGAAAAAACAGGGCAGTCAACATCGCAGAAGGGAAATAATCAGACAGTACAGTTTGGCAAAACAAGAAAATATATCTGAAGACTATAATGATACGGTGCAAGTATCCTCTAGAGCTAAATATCTACATCCGGTTACTTTGGATAGATTTAAAAAAGATTTACTGTTTGATAACTGTGCTCAAAAAAGATTATCACACATCCCAGACATTGTGCTTTCCAATACAGGATCATCCTATGACTTAGCTCAGTCTATAGAAATCTCTGGAAAAGAACTGTCTACAGTTAGTGAACCTATTTTTTCTTCTCAGCCTGAAGAAGGGTCAACACCTGAAGACTCATGCACTAAAGTAGCTACTCCATCACAGCGAGAAACAACTTTGAGAAACACTCAATTTAAAGGAACTGCTTCTATCTCTAATAAGATACAATCACTGGAAAGTGAAGTTACTCCGTCTGAAGACTTTGCTTTACCTTCCACAATAGCTCCAAAAAGTGTGGTACCTCAAAAAACTGACAAAACTACCCTCATAGATATACATCAAAGTGAAAGTGAAATTGTTTTCAATGGGCACACTCTCAAAGTGGGTCAATTTGATGAAAGTGAATCCAAACTGTTTTGTTCTGCTGTCTCCGAAATACCTAAAACTTTGGAAATATCCCCGGCAACAGATGAAAGACGTGTTTCTGGTGAGATTTATATTGATCCAGCTTTGCCAAATCAAATAATGATTGAAGCTACTCTTGGTAAATTAATTGACTCAGGTCAGGTAGAAACAAATTTTATGCCCATAAAATCACAGAACAAGGAATTGTCACCTGAATATATATTGCCTGAAATACCAGCACCTCTAGAGATGGTTTTAAATAAAGAAGTATCTATACCTATGTCACAGGCTGTCGTAAATGAAATTGTACAAACTTTTGAGGTGGCTCCTTCAAAACCGGCAATTGAGGAACCTCTCAGTAAAGGACTTTCAATTTCCTCAGTTATGCCTACCAATTCCTCAGCTTATAGCTTACCTTATGACAAGGCTGCATCCATAGTGGAATCTACAGTTGATGCAGATGTAACTGTATCTCGCCAGTTCATGGATAGAAACAAATCCAGCTCTGAGGTGATCTCTGAAGACCAAGCATTAATAGCAGAGAGAACTGAGCATGAAACATCTCTTCATTCTGGTCAAGATCTGAGTCTTTTCACTGAACCCCTGCGTACTTCAGTTATCCATGGGTTGGATTCAGAAGAGCCAACAAATATACCACGAACAGGATTTCACCCTCAGTCTGTTTCACATGAAAATGCATTCATTGATGTTATTCTGCCTGAAGCAGCTAACATCTCTGAAGAAGTACTATTAAATAAGGTAAAAGAGTTGTCGGCTTTTACTCCTCACCCGAATTCAAGTAAGGAAGAAATAACTTGTGAACTTCAGCCATTTACAGTTAAAAGTGAGTTGCCTTCAAAGGAGCCAATAGAAGTACTGGCAATAGAAGAGGGATCTGTATCTATAGAATTTCAGGCTCCGCCACAAAAAAACCTATCCTTTAAAATAACTCTCCCTGAAGCAGCTGTCCTCTCTGAAGAAGTGCTGCCAAATATGGTAAATGCATCTGTTTCAAAGGATTTTAGTCATTATCCAAATGTAGATGTAGAGGGAATAACTCCTTTTGCGCCTACAGAAGCTTCTGCACCTAAAGAATGGCCAGAAAAAGGTTTATTGTCAATGTTCAGTGTGCCTCAACAGATATCCTACCGTACAGGAAATTCACTTCTTGGTGGTTTTCTGCCTACATCACAAATAACTAAAGAAACTTCTGGAAGTGGAGGTTTATTTTCTATTTTCAGTAGACCTAGCACCCAACAAACTCCTAGTCAAAAAGGAGCAAGTCTTGGGAGATCTCCAGGTGCATCCAAAGAGCTACCAAACAAAGGGGTATTTTCTGTGTTTGGGAGGCCTGCTTGCAAGGAAGTTCCTAGTCAAAGAGCTACAGTTCATGGGGGAAACGCTGAGGGAGTATCTGTGCCAAAAGAGCCAGAAGGCAAAAGCTTGTTTTCTATGTTTGTAGGAGGAAGTTCCCAACATTCTGCATTCTCATCAGAATCATCGAGTCTTAGCAGCATTCTCCCTGGATCAGCTGCATCCAAGGATACGACAGGAACGAGTTTATTTTCTAAGTTTAGTGGTCTAAGCTCTCAGTCAGGTCCTACTGAATCCACAGTCAGGGGTGCTGCTCAAGGAACAAATGCATCTAATGATGGCAAAGGTTTGTTTTCTGTGATCATTGGGTCCACCACTCAAACAAATGTAAGTACGGATCACTCAAACCTAACAGGGAAACCAGCAGAGGTAAAAAACTCGAACGAGGCAGAGAGTGCTTTTACCATGCCAGGTGATGTCAGCATCCTAAATATACCCTTCATACAGGACCACAAATCAGAATTGTCTAAAGTTCAAAATATTAAAACTGGAACAGATGTTCTTCAACCTCCAGAGACAAAACAAAACACTGAAGATATTTTGCTCACTGAAAAAGGTGTTGTACAGGAACGCATTTTGGGAGAAGGTAATGAAAATCACTCAGAGATCATTCCAGTGATAGGCAGTGAAATGCTAGAGATGAGTAATGATCCAGACTGGATTGCCAAATCCCCACATTTTTCAGTGCAGAAAGTTAACACTAGTGTACCTGTTAGTATTTTTAAAGAAAAACAGCACCAGACTGATGCTGAAAGGGAACTTGTTCTAAACAGTAAGGAAGTTTTGGTGAGAGATAGATGTTCAGAAGGAGAACTATGCTGTGCAATAACAGAATCACATCCCAAAGAACAGTCCACAATAACAGAATTCATAGCAACGGGAGAACTTCTAATACCAGAAGAGGATGTGACATTAGAAAAAGTGAAAGGTGATGTAACTGAAAAATGTACTATAAACGAAATTCCAAAAATGGAGCAGATTTTGGAAACAGGAGAATTTCCAAAAACAGTACAACTTCCAGCAATAGAGATAATGGAGAAAACTTTGGCAACGGACCAGCCACCAGAAACAGAATCATCACTAGAAACACGGCCATTTTTAGAAAAAAAACAAGCAGCAATAATAGAGGTATCACTACAACTTGAGCCAAATCTAGAAGCAGTGTCATCAGCAGAAATTAATTCACTACCAGCTAATGAATCACTGTCATTGGATACAGAGCCAAAATTACTAACAAATCCATCAACAGAAACAAATTATCAACAAAATACTGATAAAACAATAACCACTATACAGCTGTTCGTAGAAGAGAAAATTCTTAGTACAAAGCAAATACAGACTACAACAGAACCAGAGAAATTGCTATTAAGAGAGTCACAGAGGTCCATTCAGCCTGAAAAGTCTGTCTTTGACTCGTCAGTTAATGTATTTTCTGGTTTGGTGTCTAAGATGTTCCCTGGACCTGGTGCACCCTCAAAGCCTCAGACCTCAATCTTTTCCTCTTCGTCTCCCTTCTTTAAATCCTCTGCAAGATCTGCTGCTCAGTCACAACAAAAAAGCTCTTTATTTAATCTTCCGAGTAGTCTGCCAACTGACTCCTTGAAAACTGAAATCTTTGGTATTTTTAAAGGACCTGAGCTAATTAAACCAGCAGAGAATATCTCATCTCTGGCAACTCAACCTCAAAATGGTGTCCATCGTGGAAAAAGTACTTTCTCAGAGTATTCTAAAATAGCAACAGTAGATCAAGCGAAAAAAGTAAGTGAGAAATCAGCTCTGGAGGAAAATGTCATTCCAGAAGAGCTGGAGTCATCAAAGACAAAAGGTCTTCCTGGTGTTTTAAAAGAGGAGATAGTTAAATATGACCAGAAAACTGTGTCAGAAGAACCTGACTTGCATTCGGATACCTCACAGGATGAAGGGGAATCTGCAAATACTGCAAGGGATAGTGAATCCATGATTGAAACAACTGAAGGATGTTTCCTTTTTGAGGCTACATTGGAAGACAAAACACTTGAGGCAGAGGCTTTACTGACAGAGCCTATTTTCAATATAGGAGAATGTGAACTTCAAAGTCTTCACAAAGCCAATTCATTGTTAGAAAATATTCAGCAGGTACCTACAACCAGTAACCCATCTGTAGCTGAACCTCCCCCTAAGTCTGTATTTGATATGCCTAGATTGTCTACTTCCAGATTTGGCTTCATTTCTGGAGGTAGTGACAGTGGTAAAACCTTTGCAACCTTAATTTCTTCCTCGCCAACCATCGCTAAAGTGCCTCAGGTATCTCAGATAGGAGGAAGTTTCATCTCTGGGTTCAAGAGTTTCTCAGCAAGTTTATTTCAAGAAGAGAAACCAGCTCCTGCAAAAGAGGAACCACTAGAAACCTCGATGAGGAAATCAGGTTTTCAAAGGCAGTCATCCCAGACAAGCAAACTACAATTTATTCCTGTCACCTCTGATCCTAGAACAGAGGATATTACACCTATTGCAGTTAATGCTCTTAGTGTCACTGACCCAAACAAAATAACAACGAATGACTCTGAAAGCATTGATAACACTGACAAAAGTGAACCCATGAAACCTCTAGAAATAGCCCGAAGTTTAGATGAGGTCCAGGATGGGATGCAAACTCCTGAAGAGATATCTATGGTTTCTGTTGAGGCTAAATATACTTTGGCTTCTAAAGATGAATGTGAAGTATGCATCTTACAGACCGAGGGTCTGGTCCAAGACAGAAATGACAGAAATGCCATCTCTGAACCCTTTCGCTCATCAATACCCACTGCAGGGCCCTTGAAGATGGATGTTCCTCAAAGGCTAGTAAAAGCATAATAAATGACAGATACATGTCATTTATATTATCTTGATGTTATAAATAGATATTAGGAAGTAAAATCCTACCCCCTATATATGGTGCAATTTCCTTCTTTTTGCTACGTGTTTTGTTCTGTTGCTTTTATTGGTTGCAGTAAACCTTCCTATTTACCACACAGTTTTATATAGTGCCATGACATAGTATTTGCCCCCTTCTTATTTCCCACTATTTTTGCTTTTCCTTAACACTTGTTAATCATCTCCAAACAAGTTTAACATAGTACAAATTACAACTTGACTATACAACACACATGATAAACACAATGATTATTCGAGTTATTGAAGAAATATAATTCATCAGCACCAGTACCATCCACATGACAAAGCAATTGCCACCAAAACTTAGTACTTCGTTGTGCCACTTTTAGCAGCAACAAAAAGAGTTCTTTTAATTCTGTCACATCAGAGGGTTTTTCGACTATGACCTGCCCATTTAAGTTTCCCACCACAACATCTCCACATCTTCCAGTATTCAAGTCAGGACTTTGACTAGGCCACTCCACAACTTTAATTTTATTATTTTCCAGCCATTCAGTGTTGAACTTGCTCTTGTGCTTTTGGATTGTTCCTGCATAACCCAGTTGCACTCGAGTTTCAAATCGCATGGCATTCTTCTTCAGTACTTTGTTAGGCCGCTGAATTTATGCATCCCTCAGTTATGGCAAGTCACTCAGGTCCTAAAGCAGCAAAGCATCACGACACCTTCACATTACCTCCAGCATGTGTCACTGTGGGCGTGAAGTTCTTTGTTTGGGAAGCTGTGTTAGCTTTACGCCAGATGTAGCTTTACCCATCTCTTCCAAATAGTTTCAGTGCTAGCAGCAATAAAGCTTTGGTGTGTTTAGTGTGATTTAACCCTTTATCATTTAGATTTGGTTCATTGGTTGATTGAGTAACTAAGGGGGCAATTGCTTTGTCACATGGGTGATATGTGAGTGTTGGTGAAATTTTTTTCCTTCAGTGAATTAAATGGTCATAAATGGTCAAACACTAATCGTTGTGTTCATTCAGGTTGTCCTTTTACATTATTCTAAATTAGTTTGGAGATCAAACAATTTGCAAAAGTTTATATATGACAAATCAAGGAACACAGAAATTAGGAGCCAAGTTTTATGATAGTTGCCTGAGAAATGGCATGGAATTTCGCAGAATATAGAAGTGATAAAAAAATGTGGCAGCTGTTCCTCTTCTCCCAGTTTTTGATATATCGATTTCTCTGTCAATTCAGCCCTGTGGACAGCAGCCATTTTGACTCCTCTGGGAACCTTAGCCAGACGAGTTCTCAGCTCTGCTCTGAGCCAGAGGATCACCATGACCAAAACTCCCATCAGGATTTTCAGAGGTCTGTCAGCCCCCATACCATCAAGAGGCAAGCTACTTTGGATGAAGAAGAGGAGAATGGGAGGGAGGTACAATTCCTGATGGAGCCATGCGTGAACCTCAGAAACAAGCAGATGGATGACATCTCTGTATCTCAAAGCACAAAAATGGAAGAAATTATGCAAGAGAATCCAAATGTCAGGTGAGAATGAAGCCAAAAGATCCTTCACTGCAAGCCAGTGCAAATTGTTCCAGTACAATAGTGTCTTGGCTGACTACTAATGTTTAAGATTTTTTATTCAGATTAAATAATAGCCATAATTCACATCACCGTTTTAATATATCTATTCTGTATTTCCTGCGGATTTTCTCTGCATTTTTGCCTCTCTGTTCTTTACCAGCTTTCTAGATGTGGACCCGCCCCTTTTCTCACCTTCCAGATTGCATTGGCTGAAGGCCATCAATAAAGTCAGAGTTCAGCTGCGAGAGGTAGGGGGTGACCACTTCACGCTTTTCCCCCTGCTTCCATCCATTTCATCTCTCCTCCATTCTGTTGCCACTCCAGGTTTGGTGGAGTATCTCTTCACGTTTCAGTGCCTATTGCTACAAAGAGCTCATTGGGCAGTTTGTAGAAGAGTGAAAGCAAAAGTTGTGTGGAAGCATTTCACATTAAATATGATAGTAGATACAGTATGTGTCACACGGTGCGCACCTCTCAGAATAGCCTAGCCTGTGCTTTTCATCACTTTCACTTAAGTCATTTTGTTTTATTTACTTTGTATGTTTCAAGTTTGTCGAAATAATCAATGCTAAAGCAAAGGTTTGACGTGTTGCTTAGCTGCATCATTTTACAAAATACTGTACATAAAACCCCATATTGTTAATAATTTTTTTGTGAATGTGTTGTGTGTCTTAGGGATGAATGAAAAAGTTTACATTGCAATAGTTTTTCGGAATATTTAGGAGCTGAAATTAAACTTTATAGCCAAATAGTTCTTTTTACCTACTAACAGAGTCTGTTAATTAAGTTGTTGAGGTTACCATGAGTTGTGTCAACTCGCGCAAATCACAATTGCTGACAAATCACTAGCTTGTGCTCAATATTATTGTCCCTAAGGAGTGTAAAATGGGGTGGCATGCTGGTGCAGTGGCTAGCGCTGGTGCTTCACTGCAAGTAGGTCCTGCGTTCAGTCCCGGGATCAGGCCTAGACCATTTCTGGGTTTCCACCTGGGGCTCTGGCTTTCTCCTGTGGCCCAATAGTGTGCCGAGTTGGTTCATTGGCGACTCTAAGATGGCCCCATGAGTGTGTGTGCACCCTGTGGTGCATTGGCAACTGCTTAGGGTTGGTTCCTGCCTGTGCCCATTGTTCCTGGGATGGGCTCCAGTGCCCCCACTTGGGATTGAGCAGCTACAGTGATGGATGAATGGAGTACAAAATATTTCCATACGGCCGAACAGGAGTATAATTTTGTTCAATTTCTTGTTCGCTTTTCTCCTCTTCAGAAAAGAGGAGATTTTTTTTTTTCTCACAGACACAACGCACAGTCTATGAGTGAGTCCTACAGCAAGGACAAGAGTGATTGCGATTGTCTTGAAGAGCGCACGCAGATTTCATGTAAAAGCAGCGGCAGTAAACTTTAGACAGATTTTTTGTTTTTTAACATATACTAAATAATGTTGAAAATGAACCTTCATTATTTTTTGAAAACTTGCTAAGTTTTGTTCCTTTGATTGACTAGAAATGTTTTAGCACTTTGGATGGTTTGAATCCAGCAGAGTATTGTGGTTCTTGCAATGTGACATTTGCATGTGTGTGAAATGCCATGTCAATATTAACATTGTACAAGCCTAGAGGATGGCACAATGGCACAGCGGGTAGTGTCATCACTGCACACTGCTGCTTTGTCTGTGTGGATTTTACATGCTCATCCTGTGTGTGACTGACTTTTCAGTAAATCCTCTGGTTAAATATATATATAAATTGGTGTGGGTTGATTTTATGTGAACTACATGGTGTTTGTATGAAGATAATGCCGTACCTTAGTCCCTTTGTTACTTGTCAAAAATGAGGTCATTGAAATCCGATGAACCAAACAATACCTTGGTTTAGAATCTGCGACCCTGAACAGGGTAGGCATTCGGAAGACGTGTAATTGGACCTTTGTTTTCATACATAAGTAGAACCTGGCTTGGTGTTTGTGACATACACTTTTCTTATCCACTTATTAATGTACCAATAACAAATGAAGTTGTATTTTATTTCAAAAGTTTGCGCATGACAGTAAAATATGAGCAAATGTTGCCTCTAGGGAGCAATTTCTATGAACTATGTACAAATCTACTTGTTACTTTACTGTGATCCCCTGTATGCAATGACCCACAAGGAGGTTATGCCTCCAGAAATTATAACATGTGTCATTTAATTTCTAGTATCCATGTGCTACGCAGAAAACTACATAAATGATCCTGCCCCAAATATTTTTAATTGATCACATACTGTGCCAAGAATAAGGCTTAATTTATTCATCATAATCATTCACTTATATATGTCAGTTTTGTCGTAATAACAAATGAATCCCCTGGTTTAACAGAATAGATGAAATTTTCATATCCCTGCCTGTTGTTCATCCTAATATGGTCACTCTGCCGTTTTTTAATGTTGTGGGTAGAAGCCATATTTTTTGGAATCAAACTGCATTGTATTTTTTTTTTATTACATAATCTTTAGTTACCCAAGATATATATTGCATAACGATGACAGGTGAGCAAGGAATGTTAACGTTTTTGGAAATTCATGATCCATCTTCATCATCTGGAGGTAAGACAGTGCGCAGAGCACATGTCTTTCCAGAGAATATATGAAGTGAAATTTACGGTGGTGTGGAGGGTACTTGTATTCTTGCAGTGGAATCAGGGTGTAGGGTTTTAGCTGAACACAACTTTGTGCTACTGCAGAAAAATCGGCGCTATAACAGAAAAAGATATATTACTGCAGGTCACGCTGAAGCATGGATGACCAAAATTGCTGTTCTAGTTTGTGCTCAGGAACAGACAAATGTGACCCAATTACAGTCTGCAATTCACCCCTGGATTTTGGTCTGGAACACATGTTATCCAAAGAATGATATGACCAATAATTGAGGCCCTTTAGCCTTATAATTAAAGGGTTAGTGCTGGATATGATAGTAATGGGAATTGTGTGACTTCATGATTAATTCTGCAGTTTTTAGGGTTGTGTTAATTGCTTTAAGGTCATGATTTCATTTGTTGGTATGCAGGTCCCTCTGAGCGAAAAGGAGTTTTGGTTGTATGTAATTTACAATAGTGTAGCTCCGTGGGTTGGGACACTGTGCCTGTGATTTGAAGGTTGCTGGTTCAAGTCTTGGGGCTGGCCAAATGATCAAATTAGTGGCTGGAATCCGAGATGCTGGCCCTTAACTCTGAAAGCCTCTGAGGGGATGGCAGATGAATGACTGACTTAGTGCTGTGATTCCAGGCTCAGGATTTCACATAGGAGAGAAAGATGTAAAACAAAATTAAATTAAAACTTAATTCCTATGTTCATCTAGAAATTGAAAAATAAAGTATTGTAATTATTTATATTATATAGTTATCTGGAAAAAAACATGATCACAAGAATCAGACAGTTGTGGTTAACCAGTAGACCTAATTCAACATAACCAGAAAAAAGTTTCATTAAGTAGCAGTAATGTTGCATATTACTTTATTGCATAGGGTACGTCACCTTCAGGAAACTGGAAAGGGCTGCAGCCAATTTAGTTTTGATACCATCAAGTGAGTGTGGCTATCTCTACTGTGGAAGTGGTAGAGATGATCAAAAGATAGCTCTCTCTGAATGAACCCTCTGTTTTTCTATTTTTTGATTTTCTCTTTTTTTATAAACATCATTTCCAGAAACTGATTCATGACACCATTGATTTTAATTTTGACAGTAATTATTATAAATAAAGGACCATTCTTCTTTAAAAATGCAATAGTTATTTTACACTTCAGAAATGACGTTCCATGGCAACCAAGTTAGATTGCTATGGAAACACAATCTTGGAAAGGATTGAGATTATGGTAGCATTGCTATAGGTGTTTCTTAGCAAAAAGGTCTGAGTTAAACATGTAATACCAGAATAGTTTTAGTATTAATCTTTTTGAGTGTATTTTCGTGATACACGCCTACACCTTTTTTTGCACAAACAAAGAATATTCATATTTATGGATATTCATGCATTTAATTAAATAAAATGAGACTGAATGAAATTTGTACTTAAAAGAGCCTAATAATCAATGTTTTGTAATTTAATGTATTACACATCTTGGTTTTTCAAATGTGTCTTTTTTTAATTCTGTAAAAACCATTGTGTCTTTGGGTAAAAAGAATGCACTGAACATTGAATGTAGCGTCTAACAGACTGTGTTGTAATGGAATGACTGCTGTGGGACACTCCTGTGTTTAAAATGTGATATAGAAGAAAAGTTGTGTAAAGGTGGCTCAGTCAGTGGCATCATTGCCTTGGATTTCAATGCTGAAGATTCAAATCTCACCCCCCATTCTGTGTGTATGTGTGAGTGTGTGTGGTCGAGGGATACCTTACAGTGTGGGGACCAAATGTCCCCAAAACGTAATAATAACCTGTTATTTTGACATTGTAGGAACCATTTTTCCGGTTTCCACAAGTATAACCTTAATTTTATAAAAATCAGTGACTGCAATCAAAAAACTAAGAATGCCAAAACAGTTGCATTTTGTTTGGTTACTTATGGTTAAGGTTAAGGCTGGGTAGGGGTTAAGGTTGTCGTGATTGGGATTAGGGTTTTTTCTAAAGAAATCAATGGACGGTCCACATTTACATAGGAACATCAATTTTGTTTGCTTTGGCCAACTGTGTGTGTGTGTGCATGTGTGTTTGTGTGTGTGCATGTATGTTTGTGTGTGTGGGTGTCTTTATGTGTTTCTGTTTTGTGATGGATTGGTATCACAGCAAGGATGCACAGCTGTTTTATGCCCCAAGTGACAGGTCCCCTTGTACTGTGTAGGTGGTTAGAAGATTGATAGATAGTAGTTAAAAAAAAAAAGTTTTGGTGAAGAAGGTAAGAGGTTTATACAGTATGTTTTTACGGATTGCTATGGCATTTTAATTACGTGAACAATACTTCAACATGAAAATGTTGGACTGCATGAATGAGTTGAAAAAAGAACAGATTCATTTTCATGACACTTATAGGGTAACTTTTCATTTACTGTAGTCCTTTTGTTATTGATTTTTCTTTTTCCCAACTTTTACCCCTGGTTTCTCATCTCCTTTCAAGTCCACACAGTCCTCATTTAAATGGCTGCAGCTTTGCAGGTTACATTATCCCTCCCTGGTTTTGGGATTTTGACCTTATGTAGCTGCTCCGCTCCCAAAGCTAGAAAGGGTCAGATGGCCCCTGAGAGCTGTGTGAAAGGCGCAGATATAAACTGGCAGGCAAAATGAGCCTGACAAGGGGCGGAAGCTCACCAAATTCTCCTGCAGCTTTGAGAATTTTATTGGAAGCACTGTGGAGCCTGTTTCAAAGGTATTAGTCAAAGAAGCTACATGACTTATGGCTTGCAAACCGCTTAGAATTCAGCTCCTGCTGCAAGCTAAAACAGCATATAATGGAAATACATCACTTCTTGGTCTAGATATTTACTTAGATTTACCTCTGCATTTTTTATAAAGTGCATTTTCATTCTAATTACTGCCGGATCTCCTAATTGCAACTCAACTTGGCATTCTTCCCACTTAGTAACAGTCTCCCTTATTAGTTACATGACTTGAAGCAAGCCAGTAAAACATATTCGCTGTCTGAGATCCTGGCAGCTGAGACTGTACCGTTTTATTCATCTTTGCAAATGCATGTCCTTTCTGTTTTGAAAATTTCCTAAACTGCACCAGATTTTCCTGATATAGAAGAAAATAAATAGCAGTCTAATTCATCTGCAAGTGTTTTTTTTTTGTGTGTGTGCATGTGTGCATCCGTGAGAGGGAGTTGATGTGTCAGACTCGTTGTCAGCTGAGAAGAGGTTAAAGCGAGAGAGACAGAGAGAGGGAGAGGCAGAGGAGAGCTTGTAAAATAAGAAATCTGCCGCTTGACAGTTTAAGCATTGTGCAACTAGCTGCACTCAAAAACAAAGTAATTTTAGGGGCGTCAGCTATATTTGCTATTCATATTGTAGTAGAGGGAGAGAGAGCGAGAGAGAGAGAGAGAGGCAAAAGAGCGAGAGAGCAGCAAAAAGAGAGAGAGATGTAGAGGGATGGTGAGACTTGCTACATGTCTGATGCAGGACGTAGTTTGCTTTCTGCATGAAAAGAGTGGCTTCTTGCATCTCAGCCAGCTTTTTTCAATCGGCAGTCTAAGGATTGTTAGCCACTTGCATTTAATGACCATGCTGATGGAGAAAATATGAAAGAGAGCCTGATTCATTTTACCTGTATTTCAACACAAGGCACCATGGCATTGTTGGTTAAGAGGATATAGTAAAGTTTTCTTATAAACTTTGTTCAGTTAGGTGAATTTATTGTGGTTGTTTTGCCATCATGAGGTAAGTTTGCATTTATTGATCATTTTCTTTATTTGCATACTTTACATGGTATATAGTATTTATATAGTACGGTTTGTAGTAATATTTAAACATAGTTGAGTTGGTGTGCTGTTTGTTATGGTTCAAAAATATGAATAGCATCTTTTTCCTCTCCTTATCAAAGCCTTTTTTGGTTTATATTATGTAGCTTTGTCGCAATAAAATAAACAGTTTCAAACTACCCTTTATGGACATGCAAGTTTTGGCCGGAAAGAATAGTATTATTCTTTACATGAATATATTTCAGTATTGGTACCTCTCAACCATAAATTCTCTGTGTTCTTGGGAAATTAATATACTTTTAAAGCTTTAAAGTGATATAACACAGCTGTTATTAATATGATACGTAATGTGTACTACGTAGCCCTAATTTTAAGAATAATATGATAATTAATTAGTTTTTTTCTTCAGTACTTCAATCAAATTAACAAATCAATATTACTGTTACACAAATATAAATTAGCATTGTCAATATCATTTTTGGACCATTATATAGTTTGTAAAAAAAATTAAGAAATTTTGATTCTTTGTTCCGTTCAGTGATCACAAACAATATCTTGTTGGTCTGAAGGGGAACAATAAAATACTTGCTGAGCATGTGCAGTTATTATATGAACAGAAGATGATGTGAGGTAATCAAAAGGTTGTACTGCCTGTTGTGATGGAAATTGAGCCATGAGCCAACTGTTTCCAGCTTATAGAAATGTGTAAATGGAAATGGCCAGATTTATTTCTAAGAGTCCTACCAGCTATTTCCCTCCCCTTTCTTCTGATTTCCTGGTGATTACTGACAATTCACCAGGCATTTGTTTCAAAAAAGTATTTAGCTTGTTTATTGTCCTTTTAAAAAATGTTTTGACAGAATTGTGGGATCCAAAACAGCGGGGAAATATGAAAAGTTTGGCCAGTTGAAGTTCTGATTTCATCCTTATCAGCTGTGACACATCAGCAGGAGTCCGAAGTCAGAAGTGGAGTAAAAATGCTTCTTGAATCCATTTATCTTCATAAGCATTTATCCAGAACAGGGTCACTGTGAGCTTAGAATGTATCCTAAGATGCACGCAGAGCAAAGCCAAAGCCCATCATGCACTAAGGGCAATTTCCATGTACCTGTTCACTGTGTCTCCTTTGAGACGCACTCTAGCAGAAAGTTTAGGATCGTCACAAGGGGCATGGACTGTTTTTATTTATTGTTTGGTCTATTCAAGTTATACATGTTTTTACTCACATTTAATTAGCTTAATTTGACAAGTTATAATGTTATATTTAGGAGAGAATGCCCCCTGGTTAGCACTGTTACCTTACACTTCTAAGGTCGAGGAATCAGCACTTTGTGTGTGTGGAATTAGCATGTTTGGTGTTGCAGGAGTGTGAATTTGGGGCCATAAATTGCATATAGTGCTCTTTGATGAGCTGCCATTCCCTGCCCCCTGTGTGGCATTTCCAGTCTGCTACCTACTGTCTAGGGCAGGCTCCAGGCTCAACCTTACCCTGCACTAGATAAGAGATATGGACAATGGTTTGAAATACACTATTTACACACTTTATTGCGTAAATCTTACCAATTGATTATGCCTGTTCATTAAAAATGCAGTAGATGGTTACTTTTAAAAAGAAAAGACATAATAATTTATGCCTAATTTTATTATGGTTGCCCAGGCAGGCAGCCAAAAATACCATTCCAAGAATTTCTCCCTAACTGGATTTTGCAGCACTAAAAATTACTGCATAAGATTACTGGCGCATCCTATTGGATTTCGTTAACGGTTTCCTTTGACTCAGTATGCCTCAGTAGTTCATAGCAGCAATTTTTTCAAGTGTCCAGAAATCTTACTGGAAAATGTGTTATAAAGCATTTCTTGCCAGTGACTCATAGTGTGTTTTCAAACAAGTGACTGCTTTGCAACATAAACAGAAGGAATTGCCCTGTAGCAAAGACAGAACATTCATTTAGCTTTGAACACGGGGGATAAAGGACATATTTTTGGGAGAGAAAAAAAATCCATTCCTAAGTTTAAAGGAAATAGCTTATTCAGTGATTTTGTTAATGAATACAAGTAAAACCAAAGTTTTATTTTATAACTTGTCGCAATGGTGTGCAGGGATAGTTTTCCATAAGCAGCATCCTGATGTATTTTAGAAAGCATAATACTTAGTATTTTTTAAAGTATTTTAGAAAAGTTTCAGTCTGAAGAGTTATGTTTGATTTGATTTTTGTATTATTTGTTTCAGTACATAGAAATATTGTGTGAAGTGTATTACATGTTCTTACTGGCTTAAAGAAAATTTGTGAAATCCTTTGCTTTAGTAGGTTGGTTTTACTGCAGTCTGTGGAGGAGAAAAAAATAACTGACTTCCGGGGATCATGACAAGCAACATGGTAGAATATATCAGCACAAATTGCTTCCTTAATGAGTGATATTTTATGCTGCATGAAACATTATGGATCCAAAATAAAATACAACTCTCTTGTTTCCCAACCATTTCTTGACACCTATTAGATCATTTAAATGAATTTATGGTAACACTTTACTTGACCGGGCACTAGTAATATAATATACTATTACTTATTTATTAGTTAATCACAAAGTAACTCTTAGTTATATACTGATCTCATGTTAAATAATCGTTAATGAATCATGACACATGTTTTATCTCAAGCAGTCACTGTATTTGTTACTATATCTGTTAATTCTGTAAGCTTGTAATTCTGTAATTTGTACTTCAGTGCTAAATAAGTTATTACTAAGTATTTGTGCCCTGTCAAGAAAAGTGTAACCAAATTTATATTAAATCAAATCTACATTTGGATGTTTATACTGTTTTTTTTTTTATATATATATTATTTATTTATTTATTTATTTATTTATAATTCCTTAATTGTCCCACAGGGGGAAATTCTTTTTACTCCTCCCTCAACTTATAGAGGCCACCTGTTGGGGCTGGGGGTGAAGAGCCTTGCTCAAGGACCCGCAGATGTGCTGATGCTGGGCTTTAACCGGCGACCTTCTGATTACAGGCACACGGCTTAGCCCACTGAGCCACACACACAGTTACAAATATGCACTAATAAGCTATAACATTTAAACCACCTACCTAATATTGTGTAGGTCCCCCTTGTGCCACTAAAGTATTGAGCCAATGAGGCATGGACTCCGCAAGACCTCTGAAGATGTTCTATGGTGTCTGGCACTATAACATTAGCAGCAGATCCCTTAAGTCTTATGGGTTGCGAAGTGGGGCCTCCATGGATTGGACTTGTTTGTCCAGCACATCACACATTTGGTCCATGTTTAGGTGGGTAGCACATATCAAAACAACATCCACATGGTTTCCCAGCAGAGCATTGTATCACACTACTTCCAATGGTTTGCTGGGTTTGCAACCTGGCTGTCCACTTGATAAAATGGAAAACGTGATTTATCAGACCAGGCCACCTTCTTCCACTGCTCTATTGTCCGGTTTTGATGCTTATTTGCCCCTTGTAGGCACTTTTGGTGGTGGACAGGGGTGAACATGGGCATTTTGGTCAGTCTGCGGCCCCATACCCAGCAAGCTGCAATGCACTGTGTGTTCTGACACCTTTCTATCAGGGCCAGTTTTTTAGGATTTTGTGATGCAGTAGCTTTCCTGTGGAAACAGACCAGACGGGCTAGCCTTCACTCCCTAAGTGGGTCATTGAGCCTTGGGCGCCCATAACCCCAATTCTGCTTTACTAGTTGGCCTTCCTTGGAGCACTTTCAGTAGGTATTGGCCACTGCGTACCAGGAACTCTCCACAAGACCTGGTGTTTTAGAGATGCTCTGGCCTAGTCCTCTACCCATCACAATTTGACCCTTACAAAGTTGCTCAGATCCTTGCACTTGGCCATTTTTCCTGCTATATATATATACACACACACTTTATATACATACTACATGTCATATTTGATATGACATGCAGACCTCGGATTGCGAGTAACTTGGTTTGCGAGTGTTTTGCAAAACAAGCAAAATTTGTAATACTCGAGTATTACATATATGCTTTGTTTGCCGAGCGTCATGTAATCAGAACTGAGCCAATGGTTCTTCTCTCTCTCTCACTGCGGAGTTATGGGTAATCGTCTCCCATGCTTGGTCTCAGTTGGCGTGCCTCACTCATATAGTTAAAATGTAGTAGAAAAGCACCACCCGAATAAGGGTGTAGATGTGCAAGCGATTATTCTGTTTAATGACCGTGCAGTATTCACATTTCCACGAAATCGAAAAGGAGGCAAAAGTGGCTGTCACTGGATAGGTTCCTTGTTAAACTCACACAAAAAGAAAAAGATTCCAGTGAGCCAACAGATAGCAGTGATTCGGTTAGTTATAGTGACAGTCATTGTACAAAATAACCTTCCTCTTCTCCTCTGTCTTGTCTCCCTCACACCATATATGATTATTTTTAAAGGTAAAGTGCAGGTTAATTTGTTTTATGCATTTTACTTTATATTTTGTAGTTATCATTTTTATATGAATGTTTGGGTTGTAGAACGAATCATCTGACTGTATTATTTCTAATGGGAAAATTTGCTTTAATATACGAGTGCTTTGGATTACAAGTACATATCCGGAACAAATTATGCTCGCAATCCAAGGTTTTACTGTGTGTGTTTGTGTGTGTGTGTGTGTGTGTGTGTGTGTGTGTGTGTGTGTGTGTGTGTGTGTGTGTGTGTGTGTGT
>JAABNY020000039.1:24921245-24933586 GCA_015164015.2 Brevimyrus niger
TTAGATTACAAGCACATATACGTAACAAATTATGCTCGCAATCTAAGGTTTTACTGTGTGTGTTTGTGTGTGTGTGTGTGTGTGTGTGTGTGTGTGTGTGTATATGAGGAAGGAAGAGGCAAAGGTTAAACAATGCGGTTCATGTGAATTTAGTTGATGGAGCTTGTAATTAAAATTTTAAGTACAATCTAAATAACTTTTTTTTTCTCTCTCTCTCTTTTTTCCCTTTAACACCTTCTTTAGTAAACCATATATGGTAATAAAAGTCAGCTAGCAAAAGGTTCCTTCTCCATTTACACTCCAAGCAGTGTTACTCTGTAGGAATCGGAATGCAATAAAAACAACTGTTTTTATTGACCATTGCCAGGAGTGTCTTATGTGCTCCTAATTATTTTGCAATGTCTAAGGCTGTGTGGCCTGCATTTTTGGTGCATTGGATTTAGCTGTTTGTCTGCCTTTTTGGTAGGACTACATGGATGTCTGTGTATTTGAATCACACCCAGGAAAAACAGGAAGGAAACAAGTGGCAGTTTAGAACTACAGTAATTGCATAGTAACGACAGGCAAATGAATGGCCTGATTCTTGAAAATGCAGAGCTGCATCCGACATGCTTGTGCATTTTCATGCTTGTTTGATTTTATTTTTAAACCAAAAATCTTATAAAATCTCATGATCTCCCAAAAGCTAAAATATTTTCATGCTAGAACTTTTAACTAGTTTTATTCCTGGCATTAGTTGTCTTTGCTTTTCAGTCCTTTTTTTATATAAAGTCATTGATTAAAGTCATGTATTAAGAACATATTTGATATGACGTAGGAGGAGAAAAAAGTAGCAAAAATACAGATCAAATTTTATTTTATATCACTTTTGGATTTGTTCTTAATTTGCTGAAAGGAGCAGTTTTTATTACTTAGCTCATAATCTTGTTTTTCTTATCTTATTTTCTAATATTCCAGAGTAACTACAATGACATTATGGGTTTCAGCACATTAGTGGTTTAAGCTGTTTAATTATGAATATATGCGATGCAGCTCTGTAAACAGGTGCCCTGTAGGGCCTAATGTGTGAATTACTGGCTAGATCAAGTCATGAGACATTCTGTCCTAAAATATATTTTTATTAATTAAAGCGTCTAATTTAAATTCATTTTCCATAGCATTTGTCTTATACGGTCCTGAAAACAACGGGCATAAGGCATGGAGTAACCCATTGTAAGGCACATATACTGTTCACACACAGTTTGGCGATTCCAATTCTCCGTAGCCTGTTTTTCAGTTGCGAGGGGCATCCAGGAAATGCCATGATGGCACAGGGAGTACATTTGATCTCCAAGCAAATACACAGAGAGCCTGCTAACTCCAGACACACTGAGCCAGAAAACTGAACTCTAGTCTCCGGAGGTGTGAGGCAATTTGGAATGTATGTGTTCTCATTTTAGCAGAATTATGCTTTTATTCTTTTAAGTATTTTTTTTTATTATTTTTTGTATTTACTTCTGGGCTATAATTATGAAAACCAATAACTAAAGTTCTATACAAACACAATTATACAGTATGAAACATCAGAATAGAGCTGTATGAAATAAAGTCCTAAAAGCAATAGGGATGCCCATGCTCCAGAATTATGTGAAATTCGTTGTGTTGCTTATCAAATAATTTGTACTTTATTGGAGCAATCAATGACTTCAAGCTAAAATAGTTCAGGTTGCTCATTTCTCCATGACATGGTTCCACACCACACCTGTCATCTAGCCCCCTTGTGCTTCACAAAAAATGCTAATAAATGAATGGAAAGCAATGGCACGGTGTTTTGACTTTTTTTTTTTCTTGTAACGCGCAACTTGGCAAACCATCTGATGTGTTGTCCAGAAGAACATTTGCTTTGTGTTGTGAGTGTAACAAACAAAAGAATGAGGGGGTTTGTGTTGTATAAGGGAATATGTGAGGTGTATGCGATTTAGCTGTGATTGAGTCAGCTGAATTGCATTTAATGGCATTACATAAGGCACACCAGTAGACTACATACCAAACAGCTGGCTAGATTTTTATTCAAACAGAATGAATTATTCTTACTGAGAATCCAGCACAAATGTCATTTTAACTATTTTATTTCATCCTTGCACTCTACACTTGTAATATAAAAAAGGTCTGCATGATAGGACCTTGAGCTCTTAATTATTTCAGTTACCTCTTTGAATGTAATTTCAGAACAAAATGTTCTTCATGCTTATATGGCATTTAATACCCTTTCTAAGTCCTCTCATGGCACATTGTATAATATGGTGCATGCACTGCACAAAGAAGGACTTGAAGTTTTAACTCTATTACTGACTCCTTTGGTTTGTCTTTTCTGACATGTCTATATTCATCGTGATGTGGATTTGGCAATAACAATTTTTATAATACTTCCATTTGGGGAACTTGCAGGTGACTAGCAAGTTTTGATATAATGGGTGGAAAATATCTTGCTATGTAATTTGTGGGTATGGGTGCACTTGGAATTCAATAGTCCGTTGGTGGATTGCGAGTCTAAATAGCAATGCTTATTTAAAAAATGTAATTTTTGAAAATGTAAAAAATGCTACATTTTTATTTACACCGGCATGGGCCTACATTTTGAACTGACGAAAAAGCCTTGGCTAAATTACATGTCCTCCAATAACTCCGCTTGAAATCACATTGGGGGTTGTGATTCAAGTGCGGTTTATATCTTGGAATTTATTTGAAGCGGGTCGCAGTGGATGAAATTAGGACTGCTGTTGGCTAATCGGTCAATTGCACTTTTAAGCACTGCAGGTACTGCAGGTTCAGGTTTACAAAACAGGACCCATGCAGGACTCAGGACAGGTTTGTGTTTGTGCTATACCAGAAAGACTTGATGGGGAAAGGAAAGAAAATGCTATGCAGATCTTTTACTTTTTTATTTTTCAGTTGGCCAGTAATATAACTGAAATTAACTTTAGTGCTAAAAGATTTTACTGTATTGAACAGTTGAACAAGTAACGTATGATAATAATGGTCATGCTTTATCTAAACATGCATTTTTTTCTGATTTGCAAGCCATCAGCCAGGGTTGGGCTCCAAAAGCTGTAATCTGCACCCCAACCATGATTTTTTGTTTTACACAAATCATTAAAATACTAAGAGTAAGGATGCAGGTGTGCATTTGAGTTTGGCAGAGAAGCACACGGGCCACTGTTTGAAGGGATGTTCTCCGGAACCGACTTCAGTGAACAGGATGGGGCATGTATCACTCAACAGTCTGAGGGAAGTGCTTTCAATACAAAAGGTACACAGAATCTCAAAGCAACCCAGGATCATTGGAGCAAGCATCACATCCAGGAAGCGAAGCAAGATACTGAACCGGACTTCGCATTATTAAATGCACAGACTGGGACAAACGCTAGGGGGGTCGTGACCGGTGCTCAGTTTTGTTCTCTACAAGGTTCCAAAGATCAGGCCCTGGGCACTCTTAGAAAATCTTGTGTAGGGATGGAGGGTCGGGTTACAGAGAACTATAATAAGATTCCTTGTTTTGTGCGCAATAATGGACCAAAAGTAGGTCATTCGTTTTCTGACTCAGTCAGCTCTAGTTGTTCTGGAGCCAAAGGTGAAAGATGGGCTCAGAGGGATGGAAACACATTTCCTGTTGCTGGTCATGTTCCGGTCTGCTCCATAAATAATGATAAAACAGACACAGTAAAGGAAGAAGAGAAGTGTGAGAATGAGGAAGAATCTAGTGCTGTCATTCAGCACATACTAAAAGAATTACGTGGCATAAATAAGATCCAGGAAGAGATTTCAGACTTGCGTGAGTATCTCACATCAGTCTGGGGTTCTGTTGATGAAATATCCAGCTGTGTCGATGCCGTCCTCATGGAAATTGAAGGACTCCGCTCAGGATCAAGCACAGGGGCGGGGAGTAGTGGAGAAACCATCATATCCCAAAAACCCAATAGCCAAATAGGTTTTGAGGTACAGGGATCATGTCATGCAATAACCCAGGAACTCATAAAACTGCAATCACAGTTTAGTGAAAGGAATGAACAAACAAAGAGTTCATCAACAAAGGGTAACTGGTTAGAACCTGCTGGGTCTACATTTCGGACTTCCTCTGATGGTTATAACTTGATCAAGATTCCTGATCAAGATCCTTCAGAAAAAGCACTGGAATTACCATCTTGCTCGCTGTCTAGAAAAGTCAGCTTTAGTTTTCTAGAATTTCAAGAAGGCCAGAAATGCCCAAGCACCAGTTCCCTGTCTTCAAGCCATAGCTCAAAGTCAAATGAATATAACGAAGGGAAACATCATGTACCTACCATGAAACCTGATGACTGGAGAACTGCGGGTACGCAGTACAGTGTAATTAAGAAGACAGAAGGCGACCTTCAACTTTCTTTTCCTCAAAAGAATATTACAGAACAAGAGGAGAATCTTGGAGAAATGGATAAATGTGAACAATGTAACTGCACAGAACCTGAGAACACCACAGATCAATCATCAGTAAGTAGTCCTGAATACCTTGTGTTTGAGAGTGATCGTCACTATAATACCCCCACTGATTCTCCCAGATCAGCAAATTGGCAGGAAGTCAGATATTCTAACCATGACAATGGGACATCCACTGGCATGCAGATAGCAAGTTGTAGTTTTGAATATGATTATACTGGCAGCGGTATTTGCTCTCCTACTTCTGGGTACCATTACTTAGAGACTTACAATCAAGGATATGTGACTGAGCTTTCCAGAATCCCCAATCACAACTCAACCATTGTAGAGTGTGCCGACTGCCATGATTGTGATCTTACACCTGATGATCTGGACGTGGGTATGGGAGGAACTGTGAACCAAGAGTGGGAAGAACAGTCACACACCATTAACACATCTGAGGCAGCCTTACAAGGAGAGGAAAAAGAAGAAAGTGGCAGCACCCTTCCTTGTCTAAAGAATGAGGATGAGGACGCTGATACGGGATTCAATGTGAAAAGGTTCGGAAGAGTGGTGCTAGATTTTAAAAGTGCCGTTCGTTGTGCTCTACATAAACTGGAGACCACAGGTCCTCAGTTCTCTGAGGAGGAAATTGAAAGCAAACTATCCGTAAGTCCAAGTAGAAGCCCGACAGAAATAGACAGCACAGAAAGTATCCGAGAGGAGGAAGGAAATAGCTCCATAGAACATTTTCTAGAGACGGACCGTGAAGCCTGTCATATGGGTGCAAAGCCAAGCCGGCTGGACTCCCTGGAGGAGTGCCCTCATACATGTGGGACACGGGTTGGTCTCCAGGGCTCTCCAGGTACTCTTACCTCTCATGAAATGACTGCCAAGAAGCTGGAAGGTATAGGAGAAGCCCAGGCCACTGAAGAACAGAACTCCACCAAAGCAAACCTATCTGAGCTCTGCACTAGCGATACAGAACTGAGCCAGCAGGAAGCGCGACGTCTTAAATGCATCAGTAACTTCCAGAAAATCCTGAAGGAGAAGAGGCATCAGCAGAATCTTTCAAGGATTACCATGCACACATTTACTCAGGAGGAGAGCTTTCCAGGTACAATGAACTTTATTGACACTTTTCACTAATGCTCATTCCTGCATTAGTATGAGTTGCGCTATTATGTTACTATTTACAGTATAATGCAGATCGACATTTTACCAATACCTTGGCAACACAAATGAAGTCCTTCCATTTTATTTTCCAGCAGAGTAATAATCCATAAGCATTTACAAAAAGTGCCCAAAATGTTTGTAAAAATGCACATCAGGGACTCATGTACATTTATATACAGTAACTCCTTTTTATTTGCAAGGGTTAGGTGCAGAACATCCTGTGAATATGAGAATTTGCCAATAACCCTAACCTCAATCCATAACAGTCTGTTAACCTAAGCGATAACAGAGAAAGTCTATTTGTTACCAGTTTTTAACCAATTTTGTACAGTTGCATGTGAGATTGCTTTGTCATTTTCTGTGTAGACTTTTTTATGTTAAAAAGCAATCCATCTAAGTTATACCCCTGCATGAACAAAGTTCTGCAGTGCTGTGTGCACTCGAAGCACTACATTTTGGACCTATTATTAAAAATACAAAATGTCAGCACTGAAAAGTTTAAAAGTTACTATGAGAAATTCTAGATTCACAATATGTATAGAAATTTCTGTTTTCTTCAAGTACTCCCCCAGTCCAATAAAATGATACGGTGAATTAGAGTTACCAAATTGCCTGAAGGTATCAACGGTGTGTGAGTGTGTGAGTGAACGGTGTGTGAGTGAACGGTGTGTGAGTGAATGGTGTGTGAGTGTATGGTGTGTGAGTGTATGGTTTGTGAGTGTGTGAGTGTATGGTGTTTGAGTGAATGGTGAGTGAGTGAATGGTGTGTGAGTGAATGGTGTGTGAGTGAATGATGAGTGAGTGAATGGTGAATGAGTGTGGTGTGTGAGTGAATGGTGAGTGAGTGTGGTGTGTGAGTGAATGGTGCGTGAGTGAATGGTGTGTGATCGTGCCCTACGGTGGGTTGACACCCCATCCTGGGTTATTCCCTGCCTTGCGTCGGTAGCCTTCTGAATAAGCCCTGGACCCTTCGTGACCCTGAATAGGACAAGCTGTTACAGAAAATAGATGGATTTATAGACGGATGGTTTTATGTGATTCAGATCATTTTTAGTATTTTTTGGCTTATGCATTGTCTGCTACTTTCCGCAATGCTTCGGCAAGCTCCAAAAATAACTCATTATTCACAACCTGCTCCAGAATAACCAAAACTGTGAATGTCAAGTTTGCAAATGTGAAGGGGTTACTGTGTATGTGTGTGTATTTTTTTCCTCCAAAAACATGCTTGGTCGTTCATTATACTGTAAATGCCTATTCTGTTTAGTGTAGATGTGACAAAATAGATGACGTTACATGGAAGAGCGAATTATTAAAAGGTAAAAAAACGTATGAAATTGCTTTATAAAAGAGTAGGCCTATAAACTGCAGTACATTTCAATCACTGGTTTGTTCAGCTTGTTTTAATAGTGTGCATAAAATATTTCTGAAAACAATTTTTTGATATTTTAGAATAAAGTTGTTTTCTTACTCTGCTTTCTTGTTTTGCAGAAGGCAGTAGAGGAGTTGTCCAGCAGGTCACTGACCACCCTTAAACAGAAACATCTCTCATGTTCTTTACTGACTGTACTTGTGCATGAGGTTTAGCATGTCCTCATGTTTTTGTTCTCTGTGTTTGTTTTCCTCTGCGGCCTGCTTGTATTTGCTTTGTTGTTTTTGCAGTCTGCTTAAAGGAAAACTTAATTTTGTCTCGAAAAGAGACATTGACTCATCAATAAAATGTTATGGTGCCTACTGTAATCCTTTGGAAATAATGAAGCTGCTTAATATGTTGTATTGCAGATGGAATCATTTCTGATTTTTTTGTTTTTTTTGACATCATGGTTTGTTTGCTGTTTTTAGATGAGGGAAAGAGATCCTTAGTAAATAATTTGGGAACAAATACAAATTTTTGCCAAATTTGTTGGTACTTTGTATGTATTTTGCAAAACCATAGTTTAAATTATACACTAACAAGGTCAAGCTTTAATCTGCAATTACTGCTCCATTCTAAGGTAAGCAGAAATGTGAAGCATAGTTACATATACCAAAACCCTTTCATCGATGCTGTTTTCTTAATATCATCTTCTGACATTTTAAGAAACATTATTCTGAAACATAAATACTGCAATGTATGTTCATGCAGCTTTTTGTGATGAAGTTGCTGTAGTCTGTGTAAGTGATTTATTTGCATTGCTGTGACTTACACATTGGATCATTCCTTTAAGACGTACACAGAAATTCAGACCGCAGGTCAGTTTTATCTCTGCAGTTGTGTGATTCAACATGTAGAGAGATTATGTCCCTGATTACTACCTTGTCTCATTTGGCTAGTGTTTTTCCAAAGGTTCAATAGTGAAATTCTTTCTGGGCTTGAATGGAGGGCAATAAGCAGGATCTCTTCATGGCTATTTTTGGATGAGTGCTCTTGGCTTTCAGATAGCCAGTATGGCCTTATGCATTCTAGTGGAAGATCCCTGACAGTATGAGGTTAGCAGAGGGACAGCTGCAGTAATCAAATCCCCACAAGCCGGAGTATCCACACGCCCAGACATCTCAAGCTGCTTTTTCATTCGCTGTGCTGCGACCATCACAAAACCTTTGTTTACGCTCTGGCATCTCTGTTAAGCATCCACTTTCTTATTGAGATGTTATTTATTTATAGAAAAGAGAATACCAGTACTTTGTGGTTTGTGCTTTGAGCTTTTAATCATTGCAACTTTTAGATGTTTTCTTTTATGTTGCCTGTGCAGTATACCCTCTGGACTGTTACACTCCTCCTGCTGTTCCTTTATGTCCAGTCCTGCTTTCTTCTTTGTCAAATTATGTCTTAGTATAGTTTTATACATATTTACATTTGGGTGACCTTACTGTATGTCTTAACAGACATCATTAAATCACCTTTTAAGGACCGAATGAAAACTAAATTGTCTGTCGCTCGCGATGCTAATGTAGTGGCTGTTATGGTTTTCACAAAGCTGAAATCGCTAGCATGCTTTTTATGAAGAAGACTTTCCTGATTTTATACTACGAGTACATCATTGCTTTCTGGTCTGTCTTGTGTTAAACAGAATCGTGAAGGTAATGGCGACATCAGCAAACACCCATGGGTCAAGTCTAGGTGAGCTCCTGCTTGCGGATCAATAATGAACCATCTCTGTCCCCTCACAATGTTACCTACTTATTGCTAGCAAGACATTTTATTATTTCTTATATAAACAATGGATAATGGGAACTGGAGCATTTTTTTTTCACATAAGCCTTGAGCAAAAGTGAAATAATCCAATGTGCTTTTATTTTCTTAGCCGAAAACTGGTAGTTCAGATAAATTAAAATACTTTGTTCAGGAGACATGCAAAGGAAATTTTTGCCTTTAAGAAATGTATCTTCTTTTTAATATACTGGATCTGTATTGTATATCTGGATCCATAGTGGAGGGGATAACTTTGGGATTGACAGCATGCCTGATCTACGGAAGAAAAGACCCATCCCGCTGGTCAGCGACTTGGTGAGTGCTGGTCTCTCTAAGGTCCTCCAGTGTAATACATGATTTCAAGGACAATTATCAATTATTATTATAATTAAATATCATGAGTAGAGGTGTATTCACTGAATTTCTCCATTGTTTCTATATTAATAATCTAACATTTACTGTGCATATATTACTTAATGTCATATTAAATCATTGTGAAATAGGCAGTTTTATCAAATGAGAATTGTTTCTTAGAATGCTTAAATTAACTCTTTGTTATTCCTTTCATTGCACTCTTGTTTTATGTCCAGGCTATGGTAAGTGGATTCTTATCTTAGTAATTCATTGCTCACGTATTGGATTTTTCTCTCCTCTTTACCTCATTCTTGTTCGCGATTTTCGTTACTTTTCATTACCGTATACAAGAAAGAGATTTTTAAAGTCAATTTCATGCTTAGTAAAAATCAACTAATTGTCACTCAACTATAATGTGACCGAATAGCAGTTACTCTTAACTCGCCGGTATGGGAGTCCATTGATATGAAAAAATGGAAATAAGTAGGCTAGAGCTTCGATTTTAATTTTCACCTGGCTTGACTCCTTGGCTGAGAAATAGATCTGAAAATGTCTAGTTTATTGCTGGATCTTCTGCACAACAAATAATGTGTAATGGAGGGTGGTAATGATTTTTTTGTTGTTGTAATAGATGCACCACGGAAGAAGAAAATTAAAGCGACCCGCTCTGTACTTTATGTGCACCACTGATGCTTAAAAAAAGTTAATGTGTACTTTATGACTACTTAATGAAACTTTACACTCGATGAAAACCATTTTATGAAAACCATTCCCCTAAGATAACATTTTTTTTTGTAAATTGTGCTGTTGTGATGCTAGATTTACTACATAAACTGGGTTGTGTTTTGCATTGTCTGTGATTGGTGGAGGCTGACCTGTCATGTTGCTTGTCATGTGGCGTGCAGTCCCTTGTCCAGTCCAGGAAGGCTGGCATTACCTCTGCCCTGGCCACAAGGACCTCCCTGAAGGATGAGGACCTGGTGAATACAATGCGTTTAATTCTTTTGCTACTGACTGACATGGAGCGAATATAAGTCCTCATGCACACTTTTTATAAACATTGATTTTTGCTCCCACTAATCGTAGGGCACAGTGAAATGTGTTGCTTTGAGCATTTGTTTTGTCGCTAATAATAATAATGATGATTCATGGGCTTGGAGGGGCAAACAATAGAATCTGTCTTATCTAAATACTAAACGGTGCTCCATCTTTACATGTTATTTTTCTTTATACTGTACCTAAAAACACAGTCATTCTTTCTTGCTCTTTATTTTTGTTCTCTTACATTCATCTCACGCCTCGTGTCTGTCTGCCTGCCCTGCTGCAGAAGAACCATGTCTACAAGAAGACCCTGCAGGCTCTCATTTATCCCATCTCCTGCACCACCCCCCACAACTTCGAGGTGTGGACGGCCACCACACCCACCTACTGCTACGAGTGTGAGGGGCTGTTATGGGGCATCGCACGGCAGGGCCTGAAGTGCTCGGAGTGTGGTGTCAAGTGCCACGAGAAATGCCAGGACCTGCTCAATGCAGACTGCCTGCAACGTGAGTCACGGTCTCGCCATACATTGTCGCGGCTAGGGAATTCTGGGAAATGGGAGGAGTCCGTCATCTATTCCGTAGCATATCCCACTGAAATCCAGTGTTTATAGGTATACTGCGAAGCATATACATGTAAAACAAATAAGGGCAAATAAGGGTTAATGCTGCATGTCAAGAATCATTTGTTTGTTCTGGAATTCTTATGTATAAATATAAAACTCCGTAGCATTGTAGACTTGCCTAGAAGTGACTGCCAAACTGCCAGAGGTTATTTGTTTGTAATATGGCAGGTTACACACTAATACAAAATAACTGATACTTAAATTCATTTGTGAACTTGTTTAAAAATTGTTTTATATGTCTGGGTAAATCTTTTGTTAAAATACTTTTTTGAGAATGCAGTTTCTTTGTCTAATTTTCTTAATGAATGTGTATTAATAACATTAAACATTAGGTAGTATTACAATTATAGCTACAATTTATAGTGTTTTATTGTTTAAATGTCAAAATTGTTTTCTGTAGGCCTTGATTTGCACAAACAGCTTCATTTGTCACAGATGCATTTATTTGTTTGTTTGTTTTTGTAGGTGCAGCAGAGAAAAGTTCCAAAATGGGAGCTGAGGATCGCACCCAGAGCATCATAATGGCCATGAAAGACCGCATGAAAATCCGTGAGCGAAACAAACCGGAGATCTTTGAGGAAATCCGAGACGTGTTCGGTGTTAGCAAACTTGCCCATGCCCAGCAGATGAAGGCTGTCAAGCAGAGTGTGCTGGACGGTACCTCAAAGTGGTCAGCCAAGATCACAATCACCGGTAAACTGATTTCACTATCAAAACTGAATATACATATGCAATGCTGCTGGACATACAATTTCATACATTCTGTAAGCTTCTAAGGGCATGATTTACCATTGCAGTTATAAACATGCTGGGGGCCCAGGCATACATAACTATGTGCATGTAGTACACACGTGTGATTAGTCATGTTTGGGTACATGTTGTAAAAGCGATTGCACTGTGCTTTGAGTCACAATGGAGATACAGATGCCAATTAAAATCAATAACTAGAAAACATATGAAGTTTTACTGTGCTAGCCATAATTCATTATTGTTATGCAAACTGAAAAAAAACATCATCATACATAAAAATGTGCATTTGCAGCTTAAGGTGTGCAGATAACATTTATTTTCACAGAAAAGGCAATATTCCAACTACAAGATCCTGAATTTTGCAGAGGAATAATGTAAAGACCTGGGAGAAACAGTCCTGCTTTTGTCCTCATGACATTTCATAATGGTAGCTGTTGTAGCATTTCCATGTATTCAGGCAAGGATTCAGCAAGCAAGACATTAAGTGCAATTTGTAAATTTGTCTTATTCTATACTTTTCCCATCTTAATTTTCTATACCGTACTTCGTATATAATCTTAATCTTTAGGTCATATTTACTAAACTTCAGGCATGCAGTAGAATTCCTATAATTAGTTTTCAGGAATTTCTTTTATATAATATATAATATTACCTAATATATAAGATATACGAATATATAGGGTATGAATATACTAATATGGGGTGGTATGGGGGTGCAGTCGTTAGCACTGTTGCCTCACACCTCTGAGACCTGGGTTCGAGTCTCCGCCTGGGTTACATGTGTGTGGAGTTTGCATG
>JAABNY020000039.1:24962701-24973107 GCA_015164015.2 Brevimyrus niger
AATTTGTAACTAGTGGTATGTGATAATCAGAACTCTGACCATTAAGGTCGCCAGTCCCAACCCCATGGCATGCGTAGTTATGCCACCATGGGACCCTTAGCTTTGCAGGTCGACCCTGTTCTGTGACCCCCAAGTACTAAACACGGGTCGACCCTGCTACGTGAGCCCCAAGCACTGAACACGTGTCGACCCTGCTCTGTGACCCCCAAGTACTGAACACGGGTCGACCCTGCTACGTGAGCCCCAAGCACTGAACACGGGTCGACCCTGCTCTGTGACCCCCAAGTACTGAACACGGGTCGACCCAGCTCTGTGACCCCCAAGTACTGAACACAGGTCGACCCTGTTCTGTGACCCCCAAGTACTGAACACGGGTCAACCCTGCTACGTGACCCCCAAGTACTGAACATGGGTCTACCCTGCTCCATGACCCACAAGTACTGAACATGGGTTGACCCTGCTCCATGACCCCCAAACACTGAACACAGTTCGACCCTGCTACGTGAGCCCCAAACCCTGAACACGGGTCGGCTCTGCTCTGTGACTACCAAGCACTGTACACGGGTCGACGTTGCTCTATGACTACCAAGCACTGAACACGGGTCGACGTTGCTCTATGACTGCCAAACCTGCTTTCACAGTATATTTCTGTGGGTGTCTCGTGGAGAGCAAGCAAAATACAGTTTCCCCATAGGGATGAATAAAGTATCACGAATACGCTACTGAAGGAATTTACCACTTTGTAATTAATTTTCTATTTTCCCCTTCTTCACCAGTACATAATGGAATGGGCATCAGGATTACAGTCAATGAGAAAGTATGGCCTGAGCCGGGTATGTCCTGAGCAATCGCTGGTGAATGACTGTTTGCATGGAATGATGTCTGGACACTACAAAGGATGTAATATTTCATTTTTCTTTATACAATATGACTTTTGGGTTTTCATGTAATTTTGAGAGGTTTTATTGATGAAGTATATATGGTTTGGGTTTGCTAAAATTCACGTTTTTTTCTGCTAGGCCCAGAACTGGTATTAATTTAGTTACGTGAATGTAGTTTTCATCATACATATGCATTTATAGTCTTATATATGGCTGATCTTTATTGTGAGCCAGTTAAAATTCTTGTCTCCAGCAAGACATTTTAGCTGGGAGTTACCTGCCACACTTATATTTGGGCAGGGCCAGGGGTGGAGCGGGCAGTTGGTGAGCTGTCCATGCAGGTGAATATTGCTACTGGTCCCAAGGAACAAAAGGTCACAGTGAAAGGTAAACTCAAGCAGGGAGGTAACCTAGCCTAAGGGTACTGACTCATAATCATGATTACTCAGATGTTACAAAATAACGAGAGAACATTCAAGTTGTTTTGCTGGATTTTGTAATCCTCAAAGATCAGACACAAAATCCTCCTTGAGTCCTCCTTGTCTGCTGCTATTGCTGAGGTGCTTCCCTCCCCGCTAGTTCTCGCAGTGAATGACCTGAAGTGGCTGACTACTGGAATGTTCCGGCCCTTTGTGGACGTGACAATTATCGGTCCCCATATCAGTGAGAGGAAACGCAAGTTCACAACCAAGTCCAAGAACAACAGCTGGTCACCAAAGTATAATGAGACCTTTCTCTTGTGAGTGCAGTCCCACAAACCTGCACAAGTGGCTACACCCTTGCTTCAAGCAAAGTTTAAACTCCATGCACCTACAGATATTTATAACGTTTCAGTCCAATACAGACATGAAGCAACTTGCATGCCGACGAACAGTAAAAGCAGCACTTCTAATTTTAAACTGTCTGCCTCTTCTTCCCCTTAGCACTCTGGGAAATGAAGTATGTTTGGACTGCTACGAGTTACAGGTGTGCGTGAAGGACTACTGCTTTGGTCGGGCAGACCGGGTCGTGGGCATCGCTGTCATGCAGCTGCGGGATGTGGCTGACAGACGCAGTTGCGTCTGCTGGTGCCCCCTGGGCTGTCGGATACAGACAGACGAGACGGGCCTGACGGTCCTGCGGATCCTCTCCCAGCGATCCAGCGACGAGGTGGCCAAGGAGTTTGTCAGGCTCAAGGCGGAGACACGCTCAGCTGAGGAAGGCAGATGAAGAAGGAAGCAGAGGTTATTTAGGCACCACATCTGGGCTCGCACACGGTGAATGACAGGACTCTGCCCCACAGGGGGGCAGAAGGGATTATGGGTAAAAGCTTTTGCAGGTGGATTTTCTCCCATCTGGCCATATTTGCCTTATTTTCATTTTTCACTCTTTCTGAAGAAACAACGCGGAAGCTCACAGTGAAAGCTTACGTGAACCTTATGGCACATTTCCACTAGCACCAGGAACCGAGCCGTACCCGATCTGTTCCTCGAACTGACGGTGTTCCATTGCAAAGTGCGTGAGCCGTACCTGAGCCGTACCCGTGCTGACATGGCCCTGCTTAGCGTGACCAGTGCGTCGTGAAATGCGTGGCTAATTCTGTCAGCACCTCTGATGGGTCGAAAGCACGGGGATACCAGTGATCTGCGTTGATGGGCATGGATTATCTGAAGGAAGACAGCATATTTTATGTATTAATTATTTATAGTGTCGCACATCGCAGTGTATTAATGCATTCCTGATAACTAATAAATTATAAATACATTTCTAACCTCCAACTTTAAAAAATACTATAGAACAGCTGAATGGAACGGATTCTTAAAGAAAACTTACACAGGTAAATGCTAATTCTGTTAGCACTTGTTGATAGCATAACACAATAATTCTCATAGACGTACTAGTGAAAATTAGAAAACAGTAAACAACAAAAAGAATCATGATGTACACTGTGTGGATAATATATTTTCCGCTCTTCGGTTTTACGTCACTGTTGCTCTCCAAACCCAGCAACACATTTACCAAGCTGACCCTTCTACAGTGGAAACTGAAGCTAGCTGGAACTGCGCTTTAATTAGTCTCTCTCTGCAGCACGGCTCGGGTCAGTTCCAGTGTGACAGTGGAAAAGCGCCATTAGAGTCATGGCCTCGGTAACAGTTCCCTGGTTTGTAGGGATCTGCATCTTCTCCTCCTAAATCTCTCACACAAACACACACCTATCTGGGGTGTTTGTCAGAACCTGTGAAATCAACATGGCCCCCGTTATCCCCCGTTATTAAGGGTGTTACATCACGGTTATTTTTTAATTTAGCAATCATTGGATGTATAAATAGGGGTCCGAAGGTGGGGTCAGTCGATATCATGGGAGCAATTGGGGCTAAGGGCCTTGCTCACGGAGCCTCTCCTTTACCAAAAATGCACGCAGTTTTTAATCATTCTCCAGGAGAGTAACCTCAAAAGCCACATTCCTCATCCTCATGAGTGTGATGCATGTTCTTCACATCATTCTTACACTTAGTTTACATGCAACTATAAGTAAGAGAAAAACCTATACATGCATATAATACACAAATGTGATGTGGATATATTATTTATAAGGTATGTAAATTACAACAACACAAAGAATTTGGATTGCCAGAACATGTCTATATGTATTAACCAGACAGTTTTTATATCATTGACCATGTGTTACAAGCCCACTGGCGCAATCTCTATAGCCTTAATTAAACTAGCTTTTAGGGTTGTGTAGATGGAAATAACGATGATTTTGAAGAAACATATGTTTTTAAGAAAAAGTAATTCCATAAGGTGTAAAGATAATGTTCACAATTCTTTTAATTTTCAATAAACTGGCATCTCATCCGGAATGTTCCCCTGCCTTGAGGTCAATGACTCCTGGCATAGGCTCCAGGCCCTGTACTGGTATACATTACAGTGTATACATTATGGATGGATGGATGGATGGATGGATGGATGGATGGATGGAAGGAAGGATGATGCTTTTAATTTTTGCCCCTATGTCTTCCTGTTTCTTGGGTATGTAAGTTTTTGTTTTTCAGGTGGTCTGCTCAAGATAAAACCATTCATAAGAACAAAGACTTTGATCTGATCAGCAATCATAAGAGGTTCTCTGAAGTATAATTTCTGAACTTTTCTAATTAAGGGGAATGTTGTTATTGACATTACTAATATTGTTTGGAATGTTATTTGACAAGAATGTCGCTTGATAGTTAATGCAGTATGTATTATTTATGTTGTTGTGTGAAATGATATGGACTTACATGTGAGTTCGCATATGCTAATCTGAAGAGCTAGAAAGACAACAGGCTAATACAGCCAGACCGATAGGAAAGGCAGTCCCAAGTAGTGCAGTGGATGACATTTCAGTTTTTCTGCTTCCATCATCATCATTGTGGCCTTAACATTTTAGTTAAAAATTTTAAGGACTCATTCAAATTCACTATTATGTGTAGTAGCACAGTCTTGCCCAGTCTCTTCTTTCAGTGGTGCAGGGGTGCAGAACAGTAGAGTGAAGATGTAAAAAGAAAAAGATCCTTAATACATTGTATATATTTTGTGACAAGCAGTGCAAAAATGTGTTTATATGTATTTTTATATGTGAAGCATATATCTTCATAAAATGTCTAATATTGCATGCACTGTATATTTTGATGTATTCCAGAACTTGAGTTGTGAATTTTTATGTATTCTCTAATGGTGAAAAGTAATGTTAATGATAACATTAGAATTACACATCAAATTACTTCAACAAAAACATGAGTTTTCTGGTTATTGGATCTTGTATTTATCACTCCATTTCACATTCTTATGCTCATGAATTTTTATTCTTGATGGTTTCACACTTTCTGTGCTTAAACACATGCTGACTTTCACCATCAGAAAGCACTAAAGTATTTATCCTGAGTATCGAAACTTAGCAGGTTCGCTGATTCCTTCAGCTAAAACATGCAGAAAAATGAGCTGCAGAGCTGCACCATCGCAGTGTTTGCCGGGACGTCCTATGTCAATGCAAACGCGGCATCCCTCTGAACACTGTAGAGCGGAATGCGCTAAATATTTAAGAATGTAGCCTGCAGCTAGGTGGCATTCATGCTATGAGTGGTGTTGAGTGCTGTTAGTTTTTATAGATCAGTGTTTCTTCTTATGACACTGCATCCCCAAGATCCCGCCTCCCATCTACCTCTTTTGTGCTCATAAGCACCTTACGTTGATGCTGCAGAGAATTTTACTCCTGCTCTCATAGAACCTGAAAATCAGTGAGTTTCCTTGTCAGGTGCACGTTCCTGACTGCTCTTTGATGATATTATTTTTTCTTGGTGTCTCCAGCACGGCCGGCGTGCGTTCCTCAAGTCTATAGGTCACTGTGACCTTAGAATTCCTGAATCATTTTCGGAATTGCTCCTCTCGCCAGTCATCTTTCATGTGTTTCTGTCTTGAATAGGTTTGCAAGTTTGCATACTGTTAGCATACAAGCATCATTGGGCTTAGCGTCACAGATCATTTGAAAGAAAATGTACCTTAAAAGGATCTTATCTATCAATATTAATCTTTTAAATGAACTGGTAAAATGACTGACTAAACATTAGTCTTTTGAATAATGAAATGACTGGAATGAGAACGTTGCAGTTGTTCAGGTACATACGAAGGTGTTCAAGGTCTTCAACGTCCCATTAAAAAACTGCATCAGTGTATTGTTCATATTTTATTTTCAAAATGAGAACTATTTCAGGGTGGTGATTCCGTATCTTCTGTTATTACTTCATGACTAATGTCCTTAAATCGGTCCAAAAGGGAAGAAAAAAATTGCAATGTCCATGACAGAATTGCATAATGATTTATTACTTCTTTAGTTCTTTTTGAACATTTCCTCCTTAAAGGACAATATTACGCACTGAACTTTCCATATAGAGCTACAACCTATCGCCTTTATTGCAATAATGTGACATCAAAAGCGACATTTACCTGAGGAGGCCATCGGGTCCAAAGTTCATGTCACTGTTTGTTTAGCTTGCAGTCTGGTGTGCCAGTGCATTCACAGCCTGCCATAGATTCATGCATAGTCTCTGCTGCTGATGTTCTCCTGGAAACGTTCACGGGCTTTTGATGTTGCTCTGCCTCTGTGAATAAACATGAACACAAGAAAGGTCTAGAAGAAGTGTATGTGAGTGCATTGGAACACACCATGTACTAGACGTACCTGAACACGTGTGCATCCATGTTTGAGAGAGAGAGAGAGAGAGAGAGAGAGAGAGAGAGACTGAGGGGTGAGGTTAAGTTGATAATATCTTAAAAAATAGGTGCCATAGTCGGTTCAGCACCACCTCTATTGTTCTTCTGGGTGGCTATTTCCTGTTGACCACAGCCACTTTTCATGAGAGAATGACTTGCATGTCACTACGGTTCGGTAAGTTCCTGTCTTGTGTGGTTTAAAAGTTCCACCTTTGATTGTAATGGTTTAAGGAAGTGCATTTTATTTTCACAAACGAGTGTAACAAAACTGTTTCAGTACTTATGTATCACATGTTAAATAGACCGACGCTTTTTGTGTCCTTAACTGAAGCAGTCAAAAAATAAAACTGCACTTGTGTCAATTTTTAAATGAGTTTTAATAATATACAAGTTTAATAAAACGGTGAATGAAACCAAGGGTTGGCTAAGGCTGGCTTTATAATTAAAGTATAAACATTTATGAAATGCAAGTTGCTAAATGACTTTATTAAATGAAATTATTGAAAATTAATTATGAAGTACAGGAAATGTTTCCATCTGAATTCGAGGCTTGATTTAATTTTGTTTATGTAGTTTTGATGAAATCTGCTTCACACTCTTAATCTAACTTAATGACGAAAACCTACTAGTTTCCATTTTTTAATTTCTTAATCACTTTCGTCATTGTGGCATTCAATTGATATTTTGCTATACAATGAACTTCTAATCAGAAATAAATGACATAAATTGTTCTACGTCTAGGAGTTAGCAAAACATGCACGTACTGTGTAGGGGGAAACATTTCTAATAAAACCAACAAATTCTTTATTAGGTAAAATTAGTGTGTATTACTGTATTTTTCCATTGTTTTACAATTATTTTATTTATGCTAGATAGAAATGACAATTTTACTTTTGACCTTAATAGTTTAGCACATGTAGGAGATTGAGTGGCAATGTAGGCAAGTGGATAGTGTTGCTGCCTGACACCAGCAGGGCTGAGGGCTTAAATGTTGCTCCCTTCATATGTCTTTCCTACTGCAGAAACATGCTATTAGGTGAAGCAGAGTCTCTAAATTGACCCTAGTGTGAGTGTGGGTGTGTGCATCCTAGGATATTCTCTGTGACCCAGTTCAGGAAGTAGGAAAGATCTGTATCAGGTGCTAAAGATATTTTTCAGAACTTCTCTGTAAGTCAGATTTTCAGGATGTGTAATTGAGTTTTGGAGAATAAAACTGATTGGTGTGTAAATAAACTATGAGTACAGTTAAAGGTAGAGAAAGAGGGGCTGAGCATTAAGGCAGGAGAGGGAGAGAGAGAGAGAGAGAGAGAGAGAGAGAGAGAGAGAGAGAGGGAGGGCCCGCCTTACTCTATTTATCTTCTGTGTGAGTGCCTGATTTGGTCCTGGGCCCCGGTGCCACTTCCTTTTGAGCTGCTCTGGTGACTGCCAGCCTTATGTGTGGACTGACATGAAGAGGTAGTGGAAAGCAGAGAGGGACTAGGGAATGTCTGCAGAGCCCTTGCAGCTCCATTGCCGAAGCATGCAGATGCTGCCTGACACACAGTGAGGGAACCGGGACATTTTGCAGCAGATGGTAAGGGGTTTGTCTAGCTTCTGTATCCTGGAGTACGGGGATGGGCAAGATGTTGGGATTGGGGAGGGGGGTGTCCGTTTGATGTACTGGGGTGTAACTAGCTTCCATGTCTTCTGGCCAACATTCTTATGTGCTTCTGTAAGCAGGAAACTAGAAGTGTTGGTGCAGAGTTAAAAACTCTAGAGGAAAAAAATAGTGAATGGAACTTGGTGTTCCCCTTGTTCCAGCATAACACAAAAATTTTCCATCGTTATTTGGGGTTTAAGACTGAAGACGCTGGACTTAGGAAAAACACAGATCTTGGAAAAGTGAAGGGGAAAAAATGAAAATTTGGGTTTTTAATTCATGCTTCTAATGTATGATCTGAATGGCCTGAAACTGAACTTTCTAACTGCATTGTTAAACTGGTTGCTGGTTGCATTATTGTACAGATATACATGTAAAAATGTTGTTTAGCTTTGTTTCTTAAAATTGTTGTGACTTATAAATCCAAACCAATGTTTTGGGAGTGAAAATTATGAATGCTTGCTAATGACATCTGAAGGAGTTAGTGAATTAAAAAGGAAGGGAAGCCACCATCGATCAATGTGTAACGGGCACTACAGCTTGGCTGAGATTTGGACAGTTGGGACTTGCTGGTCTTGAGCTACAGCAGACGCCTTGTTGACTTTGCGTGCCATCATGAAAAGTACGGAAAAAAACCAAGCATTTCCTTAGGATACTGGCAGGTATCATTTTGTCATTCAACCTTACAATTTCATGGTAGATGCCAGTTAAATACATTGCACCTAGGTCACTCCATGGTTGTTATTTGACTGCATTGTTTCTTTTTTTCTCGTCCTGCCTCTGTCTGTTTTAAATAGAAAAAAACATTGTACAGGCAGGGAATACATATAGTAGATTTTACTAAGGTTATGTATCTACCGTTATATGCAATTTTATAAAACTTTTCTAAAATAATTTACTCACTCTTTGCAACTTTCTTTACAATTTCAACTTCACATCAATATGCAGTGTGTTCAAACACAATAAAGTAATTCATTGTGCAGGTCTTCGTAATGCTCGACAACCTCAGTAAACCATTGTGTCTCTCACCTGGTCAGCTCATTGACGGAGCCCTCAACTCTTTCATTCTTGAATAATAATATCAATTATTCAATAATTGCATACAATGTTCTTTTCAGAATTACGTAGTGGAATTATTATACGGATGAGCTGATACGTGTTTTATCAATTGGTAATGTAGTATCCAATCTAACTGGTATAAATGTATCTGGTAAGCTGAGAAAGGATAACACTCTCACGCTTTGAGATATTGAATTCAGGTTGTAAAAGGTTGCTTGAATAATTTATTACACTTTTGTCCTTTTTGGCTTTTGAGTTTTCTCTTCGAAGGAATGTGCTAAATTGTGACAATGGTACTGAAGTTCTATACTAGAGAGGAAGCCGTGATGTGCTGGAAAATATTATTTCTCTTATATATTTTCTCACTATTAGCAGCTTTAGAGACGCATATTGGGCAGCTTAATACTATTGTATGGGATTGTACTGTTGAATGGGGCTGGGTTCAGTTTCCACTTGCTTGTCATTTGGCTTTGCCAGGATATGAACTTGTCCCCAGTCTATTGATATAGGTAAGGCTGTGTTATAATCTAATCCATCTAAGACAGAAGCTTTTAAATTTGTGCAGTGCTTTGCCAACTTACTGTGTTTCACTTTTGGCTACTGTGATGGAAAATATACTAAAAGTATACAGTGTGTCTAGCTTTAGCTCAGTTTTGTGGAATTTGCATAATTGTGTGTGCTTGTTCAGAGACTTTTCTTGGCTCATACTTACTCCAAGGTGGCTGCATATTGCACTGGGTCAAAATTCACTCTTATCTTTTTGTTTAGATTGGTTTACAGGAAACATTGAACAGTATATCCGGAATGCTAACAGAAGCATCCATATAAGGTTGGCAGGGGTCTGTGGTGCGGGAGTTGGAATTTTTGGGTAGTGGGGGTGCTTATCATATTTCCTTAGTGGTCTCTTGAAACTGTCTAGTCCAGCTAGACTTGGCCCTCTATTGGCCCCCTAGAGTTCTAGCTCAGTCTTTGAAGTAGTGCTCTATACTCTGGCTTACATTTCCTGCATCACTGGGGATTCAAATGAGAGTATCCTACAGTACAACGCATAACCATTCCTGGTTTAGTGACCCAGTTCCAGGAGAAAGTGACATGCCTAGGCATGACCGTGACTGTGCTTATGACTTAACGGCAGCCTTCCTTACTCAATATCTTTTATCCTTCACGGAATGGACATTTTTAACATCATTTTGTACATGATACCTCAAAGATCTGTTTCACTCAGGTGTGCGTTGTCAGCTGTATGAAATTTGGATAACATTTTACTTAAGGTCATGTTTTTAGTAATTAATAAACACATTCATAATGTATTATAATTAATTCATAAAACATTGTCAAATATTTATATAAATATAAATATTTATAAAAAGACATAACACATATACCTATGATTATAATGCATTATGACTGCCTTATGAAGAGCTCACCTAAAATGCACTATACACTCACCTAAAGGATTATTAGGAACACCATACTAACACGGTGTTTGACCCCCTTCCGCCTTCAGAACTGCCTTAATTCTATGTGGCATTGATTCAATAAGGTGCTGAAAGCATTCTTTAGAAATGTTGGCCCATATTGATAGGATAGCATCTTGCAGT
>JAABNY020000039.1:24981869-25000360 GCA_015164015.2 Brevimyrus niger
AAAAACGGATATTTATCACGTTATGGGGACATTGTGTCCCCATAAGGATAGGTAAACCCGCTCGCACACACACACACACACACAAACACACATACATACATTAAGTTTAGTTGTGATGTTACTGATTTGGTTTGCAGGTCAGGATACCAAGCTGATGATGAACTCTGGGAAAGCTACATTCAAACGTACCAGCGTTGATCGTATGATGAACATATTGGTGCTTTGTGTGAGTAGTAAAAAGAGAATGGCAATTAAACCTGACCAATCAAACTGCTGCTTTGTCCTTGATTAATCTTGTTCTTATTGTTGTGGTAGATTTTTGTTCTCTTGGCCATCATGTGCATCATCCTGGCTGTTGGAAATGGCATCTGGGAGCAGCAGGAGGAGAACTTCACTACGTTTCTCCCTAGACAAGATGGGGTCAATGCTGCCTTTTCTGGCTTCCTTACCTTCTGGTCCTACATCATCATTCTGAACACTGTGGTTCCCATCTCCCTTTATGTCAGGTAATATGTTCATTTCGAAAAATTGGAACACTTGGACTAATTGCCTGGTAAAATCATAATACCTGAGCCAGGGCATATTGATTTATTTCCATTTTAATAAAAACCACTCTCACTCAATTACAGGAGATAGCAGGTGCAGGGAATACGGTCCGTTCATCCCTTCATACATGACCGTGTGTTTCTCTGTGACAGTGTGGAGATCATTCGCCTGGGTAACAGCTTCTACATAGACTGGGACAGGAAGATGTACTACGCCCGCAGTGACACGCCTGCGGAGGCACGCACCACCACCCTCAACGAGGAACTGGGCCAGATCAAATATATCTTCTCTGACAAGACTGGTACCCTCACCCAGAACATCATGACATTCAACAAGTGCTCCATCAATGGAAAGTCCTATGGTACAGTGCAGTTTCAATAGATACAGTATGTAACACACACCAACAGTAATAAATTTACATGCTACATTGTTGGCGAAAATGACTATAAATATAATTCTTATTTGGATAATTAGGGTGTTTTGCCGAGCAGATGTTTGAGATCCGGTGACCTGACTTGTACTTGTAAACAGCCGTATAAATCAGTTCAAATGCAGAACCATGAGATGCGTAATGACAGAGCACTAATCCCCTTGCTTGTCCTCCAGGGGATGTTTTTGACATTGATGGTCAGAGACTCGAAATTACTGAGGTAAAGAGGTCTCGCGTTTTTCTTTCCTTATTCCTGCTTTTATGGACCTTTCTTGTATAAATTATGTAGTTATGGAGTGCCTTGGGGTTACTGTGTTGTGATAGATGCTACATAAAATCAATTGAATTGCAATTGAATTTGTACCCTTTTAAATGTATGATTACAGTGACAATTACTTGATTACTTGATGGCTGTTTTGGCCTTATTTTACTTAATATGTCATATGATCATTTATGACACCTGCGTGTCTTAGGTGGTCTGCAGATTTTACGGTAATGATGCTTCTGACCTGAATGACAGGAGACAGAGAAAGTGGATTTCTCCTACAACCCCCTGGCGGACCCCAAGTTCTCATTCTGTGACCACAGCCTGGTGGAGGCAGTGAAGTTGGGAAATCCAGAGGTGCATAATTTCTTTCGACTGTTGTCTCTCTGCCACACTGCCATGGCTGAAGAGAAGAGTGAAGGTGAGGACTTAACGATCTCTTTAAATACTTACTCCAATTTACTGGAGTACAGCTGTGTGGACATTTTAACATTGTTACAGGTGACCTAAGTGATATATTTTGCACTAGGTGAAAAAAAGAAGTTTTAGATATCTTTCATTATTTGAATGTCAGTGTTGTTTAATGATAGTGGGGTAACTTTTACTGTGATGTTGGTGTAAAGTACTATAGACATTTGGGATCAGAACATTTTATGCAGGCCAGTATCAACAACATAGGAAGGCATTTGGCATTAAAAACGTGATACAACTTGTGACAGATCATGAACATGTTTAAGTAAATCTCAAATAAAATGGGGGAAAAAAATAATGAAAGGGGGCGACGCTTCTTCCATCCCCTTTAGGAAACCTTGTGTACCAGGCCCAGTCCCCAGATGAGGGCGCCCTGGTCACAGCCACTCGAAACTTTGGCTTTGTGTTCCGTTCCCGCACGCCCGAGATGATCACTGTTATGGAAATGGGGATCCAAAGGAACTATGACTTACTAGCCATCCTGGATTTCAACAACGTCCGAAAGAGGATGTCTGTCATAGGTAAAGGGCCGTGCCTTTCGTAATCTGTGTGACATTCGTTTATATTCATACATTTTCAGTGTTACTGTCAGCCACAAGTCGCATCCAACTCCATAATTATAGACATACGTTTACAAATACAAACTGAATAGACGCACGCGGTGTAACCTCTTCCCCTGTCACCTGATCTCACGATTGACAGTGCGCAGTCCAGAGGGAAAGTTGTCACTGTATTGTAAAGGAGCTGACACCATCGTGTATGAGCGACTGCATGAATCCTGCAAAAGGCTTATGGATGTCACCACGGAACACCTCAATGTGAGCATTTAAAGAGCACCACGTGTCTGCTTCTCTTCATGCGCATTTATATGCAACTGTGCTCCTGAATGCGAGTGTGCGAGAGTGCTGTTGCAATGTTCACATGTGCATGTGTCTCGAAGTAGTGATATACATCACGAGCGAAGGTTAAAAAAGAATCGTACGTATGAATTCATTTCTGACTGTGTTTGCCTTTAAGTATTGAATGCTGGTGACAGGAATTTGCAGGAGATGGACTACGGACACTGGTGATGGCGTACAGAGACCTGGAGGAGGGGTACACTGAAGACTGGAAGCAGCGCTATGATGAGGCCAGCACCGCTTTGGATGACAGGGAGGAGAAGCTGGATGAGCTCTATGAAGAAATCGAGAAAGACATGCTGGTATGTTCAGCATTATGCTCGATCACTAAGTCCTGTGCATGTGGCTCAGTGGGCTAAGCCTGTGTTCCTGTAGTCAGAAGGTCACCGGTTCAAATCGAGCCTAAGCACATCTGTGGGTCTTTGAGCAAGGCTCTTAACTCCCAGATCCCAGGGCACCCCAACAAGTTGGCTGCCCTTCACAGACAGCTTACTCTGCAAAGTACAAGTTGAGGAAGACCTTAAAAAGGCAATTTCCCCACAGGGATCAATAAAGTACCTGTTTTTAAGTCGCATTTGTAACTAAGTTGAGAAAATTATGATACAGTAAACAACAATGATAATTATATAGTTATAATGAAAGTAACTACACACAGTACTGTATTGTACCTCAAACCAAAAAACAGCTGAAGCCACACAATGCTGTATTAAGCATCACAAAGTAGTGTGTGCATTCCTTATTATGAACCAGTGTATATAACCCATTTTTTAAAAATATAAAAGTCTTAGTGGTAGTCAGATTGAAAGTACAGTACAATACTTTCTTAAGCCGGGGACCACCTGTCCAAGCTGTATTTAAGTAACAGATCGGATTTACCCTATATCTTGAGTATTAGATGTACAATATAAGTGATATGCTGGTAGATATAATGACTTATTGTACTTCCCTGATGTGTGTGTGTGTGTGTGTTGTGTGTGTGTGTGTGTGTGTGTATATATACACTGTATATGCATTTCTTTGTTTAGCTTTTAGGGGCCACTGGTATTGAAGACAAATTGCAGGACGGAGTTTCTGAGACCATTGAGCAGCTCTCTAAGGCAGACATCAAGATCTGGGTCCTGACTGGTGACAAGCAAGGTGAACCAGCTGACTATGATATCAGACCAGCAGATTCAATTTTCAGTGACCATATGAAGGCAGAGAAATGTTACCTGAAACTGCATATTTGTTTACAGCAAGCTGTGGTTTTAGGAGTAATGTTACCTGTTGATTGACTTATTTTCCATTCTTTGGTTATTCCAGAGACGGCAGAAAACATTGGCTATGCGTGCAATATGCTTCGAGAGGAGATGAACGACATTTTCATAGTAGCTGGAAATTCGGCTGAAGAAGTAACGGAGGAACTCAGGTGAGGGGATTGTGAAAAATTCTTCATCACAAGTATATTTGACTCTTCATAAGACCCCTATCAGAAGCCCCCTTTTAAATGCTCTGCAGTATCTATAAAGGTGCACTGCATTGCTTAGGAAGGAATTATGAAGACACTATGAAGGCATTTTAAAGGCCTTGAGTAGAACTCAAGTAGAATGTGTTACACAGCAATTTACAGTCATTACAATGACATTATATAAATGTTTACCACCAAGGTATGACACATATACTGTGAACATGTATTAAAACTCTTATGTTGAAGTTTTTATATATTACTTTTCATTCATATTTTAATCAGTGAAACTGCCTGTTTTGAACACTTCCGCATTGGTATTTCCATCATAAAAATATTTGTAAAAATTAAAAATAATCGAAATAATAAATCTGTATCCTTTTTCAAACAGAGCAGCTCGTTCAAAAATGAAACCAGACTCTAACAATGATGATGTCACCATTGCAAAGGGGATTCTGGGTAAAAAACTGAAGGTGGTCCAAGATGAACCAGTGACTGGGGAATATGGCCTTGTAATCAATGGACACAGTCTGGTAAAGTGCAAAATGTCAATTTATTCTCTGCATAAAATCATACAAATACGAAGCTATAAATATTACGATGTGCACTTAATGATGTGTCATATATATATATATATATATTTCTTTTTTTTTTAAAGAAAAGTTTTTTCTGCACTTTCTGGTACCTACTGGCTTTGCTCTGTTACTCACCGTATGCCCATCTACTAAGGCCTATGCTCTGGAGAAGCCCATGGAGCTGGAGCTGCTTAGGACGGCCTGCATGTGCAAGACTGTCATCTGCTGCCGGGTGACACCTTTGCAGAAAGCCCAGGTAGTGCAGTTGGTGAAGAAATATAAGAGGGCTGTTACATTAGCCATTGGGGACGGTGCCAATGATGTCAGCATGATCAGAGGTAGGCGTGCTGAGGATATCACACCATTTCTCAACATAGATACTGAAAGGAACACATTGTTCTAGTATTGTGTCATTTTTACGTCACATAATCAGAACTATTTGAAAGTCTATTTGGGTAGGACAAATTGTTTTAAGGTAATATTTGTCGTTAGAATATTTACAAGGAGGGGGTACTGTACAGCATATTCCATTATCTCAGGGCATTGTGTCTCAAAATAAATGACTCTTAGTATTACTCCGATAATAGGTACAAATAGTTTGCTTCATATCTGTGTGATGTCATGCTACTTTGTACGATTAACGTGCAAATTTGATTTCTCTGTCTCTCGCCCTGTCTTTCTCATTAAAAATTCTTACTCTCTGCCACTTCCACTCTTTTACGTGAATTTTCCTGTTTTCCGACATTTCCTCTTATTTCTGTATTATCTGTTTCTTCACTGCCCCTGTCTCACTTTCCCATCTGTACTTGTTCTCCCATCTTTCTCCTCCTGCCAATCCACTCTACAGCAGCTCACATTGGTGTGGGCATTAGTGGCCAGGAGGGCATGCAGGCAGTGCTGTCCAGTGACTTCTCCTTTGCCCAGTTCCGTTTTCTGCAGCGCCTCCTGCTGGTGCACGGCCGCTGGTCGTACCTACGCATGTGCAAGTTTCTGCGCTATTTCTTCTACAAAAACTTCACCTTCACCTTTGTTCACTTCTGGTACGCATTCTTCTGTGGATTCTCTGCACAGGTGAGAGAGCTTATTGTCCGACGTCCTGCTTACATTTACCAATCCTCAGTAAAGTTCAGCAGTGCAATCCTCAGAAATATTTTTTATTTTTAGTTTCATGTCTCTGAATATTTTGCATTATCAGATTTGATTGTCCCTTATTTGTGTATTATATAATTTTTCCTAGATTAAAAAAAAAATGTTCTCATTTGGTAGTACATGTTGATTAATGTTAACTGGTTATAATCGTAATGGATGCTTCTACGTAATACACATTTGCGTCCATCTGTTGTTCTTACAAACTTTGGGAGGCTCTTAAAAACATGCTTTGTGGATGATTAATTATGTCTAGTGTTATAGTCTGTCTTGTAAGCAATGTACAAAGAGAGATTCACTAACTTTTGTTGGGCCACTTTGCAGACGGTATATGATGAATGGTTCATCACCCTTTACAACCTAGTATACACTGCATTACCGGTGCTAGGAATGAGTCTCTTTGACCAGGTAAGGTTTTCTTTTTTTACTGGTATCTGACATGTGTTTTGGTGTTTCTGTGAGTCTCTGCCTCTTTCCCCAGGATGTGAACGACCGATGGAGCTTCCAGTACCCACAGCTCTATGTTCCTGGTCAGAGGAACATGTACTTCAGCAAGGGCACTTTCGCAGCATGCGTCATCCATAGCATCTACAGCTCGCTGGTGGTCTTTTTCATCCCCTATGCCGCCATGTACAACACGGTGCGGAACGACGGAAAGGACGTTGCAGACTACCAGTCTTTCGCTCTCCTGGCACAGACATGTCTACTCATCGCCGTCTGCATTCAGGTCTCATTTATTTTTACTGCTGAAATATAATAGTCAACAATAGTGACTCCCAAAGCACGTCACACCAGAATGGTGTGACATGATGGATTGGAATGCTAGGTCTGTTATCGGAAGGTTGTCAGTTCAAATCCTGTGGTTGACAGAGTGATTTCACCATATGCCCTTTTACCAAGGCCCTTCCCTCCCAGTTGCTCGTCTGACTCTGCTTTCTGAATCGTATGCTGCTTTGAATAAAAGCATCCGCTAAGTAAACTGAAATGTACAGGAATTACAATGTACTACCTTATTAGTAATACATTTTAAAACATCCCAGCTCACCCTGGTCCCACACTGGATAAAAGATTGTAAGACTGATGGGTGAATTAATGTTGCTTTTATTGCATCGCGTAACAGCCAGCTAGCCCAAGGTTCCCCAGGTCTGGTCCTTGAGGGAGAGATTCTAAAGCAATTTACAGATTTCCCTGCTCGGACTTACCTACTAAACCTGGTCATTAGCCGATTAAGATGTTTTTTTGTAGGGAAATCTGTAAATTGCAATTGATTCTGGCCCTCCAGGAATTGGAAAACACTGAGCTAGAGCCTGAACAGCATAGACTTATCTGCTGTCTCTCTGTTATTTTACAAATACAATTAGCTGGGCCTGGAAATGAACTACTGGACTGCCGTGACCCATTTTTTTGTGTGGGGAAGCCTGGCGATATACTTTGCCATTACCTTCACCATGTACAGCAATGGTATGTTCCTCATCTTCACCAGCGCCTTCCCATTTATCGGTGAGTGATTCCTTATTCTATTCGCAGTACGCCTCGTTCCCTGGGATATTAATGGAATGTATTGTAATGTCGTGTTACCATATTTATCATGCCATCTCTTGTATACTTCTAAAATTAGTAAAACAGTTCAATACACATGAAGTACTGATGTCTCCGTCTTCAGATGTATCCAAAGTGACGAACCAATTTTGCGTGCAGCACTTGTTAGCTGTACTATATAGCACACGTGCTCTGTGTCTGTTTCTTTAAATGGTAGGCGTGGCCAGGAACACCCTGAACCAGGCCAACGTGTGGCTCACCATCCTGCTGACCACCATTCTGTGTGTGCTGCCGGTGGTGGCCTACCGCTTCCTCCTCATGCAACTGCAACCAACTATTAACGACAAGGTGGGTGAGACCTCCACGACCAGCATGTCCCTTAAGCAACACAAGTGCAGCTGCAATTAAGCAGGAGAATAAACTGTATTGCCGGGCAGGCAAGAATCTTGCTGAAATATTCTATAAAAAAAACAACCAGCAAGAAGCAGAGTTCCGTTTCTCTAATTAGAAGCCATAAAAACCTCTGTTATCAATGGATAAACAAAACTTTTTAAATGGAGTTAATCTTATAAATTAATCAGGCGCAGTGTTTTCTACCTTCTCCAGGTCAGGTTCAAAGTGAGGCAAGTCAAGGCCTCGCCACCCCCTCCCCCCAGACGGACCCGCATGCGACGCACCAGCACTCGGCGCTCTGGTTACGCCTTCTCGCACGCGCAGGGCTATGGGGACTTGATGACCTCCAAGAGGTTCCTGCGGCGCCCCCCCGCTGGCCGGCCGGCAACATTCAGCCCACCCAGCCGCTCCACTGGATTCCTTCCCACCAGCCGCTCAGCCGGGTACAGCCCCACTGGTCGTCAACCGAACCACGCGCAGGCGGAGACCTCGCTGGAGATGTACCGCGCTGTCAGGGAGGCGTGATTCTAAGGCCAACAGCGGAAGCACAAGCGACACTCTGTTTACACAGGCGGGACCGTGGGACACACAGAGCCTCACACCATGCCTTATTCCACTTCATTCCTCAGCACACATACCATGCATACCACAAATGCCTCTTTTGCCAGCTGTTTCAGTGTGCCTCTTCAGCCTCTTCAGCCATGCCAACTTAAACCCCTATTTGTCAGTTGGTCAGACTCGAACCAAAGTCAACGTTCCATCAGTACAACTCTGTTGGTGTTTTTTCTAAAATACAGTGCCTTTCTGCATGGTAATGAATTGTATATGCAAAGGACCAATTGAGCTCTGTTTTTAAACAGTGTGTAGCTTTTCCCATTGATTTCCATTGATTTACAGACTTACATAAAAAAACTCTAGCTTTGTTTACCGTTTTCTTCATACGCCTTGCTAAACACTGTTTGGGAGGGGGGGGGGGGGAGTCTCCGTACTGTCCGTCCTCTTAGCGCCACTATGAAAGGTTAAGCCAGTTCTGAATTCGTTGAAACATTTCCGCTTTTGTATTGACTTTTCCGTGAGAACTTTCAAGTGGCAGCACGCCAGTATAGAAGCAGCACACTGTCCTCCGTGTCCCCCCCCCCTCCTTTGGCTTGCATTTGGTTCGAACCGAACCATAGATTCCAGCACCACAGAAGGGGCTGCGCGCGACGCTTTTGTGCAAACTAGTCACGAGGATTTGTCACGTGTCACTAAGTGTATTTTTTTCCACGTGTAATGCAGCCTATGATTTCTAAGGATAAAGTTTCGTATCTTGCTGTTCTATATCCATCCAGCTATTTCATTCCATCGTACCACTTTGATCTAAATGACTGACAACGTATTGCAGGTTAACTCGTTTGTAAAGCTCGACAGCCGTCCAAAACGCTTTAAGAAGGAATCGAGTTTCTTAACCGGCGTTTTTAATATTATATTTGGCATGTGATAAAGAAGAATCGCATAACACATTTCTGAACTCGTTTAGTAAAATTTTATATGAGTTGTCTCGTGTTAGATTCTCTGTGACTCCCAAGCTAGCAAGATATTATTTGTCATAGTTATTCTACTTACAGACATCGGATAATAAGTGCAGACTGATAATGTTGATACAGGCTTACCATTGTTTGACTGTTTATACACCAAATCTCCCAGTCCTGTATACGCGTAACATATTAGGTTAATAAAATGTTTTTGATTCAGATTCTAACCACCACCAGCTCTATACCAAGACACACACACACACACCTATTAGAAACAACATAAAGAGCTCCAGACTAACATGCAATATGGTAGATTACTTACAGACCTAAACAGCTGGGGCACTATTAGGAAACACTAGAGACCTTGAATTGGCAAAGCTGTATGATTGGGTTGTCCCCGTCATTTCATCTGTCCCTCTGCCTGGCTTATGAGCAAATACAGTGGTACCTGAGAACTCGAACTTAATAGCTCGGGATAGAATCCTAAAAAGTTCGAGTTCTGATCGAATTTCCCCCTATGAAATAATGGAAAACCAATTAATTGGTTCCCGGCCCCAAAAAAATTACACCTAATTTTTTTGAGCATTTAAACACAAAATGAACATGATAAAACAAGAAGAGCAAATCCTAAATTTTTTTTTGCAATTTCTCACAGACACTGTGCCAACACTGTACACCGTGCGTAACATTTTTTTCTTAATGGCTTCCAAAATGATAAAGAATGTACCCCAACACTACCCCAAGCCATACCCCACCACTACGCCAACATTAGACTACGCCATGCAGTCCATTTATTTGTATTATTAATCTGCATTCATTAATTTGTTCATAAATTGCAAACTTTTACTTTGTAACATTTGTTCAACTATTGTGTAACTTTTTGGTGAGCAATGGCTACCAAAATGATATAAAGTACAGTGTATTACCTGATATTTTCATTTAAAAAAACACTATCACCAACAAATGATGCTATCACAGCAGGGCTGAGACAGAAGCGTTACCCTTTGTTTCTGCTGACAGATGTGCAAGCGTGACTCATTTCCTCAAGTGTACAAGTTATCTTAGGTAATTGTTCATGGTTCGACTTCTGAGATTCGGATTGAATTCTAGGTCATTTTTTTTCCGAACTGGTTGGTTCCACTTCTAAGAAGTTTGAGTTCTAATGAGTTTGAGTACTGAGGTACCACTGTATAGGCAGACAAATAACAACTTTAGCTTAGCTATATGATAGTTTTAAATTTTTCATTATGTGACAAGTTTGACTCATTACAGCAGTGTTACAGTTTTGCATGTTATTATTAAGAAAAACGCTCGCTGCAAAAAAAAAGTTGTTTCCGCTTCTTACACGATTTTACGATTCCCTTTATATTTAGAAGTATGTATGTGTTCAATAAAACCAAAAATGTGTCTGTTTGTGTTTGTCAGTACAAAGAGAGGAGGAGGTGAGAGTGTGTGAACAGGTGAAATGAAAGAGAGCAGAGAGAGAGAGTGAAAGCACCAAGTGGGGGTGAGCAGGTAGTCAAGAGAGCTGAAATGCCAAGAACAACTATACTGTAAATAGTCCCATAAGTACCAGCAGTACTATATTGCCCAGCAGCTGCTGCCCACATTGATTGCATCACTTCCCAACTAATTATCTTGAAAACATTGATTATACTTTAGTCCTGAACTCTATTCTACGTTACATTTTTGTTTTGCTTTATTCATGATGACTCTGTGCCTTGTGGAAAAAAATATAAGTTGTTTCACAGTCGTTGGTTGGCACCTTCTTTGACCTTCACCATCACATTTTAAATTCCCTTTAGACATGTCTTTTCATGGCAAATTGCAAATGATTGTTGTTTGAGAACTTTCACCCTTGTGGTAATTTTGTTAAGGAAAATGCAAAGGTAACTGATTAATTAATGTTAATATCAATCTGCACTGCCAGCTAATCCAAACCTCTCGTTTATGCAGTTGTCAAACTTTCTGCACCCAAACATGCAAACTGGAACATTTCAAATGTGAAAATGGCCTTTTATGTTAAGTTGCATAAGTGTTTCTAGTTAGTTATGCCTTTCACTTGCAGTCACTAAGGGTCAAATCCTATACTCAGCCTTACCTGTATGTTAACTTGAATATTTTCTGTATGGATTTTAAATACGTGTACTAAATAGACCTTCATTGAAATATTTCAATAGGCACTTATGATAATACGGACTTTTTTAAAACCCCAGTTTTTTTTAAGATTATTAAACGTATGTTTTTCGGGGAAAACTGATACCAGCGAAAATCCTGAAATGGGTTTGTCTCTACTCAGTGTATTAGATTTAAAAATCCAGTTGCTCTTTTTTAAATGTGGATATGTTTTACAATGTTGTGTTAATGGAATTGCATCTGCATTCGTGTTTTTAACCGCAAAACTACCGTAGTCTGACACATAAAGGCTTTTTATGCACTTTTTTGCCATGCAACTATGTATATGTTTCCCCGAAATTGCGCTTGTTGTCATCGCAATAATGCGAAAACAATGTAGCTAGCAATTAACAGAACTGTTTTGTAAATGTATCCGTCGTGTATGTAATGTATTTATTCAAAATTTGCTCATGATACATTTTCGGATGCATTATTGTGTTTCAAAAGTTCTCACTATTCCGAGTATTTTGACATTAAAATGCAATAGCTGTATGCTTTATTTTGGTTTACGGTACATGTGATGCCGAGGGGCGCTGCGCTTACGGCTCTGGGAGGCTCGGCCCCGTGACGCAGCCGCACTTCGGCCGGCCCTCTGTGGACGGTGCTCCGGCGGATGCTACGGTTTTCGGTGGAAAAGCAAACTTGAAACGCTAAGGATTACACACTTGCATTGTGGGCTTCTATGAAAGGTACAATTACAGATATATTCAAAATGTAACACCAGAATAAACGTAAGTCCTGTTTTATATATTAATGCGTTATATGTTATGCGGTGTAAGCGATTAAATCGCTTATGGCTGTTTCGTACCGTAATCTTTGTACAGACAAGTATTTTGATCGCAATACCATGTTTTTGGTAAAGGGTCGCTAAATTCTTGTGGTTGTTTTGCTCAAAGCGTAAACGCTACTTAATTCACTTTTGATCTATTCATATATTTTTGTCTGTCGTCGATGACCCTGGGTATAATTACCCAGATTAGCAAAATGAAAAGGCGTGTCCAACAAAACCAGTGTAAATGTTCATATTTTAAAAACACTTGAAATAAAACCTAAATGTATATATTAATATGGATTCTATATGTTTGTTGTTCTTTCTGGCGGCGATACGCAATGATGTCATAGATGGAAAATCGATTTTATGTCGCGGTTCATTACATCACATCACGGGTATGTTAGTATCGCCATTTGTTAGTATGACATTTATCTTTTTGCACGATAATGTTTTTATTTACTAAACCGCTATCGATGGTTGGAGATGCATTAGCGGATCGGTCGCTGGTCACAGCTAGAGCCGGCTTGCATGACCGAATATTCTCGGTGCTGTCAGAAATCCCTGACGCACTGAAACACTCCCAGCATCCAGGCGCTTTGTATCAAGTGGTTTCATGTAGCATCGTGTAACGCAACATTATTCGATGTAATTTAAAGATTGAATACCCCATTACAGTTGTGCATACAATCCTAGCTCCCTTCTGGTGTCTGCGTGTTTCTTGTTTGTGTTATGTAACATCATGCAGTTTCCTGTGTTTGTTGTGAGAAATACAGTAAGATGTCCAATATCCAGCATGGATCTTCCAGGTGGTGCGGTGCCTATAGCCGTAATAATAATCCTGACAACGCTCTTTTTGAGGACTGACATCAGTGCTAGCTAATTATTCTTGTGTTTTCTTTCCTTGAATTTTGGGCTGTGTTTTTGGATACAAGATATGGACACTATGTAAAACTTTTTTGAACACTTAAAATTTATATGGGCCTTGTGATAAAAGAATGATTAACTTGATCATTGGGCATTTTAGACAGCGGGCATAGCAACTTGTCTTAGAGTCGCGTCAGTGAAACTTGGTGACTCTCATATGAGTGTGCCTACAACAACAATTTGGCTGGATGTTTGTTAAGCACTTGTCTCAGGAAAGTTGGTGCTTAGTACATTATTTCTGGTGAGGGATTACTGAGAAGCCCAGTTATTTTGCATAGTTGTTACAGTTAGGGAGCTGGAATCATTACTGTATGTGTTGTGCATTTGGATTGTGTGACACATTCACCCTGACACACTGTAACACTGAAGACAATATCAAATTAAATTACCCTTAATTTCCCACATTGACTTCCATTGATGATTTTCACTCATTAACTATATTTCTAATACAAATTTCTCAGACCAGTAATACACTGATGCATATCTATTTATGCTATACATTCAAAATGAAAAGGATAAGAAAAACCTTGAATATACATTTAAATCACAGGTGCGGGTTATGATTGGGTTATGTTCGGATAATCCTTTCGTAAGGTGAAAATTTTGTAAGGAGGCAATCCATTTTAATATAGTACACCTAACCTAGCAATCATCATAGCCTAGCCTAGCTTAAACATGCTTAGAAAACTTGTATTAGCCTACAGTTGGGCAAAATCTTTAACACAAAGACATAGTAAAGTGTTGAATATCCTATATGATTTATTGAATGATGTACTGAAAGTGAAAAACAGAATGGAAATGGAAGACCCATCGTAAACATGAAATATCTTAACATGCACCATTGTAACCCAGGGAGCAACTGCAGTAATTCGGGAATTGGGAAGTTAAGATTTTTTCATATTGTTCCAGTTTACAGCTGGAGATGTTTAACTATTATCTGAGTATAGAGGCTACAAAGCTCACTGCACACCCCACATGCTTTGAAAGCTGTTGGGCTGCAATGTGGTTTGCATCTTTCTTTTTTTACCTTTCATTGTTGAAACTCCTATCAGTTAATGCAGATATGGTGTACACACGTGAGTTGTGTTGAAATATATTATCTAATACTCTAGAAAACAAAAGGGAACTTACAGTAACCTGCTGACACTAAGACTCCTGAGTCATTGAAGAATCAATCTTCCATGAGTTTTTTCTTCTCTCCTACTTTCTCTTAGTTGTGTTTCTTCAGTCTTTCTCTCCCTGTCAGTCACTTTTGACTGTTGTTCTTATGCCAGCCTTTTCTCTTGCCAGCCGTTAAGTGTTGTAACGTAGTGGTGTAACATCATCAGTCATCAATAGTTTTGAAGCCCTGTTGACAATTGTAGCACAGTGCCTCATCTCACTTTTATTTAGAAAATGGGTAAGTCTACCTTTGACCAAATCACCTCCCGGGTTCTAGGGTGAAACCCTAAACGGGCTGGCTATTATGATTTGCCCTTATGTAAAGTATCTTTGGCAAGTGCTTGGGGTTCTCTATCTCACTATCTATATCTACCTAGGTAGATCTTTCTAAATACTACTGCTCACATGGGGCATTTCAAAATTCATATATTCTTCATATATTTGTAAATATTTCTCATGTCTTCTGTGTATTTAATTGGCACTTTTTTATTGCATGAGGTATCAGTGAGCAGATTGAAGGCAAACTATAATTAAAATGCCTAATTATTGTCTCTCTTCCATAATGTTCCCAACAAATTATGTAGAGGGTCCATAAATGAGTGAACGGGGTTGATGAAGGGATTGTTTGGGGTGAAATTAAATGCTTAATTTTAAGATATGCGCTTTTTTATTAGAGGTGCAAAAAATTATCATTATGATAATTGATTCATTATAGACATGCCGACAAATTATAACTGGATGGTGATTAGTTGGGGTAAAGGGGACCCCGAAGGCGGAGCTAGACTATAGTGCTACATTGGCTTCCAGCGGAGCGGAATCTCTGTCAGAGCAGCAGGCAAACGTCAGGTTGTTTTATTTAACATATGCTAGACAATCTTGAAATGGAACAATTATTAACATTGCAAAGCTCGCTAAATTGTTTTAATCTTCCGCTTGTTATCACCAAGATTTCAAAATGCCAGAACTACACTGCTTTTGAAAATACTGTATACTTGCAATATAATGTCCAGATGGTAGAGCTGGGCGATATGGCCTAAAAACAAAATCTCCAATTTTTTTCACAATAAATGCGATTTTCGATTTTAATCGAAATACTTAATCAAACTATAAATGACAAATAAATGGTTCAAAACAAGTTAATTTTATTTTGTTATTTTTTTTTTTTTACTTTAAAGTTCTTGTAAGTAAATATTCTTGTGAGATGGCAGACCACGCCATTGTAAACACGTTTAGAAACTTGTAAAAACCTTTAGCATGTTAATGAATTCCAGCTTTTCCACAGTATGTATGGGCACATGTCTTTCAATATACATCACGACAGCCTTTGTTATCGCCTTCCACCGTGCCTGATTCTTATCATATGGCACAGTTTGAAATCGTGAGGGACGGTTGCTTGCTTAACTTTGGATATTATGCTGGTGCTGCGGCTATTTTCATTTCGCTGGGAGCTGCACTTCTCCCACTCCGCTGCGTGCCTCTGCTTTAGGTGCCGGGATAAATTTGTCGTGCTGCTTCCTTTGGTTGCAACAGTTTTAAAACAAACTCTGCAACGAGGACTTTGGTCTGTGTCCGACGGCGCAAAACCGAACCATTTAATTGCCATGTTGTTCGTGTTGTTCGTTTGAGTGCGCCGCGCTAATTTACCCGTGATGAATGGTGCGTAGCGTTAGTTCCGCTTTTGGCGCTCGCCTGTAAAATAAGTACAGTAATAAAATCGATTTTCATAAAAACACATCGCCCTGAACTGTAAATTCGAATTAATCGATAAAATTGATTTATCGCCCACCTCTACCATATGGTATGAAAAATTAGACATTATTATATTTTTATTATTGCCAGTTATATAGTTTGTGTTTCATCTAATCATTGCGATTTTCATCTGCAATTAAGATGAAATCATTCTGCAGTGATGCTCCTGCCGCTATTGACTGTATACTGTAGCTAACAGTATGTTGACAGAATGTACCTCGGCTTTGCTCTCTGTTATGCCTGGAATTGGCATCAGGCCCATCGGCCACCCTGATCAGGAAAAGCGGTGAGAGGATGGATGTGTGGATGGAACATGTATTCATATTTCCCTAGAAATTGCCTAATATCACTAACTTCTCTGCATTTAAATGGACCTAAAAAAGAAAAAAAATGAAATGGTTAGGAAAAATGGTATCAAGGAGTGTAGTTTGAGTGGTGTCTCATTCAGCAAATTGCTGATAACACAAAAGTGAACTTAAGGGTTTTAACTTTTGCTTATTTCTGGGAAAGTGGTGAGACTCTGGAACAGGAAGCTCACCAGAATAATGTTGCCATGGGCCTTTTTTTCCGAGTAAGAAATGCCAGAGGAAATTGATTCAAATTCTCTAGTTCTAGAGTCATTGCTCATAGGTTTAAAATAAAATGTAATATTTTGTCATTTAAAATTAATTTATTTTGTGAAAATATTTAAGCAGTATTCTCACTATTGTTATACACAAGGATATGAAAAGATTATTTTATTATTTTTACTTTAAAACGATGCAGCCAATGGGAGCTGTTTAATGATGCAGGTCCTCTGATGCATACCTGTAGCAAGACTCTCAAGAAGCCTTACGGATGTCATAGACAGCGATTATGGTATTATAGGCAACAGCAAAAGGTAATGGAGGCATAAAAACCTAATTACTGATTACTGTTGGTTATTCCACTGTTAAACCACTGAGAAAGGGCAGTTTTCTTTAAGAGAGTTTCTTTAAGAGTTTTTTTCATCCTTATTTACATATTGTTATATATACTATTGTTAATTTTACAAGATACATAATCCAAGGGTTTCAAAAATAGTTACAAATATTAAAAATTTCAGTTTCCATTTTAGTTTGATTATCATTATATTGGTTGTTTCATCTCTCTGGCCCGACAAAGGGTCTTTTAAATCCGGCCCAGCAGTCACATGACGGTGCCTTTGTGGTTGCTAATTGTTGGAATTTGAAATGCCTGTCACGTCTTTGCTGCCATCCTCTGTGAGCTGCTGTCTTCTCTTTCGGCACATGTTTCATCATCCTGGGCAGACAAAAGACTGCTTACTAGGAGCATAAATGGCAAAACGCTTTTAAAAATTTCTGGTAGGAAAAATGCTTGTCAGTTGTCAAATAAGTTGCAGTAACAGTTGCAGTCCTTTTCTTTAAACAGGGGAAATGAATACTATTGTGTAGCACGTGAGTGATTGTTTGATTGGTAAATCTGATTACAATGTGAGCTGACATTTACTTGCATTGTTTTACAGTTTAGTATGTATTTGGTGTTAGGAATATAAGACGAATAAATAAACCTTTAGGGGAACAGGAAGCTATTTGTCTTGCCAGGCCAACCCTACAGTTTTTAGAGATGGAGTCACAGTGACTTAAGCTATCATTCGTTCATATAATTTGAATGGCCGTATCTCATGCACTATGGCACCCACAGCCATTTCTGAGTATGATGTCATTGTGTTGATTTCAGCACCGTGGATATTTCCTGGAGTCTGGGGCAGAGTCAGGGGTAGGTGCTTCTTGGCCTCGTTTGGAGCACTTTCAGATGTCCCCTCTCCTATCAGAAGAACCATCTGTTATCCTGTAGCATCTGTTATTCTGCTGCAAAATGCTTATATGTGCCATGGCAGGTATACAGGCCACCTGAGGATGGGTGCATGCCTTTATCTTCCCAGTGTTTCATCAGTGTTGGGAATTCAAGGTTAGATCACAGGTTTTGCATGCAGGTATAATTGCATTAGGAAGTGGTAACGCAGACTAAACTAGTGGCCTGTTCAGCCTCATTTGGTACGAACGTGTAGTCCAGGGTTCTGAAGGCAGTACTTGCACTACTTACCTGTAGTTTTGAATTCATGGTTTTCTAAGTACTCCTTACAAGTTTTGGCAACACTTTCTTTGAATGCCACATCTAAAAGAATCTATGAACACTTTCATAGCACATTATGATGCAGTATAAACACGGGCATAAATATTTATAAAAATTCACAAGACATTATAACCCGTGTTTATTATGCATTGTGAATGCTTTATGAAGCTGTAAGACTGGAGGTCTTGCAGGCCCCGTCGACCTGACTTCTGGCAAGTTTGGAATGCTGTATCCAGTGTCCTGAAGCAAAGGCCCACCGGCTCTGACAAGTCTGGATCCAAACCACCTAATCACCACATCAAAAGGGACACCTCACCCTCACCAGGCAGCCAGAACCCTGCAGCCGAATTCCAGTGACAAGACCGGACTGCAT
>JAABNY020000039.1:25000460-25012890 GCA_015164015.2 Brevimyrus niger
CATAAATATAATTAACTAAATTGGAGTCAGATATAATTTGGTCCTTACCTAAAACGGGTAAGTAATTTTACAGGAGCACTCGGAAGGATCCCACACGCAATACAAGCCTCCGCCATTGGGCCAGTGGACGGTTCCCTTACAAAGCTCTCATCTACAATGAAATATAAATACCTGCATCCTTAATCCTTATACCAAAAATTGCAATGCATTGTAAATGACAGCTTTTTTGGATTTCATGAATCAATATAATAATTTTTATCTGAAGAAGATGTCATGTTTTATTAATTCTTATACCGACCATTACAATGCATTATAGATGGTAGTATAAAGTAAAGTGTCTTGTGCTCTCATCTCATTAATCCCTTCAGGAATGTGTGTGTGTGCTGGCTCAGACATTTGTTTCTTTATATTGTGCTCAATAGCTGTTTCCTCAGTACTGGCTTTCAGGCAGACGGGTGCTGGTGCTTAGGCCGGCCATTTCCAATCAGCAGGCAGGGCTGGCCTGGCTTCCCCTTTCCCAGACCACAGACATTGAAATATCCCCACCCCCATCCCCTGGATACAATAAAGAGAAAGCGCAATCACACCTCTTCCTTCCCTTCTACTGATTCCCAGAATTTCTGTGCTTTCTTTCCTGATGGGAAATGGTACTGCAGCACTGTGAATAATTTAACCATGTGTCGGTAAAATTAGACAATTAGGGCAATGAGAGTGAATGAATTCCAGTTTGAGATCTGTTGGTTCTTGCAAATCCTTTCTGAATGAATGCGGCATGGCTTGATACATTATTACAGTGTGTCAGCTGATGTATTTATTATATTATAGTTATTTCAGATCTGAAGCTGATGCATGTCTTGAACTATCATTCTGGGATTTCTTTATTATTACTTTAAGTTCTCACTGAATTAAGCTTAATGATCTACAGACGTACTTCCATGTATTATAGCGTATTTTCATGAAAAGTACAATAATCTCACATGCTGGACAAATTACAGTGTAAATTGCAGAGTGAATAGCTTGATTTTATTAGTTTTTTCCATCATGCTGTAGTTTAGGAGAGTATATTAAATGTCATTCACCTTGTAGATCATAGAACATGCAGTTGTTATTGGCAATATTTGCATTATACTGTATATGGAATAGCCAAAACTTAAATTCTTCCAGGTAGATTTGTGCTTACATGTTTGCCTGATCACCACTGCTTTATGCTTTGCTAAAGATGTGCCTGAAATTAGGTATATTCTATCATTTTAACTTGATTTCTCACTATATACACAAAGAAATGGGACAGAATCCTGTAGGAGAGAGAGCATGTGTCAGGATGGGTCCCTGTCCTTCCCTGTTGGTATGGCTGTTCCCGGTTTGGCCAGGAGGTGGCGCTGCCCATCCGACTGGCCACACAGGAAATGGACATAACTATGCTGCAGGACAGGGACCGATCCCGACATCATCAAACTGTTAGGCTGAGGTAACATGCCACAAAACCAATAGTTTATTAATTTAGCATTACTGCGCAAGAAATGCATGTGCAGCTTTGCATGAATATCTCGTAGATTTAAACAACATAGAAAATAAAGCAATGCATGGATAGCAGTTGTAAATATGCTAAACTTAGAGAAGTATAGCTCTCTTTTCTGAATTGTGGTCAAGCACTGTTAATTCAATGAGCCACAAGAATAGTAGAACAAAAAGTCCTATAGTAAAAAGAATATGGGCTAAATTTGACTAGTGTCTGTTTAGATGCATTCACATAAGCAAAAGATCAGTTTTGATAGGACAATCATGAAATAAAAAAAAAACTGTATTCTTGTCTATGATGCATATTCCTTTAATGTCTGTTGTTGCTGTCTTATCTTTCTTACATGCCCGTATCCTCTTTTTTTGTCATCTTCTGGCTTCCGTTAAAAAGCCGTCATGTTTAAAATGCTTTGTAAGATCATGCTTTTCCGATTGTTAAAGCTTTTCATTTACATTCAGCTGCTGAAATCAATTTCTTGTAACCTAGTTTATGCTACAGCAATGAAGGCTTGAAAATGAATTTTACATGTTTCGAAGCGTGCTACTTTCAAAGTACAAACATATTCAAAATTTAAAAAGACCATTTATTTTGCACTGTGAAACCACCTAGGACACTGGTAAAATGATACTTGACATAGAAAAATTGCAGCAATATGCAGTAATAGAGATACAACTATCATATAAAAATCTTATTTCTTTACAGTTCAATAAATTAGCAATTTCAAAATGAAGCATGTGGGCTTAACTGAACCATGAGCTCTAAGTATGATGCATGTTCCTCCAAATCCTTGGCACACTCCAGCATGTTATTCTGCTATTCGAAAAGTAAACACGTCAGGGACGAAATCTTGTGTAAACCGACAGGAGATCCGTGTTATTTTGGAAAAGTGCAATAGCAGAAACTGTCTGTACAAATCTATCAAATAAATGAAAAGATGGATGCTGAAAATCTGTGAAGGGATGCACTGGTATAGCTAGATGTTAATTAAAGCACATTTCAACCAAGCAAGAAAAAAAATATTGTAGTAATACATTGCGGTTTAGCGGAGTATTCCAAATTCAGATAAACTGATAAATCATCTAACTTTTTTGTTTCTTTTTTTAGATGGCTACCTTCCAGCGGAGAACCTCTTCCGATTTGACCATTCAGATGTCATTTCTCCCAGGGCCCAATAGCATGACATGTCCAAATTAAACCCTGGTTCTGCTCCCAGTTAGTCTTGCTCTCACCGCTGCTGCCTCCTACATGGCTCACATGAACCCTTCCTCCAAGCTGTCCGGGGAGACCATCATAGTGCATCATATCCCGCTGGTGCACTGCCAAATCCCTGGACGCCAGTGCTGCGGGCCGGTCAAACATCCCAACCCCTTCTGTCCGCCTGACAACCTGGGACTGACGCGCACCACCTCTCTACCTGAGCGGGATATCCTCCACCAGGAGGCGCTGGTCTACAGCAGCCTGATCCAGACCTCCAGCAGGGGCGGTTCCACTGAATCGGCAGGCCGGACGGGGGCCCTGGGAAGCAGCTCCTGTGAGGCTTCTCCCCAGCCACCTGTGTCTTGCAAGTCAAGATACAAGACTAACCCCCTCCGCCACAATCCCTTTCTCCTTCATGCAGATGAGGATGAAGAGGAGGATGATGCATATGAGGATGAGGATGGGGGTAACCTGATTGGCTACCTAGAGGATTCCTCTTTTCACTTGCATGGGAATCCCGAAGGCTCTGCCCCGGCCGTGTCCTCCTTCCGGCTGCATGATGCAGAATACAGCCCAGATCCCATCCAGAGTTCAGCCCTCACGGAAGGTCTCCAGCTTGCCAAGCTTGGTAGAGAGCAACGCCATGGGAGCGGCAGCTCTCCCCTGTCTATGGACTGCGGTGAGCAGGACTGGGCTGAGGATGAGGACGAGAAGGATGAAGATCTTCACACGATTAATGGACAGGGCAGCCAGGCCTGGAGCTGCTGCTCCTCACCAGATGTTGACCTGCCGCCCACCCACCGCTACTGCTACAGCCTCTCGGAGCTGCTTCCCGAGAGCCAGCTGGCCTACGGCCAGGACTTGTCCCGCCAAGGCTGGGAGGGACCCTTCCTGAACATTAGTGCCATCTACGACAATACAAGTAACGTAACCCCTGCCAAACCACTGAACCTCAACATGGCCGCCACCCAGTCCGTCAGTTCCTCTAGTTCAGATTCAGGAGGCGCCTTTTACCTTGACCTGCAAACCTCGCCCTCCGAGCCTCGGCGCGACAGAAACAGCTGCAAGCCGGACGCTGACATAAATGCTCTGTACTGCTGCAGAGCCTCACAGGCTGTGGATGCCAACTGCAACACGTATCCCATCTGCCGGTCATCATCAGAGACGGCAGAGCTGAGCTCCTGTGCCCAGAGCCCCGTCAGGCTTGGGGGAGCCACACAGAACTACTATAAGCTGGTGACCTGCGACCTGTCCTCCCAGTCCTCCCCCAGTCCAGCCGGCTCCTCAGCCACGAGCTGCTCTGAGGGACAGGGCAGCCCAAACCAGCCCACCGAGTACTTCCTCTTTAGGCAACCTGCCGGAGAAATGGAAACCGAGGAGGAGGAGGAGAAAGAGGAGGACCTGTTAAGGGTAGGAGATATATGAGACTGAGAGAAGGTCATTTGTTTTATGGAGTGTGTGTGTGTGTGTGTGTGTGTGTGTGTATATATATATATATATATACACATATATAATTAGTGCTGTCAAACTATTTAAATTCCTAATCAGATTAATCACAGGGTTGCTGTTGAATAATTTCGATTAATCACGATTAAATATCATTAATTTTTAATCTCTATTAATCACATTTTATTTTGCATGACCAATCAGACCCAAGAAAGAAGGTAATATATATGCACTTAACGTTTATTGAACATCTTGAACGCAAGTCAGATGCATTCCATTTGCCACAGAAGTGCAATACTATGGACCCATATCTCAAAAACCAAGATTTTTTGCTTAGCCGGATAACTTGTCGGATTTAAGGTACCTCAGTTTAAATGGTCTTTATCCTCGTTCTCTGACAATTAGCCCGAACTACCATAAATTTGACAAATAATCCCACTAATCATGAAATCCAATTCTAGCCCGGTTAATTGGTAGCCATTGTTAGCAATATCAGTTGATAACACATTATGCACGGTGCTTCACGTATAAAACTCCGTAGCACACGTCTACAGATAAGTTGGACGGTATAGTGTGTGCGACCGATTTAATGAGCCACAAATGAGAAGTACTGCTTAAACAGGATAAAACTACAAGTTTCCCTTGTGTGGATAAAGGGCGCAGCCATCTTGGATTCTGAACTCAGGATCCTCTGTGTTGTCTGAGAGATTTCTCGGATCTCCGAGAAACGGGAGCGCACATCACGTCACCTCCGGCAAACTGAAACTCGGAATCTGACTCAGGAACTGCCCAAAATGGGTTGACAGAGACATTTCAGGGATTTTGGGTCATTCTGTACTACAGATAAATTTTTATCAGATTAATCATTATGATGGATTAATCCACGTTAACCTGTTAATTTTGACAGCCCTAATAATATATATATATATATATATATACACACATGTTCATACACACATATAAGTGTGTGTGTTATATTAATATGCTGCAGATATGCAAGTCATTCTTTGTGATAATGTGGTTAGCATGATAAGTTTCAGGTTTCACCATTCATGATATTCACTTTCAAAAACAATACAGTATGTACAGTGTAAGGTTCATTTTTAAGCTGGGCAATAGATGCCCCCAAAGCATCATTGTTTTTTTTCTGTTAAGAAATCAGTGTCTTTTTCTCCCAAAAACCTACAAAAATGAGTCTTTCAGTAGCACTGTGCTTACCTGGAATTCAGACTGTGCTTGATATCCCAGATACCTCATGGATTTGAATGCAGGCCATGTTCTTAGCCAGCTTAACACTGCTGGTGGCTCCAGGACAGTTCGGCTGGTTGGCGGCTCCTGTAATCTGTGCAGTGCTGTAAAAAATGTTGTTGTTAAAGGGCCACCAGCTGGCCAGACTGTGTATTTCACACTGTCATCTTCATAACCTCCTCTCTGGGGGGAGCGTACATTAAGCACAGTAATACACAAGACAAAGTAACCTTTTATTTTACGTATTTACTTCATTGTAAATTACATTTTCTGACTATGTCTCAGTCGAAGCTTATTTGTAGAGCTGGGCGATATGGCCTAAAAATTTTCGATTTTAATCGATTTTCCCTTCCCCTACTCAAAATCAAACCACAGATGACAAAGTTTTAATTTAATTCCATTTTTGTTACTTTAGAGTTAAAGTGGAATCTGACAAGCCAAAAAAGATGCTTTTAAGTGAGATGGCAGATCACGCCACTTTTAGCATGTTAATGAATCCTGGCTTTTCCACAGTATATTTGAGCACCATGTCTTTTGCAATATACATCGTGACAGCATTTGTTATCGCTTTCCGCCTTATTGCCCCATTCTTATTATATGGCTCACAGTTCGAAAACGTGTCAGCGACGGTTGCTTGCTTAACTTTGGATGTTGTGCTGGTGCTGCGGGTATTTTCATTTCGCTGGGAGCTGTACTAAGCTGCGTGCCTCTGCTTTAGGTGCTGGAATAAATTTGTCGTGCTGCTTCCTTTGGTTGCAACAGTTTTTAAACAGATTTTGTAACGAGGACTCGTTTGGTGTGTCTCTGATGGCGCAAAACCGAACCATTGCCATGTTGTTTGTGAATCCAATACGTGTTTGGGTGCGCCGCGCTAATATACCCGTGAAGAACGCTGCGTCGCATTAGTTCCTCTTTTGGCGCTCGCGTGTAAAATAAGTAATACAATCGATTTTCATAAAAACACATCGTCCTGAACTGTAAATTTCAAATTAATCAATAAAACCTATTTATCTACTTATAAGTTAGTCACTACTTTTATGTTGCAAAATTAGAATCCAAAAAGAAATTAAACTGGTCAGTTTTTAAATTCTGCATGCAAACTCGTTGATGTGTCCTAAAAGTGGAGATGTAATTATCAGGCATATTTGTTTTAAATGCCTTGATTTCTTTTTTCATAACATAGCACCAAATCTTAATGATGACCAGTGAAGCAGAGGAGGAGGAGAGAAGCTGTGGGCAAGGAGATCGTGAAGCTCCTGTGAGCATGGAGGGGCAGCTGTATGTCAACGTCTCCCCTCTGATTGGCGGTCACAGTCAGTGTGCCCCAGGTCACAGCCAGTGTACCGCGGAGGGCGTGGGAAGACCCCGTTCCCGCAGCTACGATCGCTGCCTGGATGCATCACCCTCCCTGGAGCGCATGCTGAGCTGCCCCATGCGCCTCAGCGAGGGAAGCCCCCACTGCCCCCCCCGTGTCACCTCCTTCGCAGAGATCGCCCGCAGTAAGAAACGGGGTGCAGTGAACCACAGGGAGATCTCATCTACTCGCTCCCACTCCGCTCTGGAGTTCCCTCCTGTCCTGGAACTCAAGCAGTCAGCTGAGGACGACGGCCTGCAGTCGCAGCTCCTCACGCGCTGCTGCAGCCAAGGCAGCTGCCATGCAGCGACGTCGCTCCTCCCACATTCCCAGCCAGGTGGTCTGCCCAGTGCGGAATCCTGCGAGACGTGTACCAGCACTGAAGGTATGAATTAGCAACAAAGCCGGTTTCTTGTGTGTGTGCGTGCCATGGAACAGGTTCCTCAGCTGTGATGTAGTAACTGCACATACTGGGGTGAATTTAGCAGATTTTGAAATGGCTAAGCTAACACACTTCACCAGACATAGTATCATAGTTTCACACCACCATCGACACACCATTTGTTGTGACTACCTAACACTTTTGCTCAGCGCTGTAGATATCTATAAACCTTATATAACAGGGTGTTTGGAAATCCCTGTTTTTGAGATGCTGGAGCTGCCACAAACGGCACCAGCAATCATAGCACCTTCGAAACCACTCGCACCACACACATCACTCATTCTAATGCTTAGTCAGACAGTGAGTGAATCTGTCCACCCTTCGCTGTAGGCATTCGGTCGCAGCCACATGATTCGTCGTTTGGGGAAGAAGGATGTTTGTGCTAACGAGTGGGTGTGTGTAAGAAACAGGCCTCCGAGTACGTATTTGTATGTTCATACTTCAAATTAGGTCAAAGTGTGGTAGAGCCCCATATTATTTTTGAAGTCATTTGCCTTAGTTATTCAGTCATTTTGCCAGCACAGTTTGTTTGAAGGGATCAAAGTCCAGGGTCTGCACCGTGATTAGGATGACAGGTAGACAGGTACCCCAGACTGTTGCACTGTGGTTTGTGGTCGGTCTACGCACACACAGCACTTAGGGCGTTTCTTACTTATATATTTTAGCAAGGTGAATTTGGCCAGCCCTCAGATATGCTCTCCACCATGAAGTAAAGGCTGAGTCTTCCTTAGCCTCGGTTAGATATTAATGACACAATAACGGATATGTAAACTTTCAGGTGCCTTCTGCATCACTACATAAACCTACAAGGAAGTGTAATGCATATATACAAATATGTACATATATGTATATGTGTATATACATGCGTGCACACACGCAAACAACTTTGTTAAGGGAGCACTTTATATTTTTAAATAGATATGTATTTTAAAATCCTATTTTAATCCTGGTTCTGCTGGCAGAAGGTTATGCTGAGCAGCAAGTTGCTACCTGGTTCAAAATTTCTAAGACAGCAGCACACAAGAATAAGGTGAAGCAGGAGACACTGGGCATGACCAGAAACCGTCCAGGTAGCAGGTGAAAGTGACATTCTAACGCCAGAGGTGACTGTTAACTCATGAATTGGCGGATGACATCAAGTGACCTTCAAAATGAATGGGAAACATTAAGTGCCGGTGTGAAGTGCACAGCTAGGACAGTCCGCACCAGTCTCCTAGAAGCAGGGCTGAAGTCCCGAAAAGCAAGAAGCCCTTCATTAATGAGAAAAAGGGAACAACCAGACAGAAAAATGCTAAATAGTAAGCAAATGCATCTATAACTTCAAATAATAGGAAAATAAAACCGTTATGCTAACTAACTGGATTCTTCTTAGCTTCCCCTTAAAAAATACATAAGGTGCACCAGTCATCTAGATAAATATGACCAGAATCCTGAGACAGTTATGCTACAGTTTGTTTGTAAAGTCTGGTTGACATATGAAGTAATATCTAATAATTTTATTATAAATATATGAATGTACTTTACCTTGAATTTCTTTAAAAAAACATCTAAATCTCCTGTCTCAAAATCTTAAATGAAGGCTTTCATTCATGTAGTTAAAAGTGCAGTGTCAGAATTTGGTAGCCTTCACCTTTGTCCAGCTGATATGTCGTCACACCCAGTCACCATGAGCACTATCAATGGGAACAGATCCCTCAGGGTGCTGCTTACAGCACAGCAGGGCTTGTGCTGATAGGCCCAGCCCGGTGACCGTGTCATACAGGAAGGCGGGGCCTCACTGCAGAATGTGTCATCAGAGCCCAGTGCTGCTGTTTACTGTCAGCACAGTACCTCAGGAGCTGTTAAGTTACCAATCAGGGCTGACAAACAGGAAGCTCAGAGACTCAGGGCTTCTTATACAAGAAATGTTCACACATGGGGAAGAAATAATGAAACCTGTGTTCTGCGGGGGAATTCAGATAGGATGAGAAAATTTGTGTAGAGAATTTTTAGAAATGGGCAGTTTTTTTGCAAGGTGCTCTTCACAGTCCAGCACAGGAGCAGTGTGTGTTATGAAGGCGTCTGCTCTTTCGGTTGCTCTACGCTCCCCCTTGTGGACAAGAGGCAATATTAAGAAACCGGAGGTGACATTTAAGGGAAAGAGCATGTGAGATAAACAAATTGTGCAATCCCTGCATCTGGTTTGTATTGAAGTCTGAGCACACAAGGAAGGGAATACATTGAACAGGTTTGTGTGCTCTTTTTGATTTAGGTTTTATTGTGGTCATTACCGTATGCTGTGTATTTTATTGTTTTTTGTTTAGTAGACTAACTTCACCTTACTGTTAGCTTAGCGTTAAGTTTATTTCACTTCTTGTTTTAGCATTCTGTATTGGTTACTAGTACACTATTATTTTTCCATGGATTTTTATGATTTTTATTCCTATTTTCATTGTGAGTCATTAATAGCGAAAATTGATGTGAGTGTAAAGTTTTTATTCAAGGTAATTTACACCACCATAATCCAGAATAAAAATAATAGCCGCAGTTTGACTCTGGGAGGACTGTAGCCTCACATCTCCAGGGTGCTGGGTTTTATACGTGGCCCAGCTCCGTGTGGGCGGAGCTTGGGTCTTCTCCTGTGTTTGCATGGGTTTCCTCTGGGTAACTCCTCCCATATTCTGAAAACCGGGTTTTGTGAATTGCCATTGCTAAATTGCCCATGTGTGTGAGAGTGTTTGTCCTATGAAGGGCTGATATCTCATCCAGGGTGGTTTTTTGCTTAGGATAAGCTCCAAAACTCAACAACAGTGATGCATTTGAATTATAACTCTAGATTTGGATAAATGGAAATGAAACCCCGTATTGATAATTGATTGGGCAAAGTTGTGCTCTTTTAGTCTCCATCTTTTCTTTCTGGTAACAGTCTTTTTCTCTGTTCCTTCTGTCCCATGTCAGACGGCTGGTCCCCGTCATCCGATGGTTCTCCTTCAGTGGTACGTTACAGCAAGGACAAGCGGCCCAACACCCTTCCCATCCAGCCCTTCATGTTCCAGCACCAGGTGGGCAAGTCTCAGAACCAGCTGCTGCGGCCACTGCTGAGCGAGTACGTCAGCCAGATGCAGAACCGAGCCAGGGGCAAGCTGACCGTCCCGGGGGGCGAGGAGCCCACGGAAGGCCCGCCGAGGAGACAGGTTATGGCCCCGGGCTCTGTCCGGCCCTCCCCACTTGGAAGTCATTCCCCGGTCCACCAGCATGGGAATCCCAGCTTGGAGACCCGCTCCGCTTGCCGCCTGAGCCCAGAGCGTGGCCAGGGAAGCCCAAGAGCCCCACACAGTCTCTCCTTCCCAGACACTACTAACCCTCTGCCGCTCTTGGCCACCCCCTGGTGCTCGCTGCAGTCGAACCAGGCTCAGGGGCACAGCCTCGTTGAAGGACAGCCTCCCGCCATCACAGCTTTCCATCCCTCGAACGACGCCTTGCCACCTCCTCTGCTGCCTGTCGCTTCAGTTAGCTGCATCCATCCGACCTCCCCGGCTGCCAAGCCCAATCCCCTGGAACCCAGCCACAGTTATGGCAGCAGCCAACAGATGAAAGCCTCTGCTGTTGACTGCTCTGGGCCCACACTGTCCAAAAGTAGGTGTCTCCAACTCTGTTGGCTTTTGAACAAACTTCTTCTCGCTAATAACAGGGTTCAGTCACAGTTTTTGGCAACAGATTGCCATTATTTTTTTCAGTTGCCTACCCGACAACTCCAGTTTCCCTGAAATGGTCGCCATCAGTCAGAGTTAGCTCCCATCTGTCATTTCCTTTTGTCTTTTCTCCTGTTATTCCTCTTTCCGGGCTTGGTTATGAGTTATGTCAGCAAATGACCAGACTTAAATTCTGACACCTAGATTTACTTCATGGTTAACATACATTTTTGTTTGTTTGTTCTGTACAAGGCGGCCCTACAAACCAGGTAGATTCGTCAACATTATTTCGTAAATTTATACTAAACCAAAAAATTAAATGCATAGCCACAAGAATAATCAGTTTTTAATTATTTACACAATTTTAAACAGAATGTATAACTTAACAGGACAAAATGTTGGTGAGATGGTTGGATCACCGAACAATATGAATTGTGTGACTATAGAGCTTTTGCTTTCATTATATAGAGTTCATGACCTCAGAGATTATCTTCATAAGTGATTTACTGTGATGGTCACACTGCATGCACAGAAGTTATAGTGATTCAACAGCATTAGTTAACTGCCTTCTTTGACTGCCAACAACATATCCTTCATTTTACTTAAGATGCAGATTGTATCCAATGTAACATAGATGTTACTAAAGATCTTTTGTTGACTTAAAATAATATAATCTTAATGGTTTTATGTAGCCAGTTCTCCATCCTCCAGCCCCAGATGGGGACGGGCCATATTTGCTCTGGCGTTCTCACATTTGCTGAACCCCGCTTCCCATGTGTGCGTGGCTCTGCAGGTTGGGTCGGTGTGTCTGTGATCAGAAGATCACCCCGATTCACATCCCAAGTTCGGCAGAATAGCTTCACATTTTTATGGTCTTGAGCAAAGGCCCTTAATCCCCAGTCGCTCCAGGGTCTATTTGACTCTGCTGTCTGTGTTTCCTCTTGGATAAAAGCGTCTGCTAGAAAAGTACGTGAAACTGCCATGAAAGGTGACCACAAGCCAAGCCTGGCGGCAAACACCTCAGGTAGCTGAATGGGACAGAGTAGGAGGGACCATTGCAAAGGTCACAACAAGCTGTGTGGACCTGCTAAGCTCGTCACACTTCACTCTTTCCTTTAGTGCTGTTGCAGTGCCGTTTTGTGTGTGTGCTCTATGATGGGCCCCCATCCTGTCCAGGGCTTTGCTGTCTTGAATAGACTCCAGCCTCCCGTACAGGATGGATGGATGAATTGCAGTGATCAGAATGCAGTTCACTAGCATGAGTTGCACTTTTTTGTAACATTTAATACTGAATATCCCTTGGAACTAATAACTGGATCTAACTTCCTGTCCTGATTTCACTTTCCTCATTGCTTTCATAACTACACTTGTGTATTCTCTCTGTCCTTTCCCATCATTCATTTTGGTCCTTCCTTCTCTCTCTGCAATGTTTACCTGACCCCCCCCCCCCCCCCCCCCCCCCCTCCTGCCTCTTCTTGGCGGCTCCTTCCCCTCCCCCCCCCCCCCCCCCCCCCCCCGCCCCCCCCCCCCCCGCCTTGGCCGCGCGGCGTCTC
>JAABNY020000039.1:25023965-25037432 GCA_015164015.2 Brevimyrus niger
GCTTCCGGGATAGGCTCCGGACCCCCCGCGACCCAGTAGGATAAGCAGTTTGGAAAATGGATGGATGGATGGATGTTATATTATATACTGATGGAACAAATATAAGTGAAATACTCATTTCACGTTGGTTTATCCTTTATTAATCTTGACCCATCGTTTATCTCAAGTAGCTACTATATTTGTTCATGATTTTTACTTCTGTAGTAACTGAGTTACTAAGTATTGGTGCCCTCTCCGGTAAAGTGGAAAAGCTGTGGAAGAGACTGGGCACAGCAAGTCTGCCTCCCTAAATGTGCATAATGGATAGTTTCATTAAGAAAAACGTCATGAGAGATGTATCTGAGACTGAGTATCCAAAAGAAGCAATTTTACTGGTGGAGTTGCTGAGAAAAATGACCTGTATAAAATGCACAAGTCTGTAATTCAGAACAGTGGTTCAGTAGGTAGCACTGACCCGACTCTCTAAGGTTGGGATATTGAATCCCACCTCTTCTGTGTTTGTGTAGAGTTTGCATGTTCTCCCTGTTTCCTCCATAAACTATAATATCCTTCTTGAACAACATGAAAGCGTGGATCTGTCTTGCCTTGTATCAACATCTCAGGTTAGGGTTGATGGTGTGGGAAGTATTTCATTTATTTATATTTTTTATATTATTTATATATACTTTTATATATATTTTTATATTATTTATTTATATTATACCTGAGTAATTGTTGCTGACAAGCAAATTAAAGCAAATTTACATTTAAACAGTAGCTGTCCAATGTGCTGGACAGTAAGAATCACAGTACAGGCATTTACAGGTAAGGAGCATGCACTGATTACAGTGTATTGCCGCACCCACCACACAACAAACCACCTCAGGGATGAGAACCGGAGTGCAGTCATATGGCAGGATGATACCTCTGCACCACAGTAGTCCAAATGGATCAGTGCAAGGTTTTTTTCCAGTGTCTGGAGTGCCAGTCCTGCCAGCAACACCCAAGTTATTCCTCCTTACAGGGCTCGATGTAGATTAACATCATACCCAGGACAAAGCAACTGCAGGTTAAGGGCCTTGCTCAAGGGCCCAACAGAGTAGAATCACTCTGGGCATTCACAGGATTTGAACCAGCAACCTTCCAGTTACTGGTACAGATCCCTAGCCTCAGAGCCAGCACTCTGTCCTTAATGGAGGTGTTTACATAAACACAACAAAATTACAGCTTCAAAAACAAGTAGGTTTTCAGGTGTGATTGAAAAGCAGTCAGCTTTAGGCCATATCTGATGCACAAAGGTAAGGCATCCCATATTCTTGGGGCTGCCACTGCAAAACCTTAATTGGCTCTTGTCTTTATACTTGCTCTAGGTGTGGCTAGCAGAAGCTGGTTGGCAGATCCGAGAGATCTAGAAGGTAGCATAGCAGATCCGTGGTGCTAGACTGTTTCAAAAACTAGCAATAAAACTTAAAAATCAATTCTAAAATCGGCAATTAATGTGCTGATGCTAAACCAGGTGAAATACAGTCAGGCCAAAAAATATTTGGACAGTGACACTATCTGTATGATTTGGGCTCTGCATGCCTGCCACCACATTGGATTTGAAATGAAACAACTACAACAGAATTGAAGTGCAGACTTTAAGGTTTAATTCAAGGGGTTTGGATCATGAGCTGTTCCAATTCTCCAAACTTTCCTCTTCCCATCATTCTGGTACAGGTTGATCTTGGTCTCATCTGTCCAAATAATGCTGTTCCAGAACTGGGCTGGCTTCTTCAGGTGTTTTTTGGCAAAGTCAATTCTGGCCTTTCTATTTTTGAGGCTGATTAATGGTTTGCACCTTGTGGCGAATCCTTTGTATTTACTCTCATGAAGTCTCCTCTTTATGGTAGATTTAAATACTGATACACCTACTTCCTGGAGAGTGTTCTTCACTTGCGTGGATGTTATGAAGGGGTCTTTCTTCCCCATGGAAAGGATTCTGCGATCATCCACCACTGTTGTCTTCCATGGACGTCCAGGCCTTTTTGAGTTCCCAAGCTTACCAGTGCTCTCTATTTTTTTCAGAATGTACCAAACTGTTGATTTGGTCACTCCTAACATTTCTGCTATCTCTCTGATGGATTTTTTCTTTTTTTCAGTCTTGGGATAGTCTGTTTCACCTCCTTTGAGAGTTCCTTTGACTGCATGATGTGTGTTCACAGCAACAGCTTCCAAATGCAAACACTACACCTGGAATCGACTCCAGAACTTTTTTAATGTTTAATTGATGACAGTTTAACGAGGGAAAAGCCCATGTAGCCTTGTTTTTTTTGCAGCCTTTTGAGTCAATTGTCCAATTACTTTTGGTCCCTTGAAAAAGAGACGGCTACGATTTAAAGAGATGTAATTCCTACACCCTTGCTCCAATTTGGATGTGAATACTCTCAAATTACAGCTGATTTAAGCCCATAATGATTATATAATTGTATCCTGAATATGTTTTTCATAGACAGCTAAAATAACAAAACTTGTGTCACTGTCCAAATATTTTTGGGCCTGATTGTATGTGTCACTCAAAAGCCAGGCAGCTGCATTGTGTGGGAAGTGGATTATTTTGAAACTCCTATGTATAATGAGTTGTATTAGTCTAGTCTCGATGTGATAAATGCATGGATAACGTTTTTTGAGATCTTATTTTTTAAAGAAAGGGATTTAATTTAGCTGATATAAACTAGCTTTCAAAACTAAGTTTATCTGTTTCTTTAGCTTTAGTGAGTCCCAAATTTTTCATATGAGGTTTAGCATGGCATGATAATGGACCAAGCAGACAACCTTGCAAGCTAACGTGTGACAAGATGAACAGCACAATTTCAATATTGTTGTGATTAAGTTTGAGAAGTTGTGTGACATCCGTTGTTTAACAACATCTGCTTTGTTGGACTAGCAGACATCATCAAGGGTAAGATAAATTTGTGTGTCATGATAGACAACCAAAATTAATTTGTGTATCACGATAGACAACCAAAATTAATTTGTGTATCACGATAGACAACCAAAATTAATTTGTGTATCACGATGGACAACCAAAATTAACTTGTGTATCAAAGGTAGAAAAATACAAGGATGGATCAATATATGCGTTTTTTTAATTCAAGACATAATAAAACCAATTAATACACATATAATGGAAATCAATCATTTCGATATTACCATAAATACTATTTTGGTATGTAATATTTTATATGATTGTACAATGCCTTGACACAAAAAAATGTTAGTGCAAAATTTAGAACAATATGAATCTGTTGTGAACCACCAACAAAGTATTCCAAGTCTGTAATTTGCAGTTTCAGCACGATGATGGCAAAAAAAAAAAAGAAACAGGTTGATGGGTTAACAGGAGATTCATTAGTCAAAGTCTGTTTCCACTATTTAAGGTCTGTTCCGCTAATTTCACCGATAATCTACTGATGAATGTGTTATATAGAAGTAAAGCAAAGCATGAAGCATGAAGACATGGAAACGGACAAAAAGGGAGTCTGGTATTCGAACTGTTGAGTCTCCGTCAGCTAGAAGAAGGCATGACCTTCACTGCAGTTTGGGTGAGCCACGGGCCCTCATCCTCATGCAGATTCTGTCCTGTAATGATGAGAATATTACTGATGAGTACAAACAGGGATGAAATGTACTCCAGAAAGGAGTGTACCACTATAAAGTTGCCTGTGATTTTAAAAGTCTTTTACGTTTTCTGATTGAAGCCTTTGCTGACTGTTCTTAAAACTTGACCTTACAGGCTAGACTAGAGTCTGTGCAGTTGTTCCAAAGACTGTTAAAGTACCAATAATTTAACAAATTGTAATAATTTGTTGAATTGAGAAAGTTTATGAATAGCTGCAAAGTCTCTAGGAATCCAATCTACACAACATTCCTAAGGCAGCAAAGAGGGTGTGTGTGTGTTTCCAAATAATAAAATCAGAGTGATGGAGTTACCTGGAATGCTTTGGATTTGCATCTCTCAGTCTCTTTATCAATTCTGACTGTGATCTTCTTCACCCACTCCTCTGTGGCTGCTACACAGAGTTTCAAGCCTTTTCTGGTAATCAGGCTGAAACATCAAAGTTAAAAATAACAACATATATTTATGTTCTGCTTTCAGCTTGTTTAAAAATGCATCATATTCCTTATGCTATTTGAATATGCACTCTGCACTTCTTTTGCTATTGTATCACAGCAAGCTGAGAAGCTAAACTATTTTAAATGTAATAAACTATGATCCAAAGTGTAGTTTTTCAAAAAGGTTATCAGCAAGGATTGTGAAGTCTTCAACCTCTTGAAACAGCTGCTGTTAGTTCTGCTGTATGTGTACCTTACAGACAATGAGATACATACACCACAGCATCGATTGGACATCCCTTGGCCATGTTCTGGATTTCATAGCCCGTCAAAAAGGAAAAAGGTATTTCCTTTTTGCCAACACTCAAACAGCAGTCATTGGCTAGCCCCGCCTGGGTCACTGTGAGAAAATAGACAGAAAAAAGGGAAAATCTTCTTTGGGTGAGAGTGAATCAAGAAGATTACTACAGTAGTTCACATCCTAAATAGGACACAGTGCAAGCTACATCTGTTCGTCTATCCATCCATCCATCCATCCATCCATCCATCCATAATCACTTATCCAATGTAGAATCACAATAAGCTTGTAGCGTCTTCCAGGAAGCACAGGGCACAATACACCTTTCGGGTTAATTGCAGGGAATGCAATTTGGCCAATTCTGAGATGCCAGTTCTCCTAACAGGCCGCTTTTGGTCCCCAGGAATGAAATACCTGGATGGAACCCGTACAAACATAGGGAGAACATTCAAATTGTAAACCTTAAGAGCTGGAAGCAGGATTCACACACCCGTCACTGAAGGTGTGAGGCTCCAGTCTTACCCATTGAAATGCCATAAACATGTATCCATCTACCAGGGTCGCAAAGAGCCTGGACCTTATTCTGCAGAGGACAGTGCATATTTCAAGGGAAGACCCAGAGTGGAATGTCAGTTTTTAAAATTAATTTAGAAATCTTGCCATTGACCAGTGGTAGTAACAAACCATGTATTTGTGTGGGCCTAAGTCTAGCATAAATTCCCCCCCCCCCCAGTTCCCCACTTGGCAAGCTTGACTGCACACTGATTAGTTTTGTTAATTCTGTGTCATTTGTCTCGTGTCTCCGAAAAAAGCATATGTGGCCCCAGTCAGTTGTCCACAAATAGTCCGTACACTAGGGGGGGCTAATCGACTTGCTGAGTGAGCAGCAGACACAACAAACCCATTCCTGCAAGTAACATGTCTACAGGCCAGTAAGGAAAAACAAAACTTTTCATGATGTATTTTGTGAAATACATCTGGAAGTGATTTATATGGTGTCTGACCTGCACCATTTATTTTACTGTTTAATGTTACATGAATGTGTTACTTCACGTGTAACTTGCATAACCATTGCATGACTTAGTGGTGCGAGAAAAGCTTCGCAATGCAGGAGGATGCATTGGTGCAGTAACCTGGAGTGTTACTCCCTGTTGTGGAAATCATACACTATTGCAGGGTGATCCATTTGGCAGAAACACACACTAGCTATCAAATTCCCAAATTCAAATGTACCTGTTTGCTTGCTCAAGAGAAGCATGACTTGTTAATATTCCATTGCCATTCAATTTGATGAAATTTCAGTATCCTATGCAAAGGTAGCCACTGAAGAATTCTTTATTTCAAATTTAGACAAATATCAAAACAATGACCTTTAGGTAAATATACAAGAGCAGTGGTGTTATTGTGCTATTTTTTAATTTGCGCTTTATTACACACAAGCACACACGCAGACACACAAATACATATATAATTTTGTCTATGTGTGTGTATGATAAAGTAGGTGTAACTTACCCATGCAGAAGGAGAAAAGGACACAGATCCACAGGAAGATGGCAGGAATGTACCAGGAGGTCTTAGCTGCAGTGCTCTGGTAAGACATGCCTCTGCTAATGCTGCTGACTTGTCAGGATAGAACACTGTGATTGCTGTTCCTCTGTTGTGCCTCTAGCCCAGCTTGGCTCTCTGTAACTCCGTGTGGTCTTTTATAGCCATGTTCACTTTCAGTTTTAGTCAGACAGCTGGCACAAAGCTCATCGATGTAGTCTGACATTTCCCATTTGGACGTGTGTGCAATATTACGTAACGTCTGGCTCGCCTCCAGGAGTCCAAAGGCAAGCGTTTAGGTGAAAGCTCTGCAAGTTCTTCCTGTGTAGCGCTGAATACCACAGACAGTCTAAAGACAGGACTAGCGGCTATAAGTTATGTTTTTGCAATCGATTTACCGTTTCCTGCTTATTCCTGAGTCCCAAAGCTAAAAATGACCATAACCTTCAACTTCAGTATTAAGTGATGCTTAGGGAAATGGCCCTATTGTGGATTAAAACATGTAATAATTTACATTGAAAAGCGGGGGTTCAGCCTCCAAGGAGGTGCTGAATGCAGTTTTAATGTCTCCCCCAAACTGAAAATTCCCTCTTGCGTCAATATTAAGAAATTGCGAAAACATGTGGCAGAGATTTCCCATCATATTTATTTACTTACTTGCAAGCGTGTTATCATAGCACTCCAGACAAGAGCAGTATGCTGGGGGGGGGGGGGGCACCAGTAAAGTATGTAGTTCTGTAGTTAATAAACTACAGTTTTATCGTTTGTACATCACTTATAAAAACTAAAGAGTCATTGAATGAAGATGAGAGTGCACATATTTTTAATCATTAGAGGCATATTTAAGACTTCAGGAAGTCCAGTATAGCACACTCTCTGCTAGTAATCAACAGCTGCACTGTGGAAGCAGCGAAAGGCACCAAGTTCCTTGGGGTGCACATAGCAGATGACCTCACCTGGGCCGACAACATCACCTCCCTAATCAATAAGGTACAGCAGTGCCCACACTTCCTCTGCCGACGGAAAAGAGTATTGCTCCCCCAATGTGTGCTTGCAGCTTTCCACAGGGGAGCCATAGAGAGCATCCTAACCAGCTGCATCGCTTTTGCAAAACTTCAGACCACAAATTCCTCCAGCAAATGATACTATGGACATCAGAAAAGCTCATCGTACCCTCTCTACACTCACCAAGCACATCTACAACAAACACTGCAGAAACAAGGCCCGTTATATGAAACAGTCCCGCTCTCATCCATCCATCTCATCTCATCCATCTCGTTCATCCCATTTCATCTGGATTTAAGGTTCTTGTATCTGGTCCACCAGGTCCTGGTTTCCCCTAGACTATCAGACTCCTCAGCTCTCATCTAACTCATAAACACTAACGGACAAGGGTTCCACTTGCATATTAGCACTCTGAAGTTATTATATAGTTCTACTGTTTACTTGCTTATTGAAGTCATTGTTGTGTATTCTTGTGTATTGATTTTTTTGTATCCAGTATTTGTTGTTCAGTATTTATTGTTCAACTCTTCTTTGGTCTAGCAGTCCAATGTTCTGTCAAAACACAGCTTTGATGTGAGTGAAATGACAATAATGTGACTTGAATAATATGTATCCATCCATTTTCCAACCCGCTTATCCTACTGGGTCGCAGAGCCTATCCCGGAAGCAATGGGCATGAGGCAATCCAACCCTGGATGGGGGGCAGCACACTCACACACCAGTCACTCACACATGCATACCTATGGGCAATTTAGCAAATCCAATTAGCCTCAATATGTCTTTGGACACACACACACACACACACACATATATATATCTGTATGTGTGTGTGCGTGCGTGTGTGTGTGTGTATGTGTAGTCTTTATTTTAAATAATTTCCCAGACAAACATGGAAGCGTGAACATTTTCCAATTTCTTTTAATTGATTTGCATACTAATTGCTGGAATACAGCGCTTTCAAATACAGATTTTGATACATTTTCATTCAGCATCTAAATACAATGCTATAATATTTTGAAGATAACATACATTTACCTAATTAAAAATGATTTTTATATACAATTTCAAATACCATACTTTATTACTGGTAGAAGTGTTTCAGCAACAAATTTGAATTTTATTCCATTACTTCTTAAGACTTTTTCCAATGTTGACGAGTTTCAGCCTTGTCTAAATCAAGGTCCTTGAATTACCGTATCTGTGATAATCTGTGGGGTGGAATTGGTCAGACAGTTGTTAGGTGGCTCCTTTTATTCTGTAAAACAGAGAGTAAAGGCCACTGACAAAATTGCCTGGATAGGGGGGCAATACACAAACTACTAGGATGAGCTGTACATGGCCTATAGACTAAGGTGAATCTTACCACAGCTCATTTTCTTTGCTGTTTTTGGTCCAGTAGATCCATGAGTCTGGCTGCCCAGTTATAATCTTCTGGAACTGGCGCACAAAGTTTCTTATTTTTTTTTGTGATGAATCTGAAAAAGACAAGACTTTAATAATCAACTTGTGAAATCACTTGCGAAATTCCCATCCAAGATGTACCCCCAGCCCCCTATTGCCTGGATTAGGCTACAGGGTCCCCACAACCCTGACTAGGATAGGGGGCAAGAGGGTGGGTGGATGGATGGATAGATGGATGGATGGACTTGCATTTTATCCGTGGTCTTCCAGAATTTTTTCTCTATTTCACCATTTTACAGTAGTACTTAGTCGAAGAATAGAGTAGCACTTTTTTAAGCAGTTCAACCAACAAGCTAACCAGTGGCCACTCTCCCACCTACTGATCTCTCCTGTCTCAGAGTTGGACCAATCTGCATGACGTGCTTCTTTTATTGCATCACACTAGATCAGCACTTGGTCTCTTATACAAAAAAAAACTAACCAAGAAAAAGACAAAACCAAACAAACATTCTAGTTTAGAGGTACCAGGTCATGTTAGGTATGGTTTGTCTGCGGCAGGGTTGTCATAAGTGAGACGCTGTCCTGGGGTCTGCCGTGCCTCTCTCATGGTGCACTGCGGGCCCAGCATGTCTCTCCCATGGTGCCCTCTCCCTCTGGCCTGCCCATGGTGCACTGCGGACCCAGCATGTCTCTCCCATGGTGCCCTCTCCCTCTGGCCTGCCCATGGTGCACTGCGGACCCAGCATGTCTCTCCCATGGTGCCCTCTCCCTCTGGCCCGCCCATGGTGCACTGCGGACCCAGCATGTTTCTCCGATGGTGCCCTCTCCCTCTGGCCCACCCATGGTGAACTGCGGGCCCGGCCTACCTTCGCTTGCCTCATGACAATCATCCCCCAATTCAGTATCTCTTTTTGCTTTTACCTCTCCTCTTTTCCATCTGTCCCTCCTAATGAATCACTTTTATCTTTGCCAACACAAACACACACGCTTGTTCATGCACAACACATGCCCACCTTCAAGGGGGAAGTATTGCATTTAACCCATACAGTTCTCACATTCACTAGATGCCATCATATAATGGTTATGTCATTGTGTCATTATTATTATTATTATTATTATTATTATTATTATTATTATTATTATTATTAGCTTGCTTTTTTGAGTTGATTTTGTTGTAAGTGTTTGACCCTTTAATAAAAATGCAAAGACCAGAAATTTAGTACAGTTGTGAACATAGGTAGCTAATAATGACTGAATTAATATGTGACAAATACTTACTGAATTGCAGGTATTTGGCAGCCACCGTTCACCGTCTGCTTGACATATGACTTTACTTTACTGGCAGGAATCATCTTGCTGCTGGTGCTTAAACAGCAGTCCAGTGCTTGACTGTTGAACGCTTAAAAACACATCACAGTTTGAGAGGTTCTTATACATAAAAAAAATGGTCAAATGCAGACCTAACATCTATTATTCATCCTAACTTTACATTTCAAAATCAAATGCGTTTAGTGGGCAGTAGTAAATGTACTGTAATTAAATGTTTTGTAATAATTATTATCAATTTTTGTGACAGATCAACATTTTATCATAAGCAATGCATATATGTTTTTTATTTTAAGCATTGAAAATAATTCATATTTATATGCATATGCAGTTTGAATTCTGTTGTAAGGTTTAATTTATTGTACAAAATGTTTCACGATAGTAAAATCTGTGTTAAACATGCATAATTGTTTAAAACTTTAGATCTGATGCCCAATATAAATGCTCATATGGTGCCAGTTTACACTGATCCCTAGTACAATGTTTTGGGGACCCCTATAGAGCCCTCATTTTCAGAGCAAAAATGTGGACTGTCTGGCTGGGAGCTGGGAGGGAGCAAAAACAGGACCAGCTTGAGAAACACTGTCCCAGGAAGCATAAATAAATGCTAATAGTTCTTCAGCGTTCCAAACCCAAAGGTACACCTCTTACTTTGGAACTTTTTAACACAGGATGGTTGACATCTTGCATTTCTGTGTAATTGTAATATAAGCATGGGCACTGTTGCAGGTGCCATCTAAGGTTCCCTTTCTGCGACTTACCTTCTGCACAGACAAAGGCAACCAAAGCCAACAGGAGAACAGCTGTAGATTTGAGTGCCATGTCGTTTCGCTGCTCTGCTTTGGATTTTCCTCCAAGTGCGAAGCTGATCCTCAGTCCTGCTGAGTTCTGGGGCCAAATCAGGTATATATATATTCAGGTGTTACTCCTTTCACTTTCATTTTGAATCATTTTATGCCTAGGTAAGCTGGTAAAACCCACACATCAATAATTCATGATATGTTAATGAACAAAATGCAGGTTTTCTCAAAATGAAAATCTGTTGCAATTTTAAGATTTTCAGCTGCCATTGTGTAAATACTACTGAACAACCATTTATAAAGGTGACACACCATGACACGCCAATGGCTTTATTTACTAATATTTACCCCGTGTTTCTTAAAGTAGATGTCACTTTCATTTACAGCAGTTTTTCAAATACTAGCTTATTTATAAAGGCACTATACTCGAATTAACCAAATTAGAGCCTTAACCAGGATATAACTACTAGGTTGATTACCAGCCTTAATAAACGCATGCATCCATAAATAGTAGCCTATCTGCTTTCCCTATTTACCTTTGATGAATTCTAGGATTACGAGCATTTACATTACAGTTATTTATACAGCCTATGCATTGTCTAATGTGAGATACTAGTGATGCAGATAGAAAATGCACATCACAAGCTTTTAACTTTCAAGAAGTCAATTAAGCTTAAGTGCAGCTAGGCTGAACTTCCAATAAATGCCCAGTAACAAGTGAAAGTCGGCAATGGAGCAAGAGCGACACAATATATTGTAAAACAGATCCCAACAGAAGAGCTATTCAAATCAAAACAACATGAAAAATAGGTTCAACTAGACAAGGACAAATTGTAAGAGTACAAAAAAGCTCTCTGTTCTCTAACTGCCCATTTCAGCAGTCCCAGAACCCTTCCACCCCTGAGTAGCTTTTAATTACGTTCTCCTTTGAATCAAACTTTGGGTTCGCACTACGTTGTCAATATCATAGTGAAAATGAGTTTCTTTACGACCACACAATACAAGAAGACAGTAAATCACTCTCTTCCCTTTTGTTACAGTATGGGAGACAACTGCTATTATGCAAGCCAGATTTGAAACAGGTCACTTGTCACGTTGCCTGCTGACTGAAGAATCCTGCCAGGACATTCCAGGTGTTTATTTAATATCACAGGGGGTCCGGAGCAAGGGCTAAATATATATACATGCAATACTCACCCACACTTCCAGACACTATGAACAATTTAAAGTTGCCAATCAGCTTAACTGCATGTCTTTAGGCCACTGGAGGAAGCCTAATCAGTAAGAAAGTGATGCTTAAATGCTAAGCAATTAGTTATTTATGAGTTCATCTGTATGCGTTGAGTAAATAAGTAGCCCTAATAACAATTAGAAAAATTGCAGCATTTCCTTTTTATGTGCTTTCTTGCATGTATACACATCATATAAATTTCTGCCCTCAAGTTACATGTGAGGAAGTGGCAGATTTTATTGCTGTGGTTTATTGACATAATTCAGATTGTGTGGCAAAGTGTTTTTTGTAAGGGATTCTCTCACCATCTATCCCAAGCCCTGTGTTAGCTTAGTTCTTTCCCTGTTCCACCACAAATGATTCAGCTCAAGAGCTGTGTGGTAATTAGCACAAGGAGTTGAATCAGGTGTGTTACATGAGGGGAAACCCAAAAATGCCCAGGACTCTGGCCTCGCAGGACTGGAGTCTGACACCTGTGCCATAGAGAGTAACAAGCATGTACACATGGCTAGCGTAAAATATGGTCACGTGATGCAAAGTTGTATGAACAGGGCTAACCGAAGATACGACTGGGCCCCTGAATGCTACCGAATTTATCCTTCTCAGTGCATTAAGATAATATTTGAATTGTGGTCGCTTGCCAGGGAGAAATTAAATTTACTTGGGGGAGGGGGGGGTGGATGGGTTTCAGCCCTTGGAAGTCCTGCCTTTTCTGTCCCATTATGAGTAGTCTTAAATATAAGAGTCTCTTGCCTGAAATCATGCTATTTAGATAGGCACTGATAATAACATGGATAGTTAAGTTGCACAGAATCCATGGATTTATTACATTATGATAACAGCCCTGGTTTAAAGAAAGAAAGGAGATGAACTGCAGAAAATCAAAATTACTGTGGAAATCAAAAAGGGCATTTCCAGTCTAAATGGTCTTTCATATGCCATATGACAATTTCCACGCAGAAATCAATGAAAGTATCTATTATTTATTTATGTATTTATTTATAAGGCTTAACTGCCCTGTCTTGTTGGGCTTCTGCTGGGGGCCTTTATGGGACCTGCTGTTTACCGGAAAATTTATTCAGAACTAGTTTGGTGGCAAGACACTGATGTATAATCACTCTAAAGATCTTCAGCACACTGAGCAATGATGGCTGTGGGCCTGAACTCTGTGCTTGGAATTTCCCTCTTTTCTGTCACACAAAATAACTTTTGTAGCATTTCACTGTTCACAAATTGCACATTTCAGAGGTTAACTGCTGAAGTCCTGTGAGGACCCTGACCCAGAAGAGTGGGGTGTCCAAAAGCTGGGAAGTAGCCATAGAAGTGGTCTGGAAAGTCCCTAAGGGAACAAATTCTGGGAAGTCGCAGATATGCTGGAAACATACTTTATTTTTCCCAGAACATATATAGTAAATGTTCAAACTTCACAACCAGTTTATACTCAAAGTAGGAATTATTGCAATAAAAAAATCCCTTTATGATCACATATATTTTTTCAAACTTTATAAGCAGTAACATTGTGCCTAATTTAGTAAATACTGAAAGTTGTGTGTGTGTATGCTTGTGTGTGTGCATTATGTTTATATTACATTGTGGGGTCCAAATGTTCCCCAGCAAGTAATAAAATCCTGTTCATTTGGCATTGTCTGGAACATTTTTCAGGTCCTCACAAAGATCTGTGAATGCAATCATCAAAAAATTTGTTTTTTGCCTATAAATGAATGAAGTGTCCCAACAAAGATATACTGTTATTAAAAAACCTGTTTATGTGTGTGTATGTGTGTGTA
>JAABNY020000039.1:25061058-25082134 GCA_015164015.2 Brevimyrus niger
ATGCGTAGATAAAAGAGAGGGGCTTTGTGCAACTAATGGTGGTGGACATAAGTCCCTTTCTTCCTTTGCGATGTTAAAAAGGGTTTGGTGGGGGTTTTTTTTTTTTTTTTGGGGGGGGGGGGCAGATGCATTGTGTTATTTGGACAGAAGGCTTGAGCAGGAATGGTCTAGATAGATTAGACCTTTGCAATGGACACTGGCTTTGAAAATTAGAAAAGTTGCCTCTCTGGTAGGGAACTAGCCAGAGCAAGTACAAGATATAGGAGGGTATCAGCCAGATACAGTCAGCCTCACTTCCACGCACGGTGTGGGCCCTGGAATCAGACCTCTTGATGTGGTTGACGCAAGACTTCTATGTAGCATGGAATGCAGGTAAAGTACTGCTCTACTGAAAATGGGGCTGGTGGTTCCAGTTTATAAAGTGGAAGACCAGAGGGACTCAACTTCCCTGGGAAAGCCTGTGTGTAGCTGCTAGAGAGGAGACCCTGTGGTTGATTCAGGAGGAACAGTGTTATTTTGGTGTGGCCTTGGACTAGCAGACCAGGAGGCTTGGAGAAGACATTTGACTGTAAGCCCCAGGGCATACAATGGGAGAGGCTGCAGGAATACAGGATATCAGGACCAGTACTGTATGCTGTTTGGTCCCTGTATGAGTGTCTGCATATTTAGTACAAAATCCAAACCGTTTAGAGTGGGTTTTGATGTCTATCAAAGGTCATACCAGTCATACTTTTCATGTCAACTGAGAAGGATATCAGATAGCAGTTGAGTAGAAGTGGATCATTTCTGTGGCTGCTTTGTGGGCACCGTGGAGGCCTGGGTGGTAAAGTAAGAATTAAGCTGTAAGACAAAATCTGTAGTTTACTAGTCAGTCTATGTTCTCATCCTCACCTGTGGTCATGGGCTGTGGGTAACAGTTGAAAGAACAAGGTCACGAGTATAAGTGACCGAAATGAGGTTTCTCTGCAGGGTTGCTGGACTCTCTAAGTGAATGGGTGCAGAATTCGATCCAAAGTGACCTTAAAACAGAGCTGCTCCTTCCTCTGATTGAATGGACTGGAGCTGTTTTGGGTATATCCCACTAGGCAGAGGCTACAGGACAGACCGAAGGCAAACTATAGGGGTTATTTCCCCTGGCTAACTTGGCAACTTCTAGCGATCCCCTGAATGAGCTACAGTCTATGAACATGGAATCAGAACTTGAATACTTTTACCAAATGATGTATAGAATGAAGATGTCTGACAGGCTCCCACCGCCTCCCTCACCTGGAGAAGTGGAAGATAAATTATGATTTTATATTCATTACATGAGATTCACTTCCTTAGTTGAGAAGAATATGTCAGATCAATCATGTTGATTCCGGATTTTAACTAGATTGGATATGGCGGAAATCTAAAGCAAATTAAATGAGGTAGCTTTAGCTTCTAAGTAGTCATTACTGCATTGTTCTGATGGATCTGCAAATACTGTCGCTTAATATGAGTGAGCTCAGCATGTGCCTTCCCTTCAGTGCATACATTGTTGTCATTCTGAATGTCATTCTGAAGTCACCCAGAACTGGAGATGTTTACAGGGTCGGATGAGTCATACGCAGAAGACAACCATTTCCATTTCTTGAGTATTTTTATTTTTATTTTTTTTACATGAGGCACTTTGGAGTATAGGCTATAATTATGGAAAGTCTGACACCTGCCAAATCGCTGCCCTTTGGGAAACCTAATGCAATGACATGACTGGGATAGATGAGAGGAGACTGTGTACCTAAATTGCTCATCTCAGACTGCACAGAAATGCATTAGGGCAAATTCTAATGGCTCAGATACAAATTATGGCTCCGGGACAGAATGGTTGCATAATTTGTAAAAATGCAATGTGCAGCATTGCAGTGGCAGAAGTGCAGCCAGTGAATGAGACAGGCTGTTTACTGTAGTATATCTCACAGCTATCATATTATGCATCCCTTATCACTGAAGCAAATCTTTAATAAGATTTAAAAATAGGCTTTGATTCAAAATCCTCCATCAGGTCTCCTGTACTCAGCTCTGGATACATACTATGTGAGAACATTCTTCAAAGCAGGAATGTAATTCTCCTTAAAAACGCATTGGGGAAAGATAACAGTCAGGAGATAGTAAGCAATGGTCATCTGGTCAAACTGTGCTTCTTAGTTTGTTGAGTAAAGCTTATCGGAGAATTTGAAGGTGAGATCCAGTGGGGTTTAGGCAAGGTAAGGTGCCACTAACTTTAAGCCCACTCACTGAAATGTTATTCAGAATGTTTCCTTGTCTCTGTGATACTTAGTGGCTGTGAGTAAACCGTCCAATGAACTTCATAGTGTTGCATTAGGTAGGATTCACAGCACAGTGCTCAAATGGAATACTGTGACGTCACTTTAATAATGTTACACATTTAAGACCAGACGCATTATGTTGCACACTGTGCTTCTCAGGGTCAAATCTATGAGCTTCACAGTGCACTTAATCATGCTAGGTTTGTACAGTAAGAGCTGTTCTTTAAAGGAAGATACAATAGGTATTTTGCGTTATGAGTGAATAATGCAAAATACATATTGTATCTTCCTTTAAAGACAACATTGTGTACCTTTGTGTTCATCTGGGTTCCAGTTTTCAGTTGTCATATCTTTTTTTTTTTTTAAAAAAAAAAAAAACAGATTTGGGCTATTTCAATCAGGAAGGGTATATATTTTGATAATATCCCAACAGATCAGCCTAAGGCAACACTGGGTTATTAAAAATTATTAAATATAACAAGAATATAATGTCCTTCACAGACCCCACCTCTACCAACGGCTCTGTCTCTTCACTTCATCTGGCATCGTCTGGCTGCGACTCCAGCATCTGCCAGCCGTATTCATTTATGGGGCCATTTCAAGTCTTAGCAACTTATAGTATAAAGATATAGTTTTGATCCACATCAAAGTTTGGGAGGAGAGGCACAGAGACTGCCATTGTTGCCTTACGACGATGATGCTGGTTTGCTGGGCTTTCTGGTTCCTTCCTATGCGCTGTGGGTCCAAAACCTCCTGCGCTCCCAAGACATGCAATTAGATGGACAGTCGTCTTTAAATTGCACTTTCTGGGGGGCTGTTTTGTGTGATGGATTCGCATCCTGGGCAGGGTGTCCCTGGGTGGAGTGTACTGTCTGGGATCGTCTCCATGTCTCCCTATGACCTTGTACTGAGTAAGCAGCTGGAAAACAGATGAATTAAAATTGGTATCACAGTCCCTTTGCTGCGTTATTTGGATTCATTATGGAGATGCATGAAGATAAATGAGTGTGCTTGTCCTCCAAAGCCTGTTGTCTTTTGAGCTGAATGATGACTGATGGTAGATGTATTCTAAATGATGATGGTAGATGTATTCTAAATGATGATGGTAGATGTATTGTCAATGTGAGCCGCTCCATCTTTTCCCTGTTTCAGACATGGGTGTCCTGATGTCGAAAAAGGTGGATAAGGTGCAGAAGTGCAGCGCTGTGGTTTCCGCTTTCAAAGAGGGTTTGAAGGAGCGCCCTCCTCCAGCTCACCGGGCCCAGAACTCTGCAGAACCCGAGGAGAATCTCGCTGAGTGCTCTGCTGAAACGGAATCCTCAGGGAGGGAGGAGGGGCAACCGCCGGTACAGGGCAAGAAGGGCTCCGCTTCCCTGGAGAAGGAAGGCGACTCTAAAGTGAATCAGGAGGCGTGGTCCCGGCTGCGTGACGGAAAGGGGGTGGAGCCTGAAGATCTCAACAAGGCGGCTCATCAACTCACTCCTCCGGCATTTGTTCGTCCCAAGAGAGAAGCTAATGATGATGAACCTGTGGAAATTGTATTGGATCAGAGAGAGCAGGTGGGCACATTACTGAGACTAAGTGAATTACTAAATGTTTTTTTTCTTCATTTCACTTTTTCCATTTTCTGTCATATTCTGCTATACTGGGTGTGTATTTATATTGATAAATCAGGCATGAATTATACATACATATAAATATATTAATATTATTTCTGTCATTTTTATTTGGTTTGGTAGTGCCATCATGACATTGAACCTGACTAAGAATTTACTAAATTAATAGAAAATTGAAAATGTTCAAAAATATACTCTATTCAACATGTACAACTCTGGAAAAAAATTAAGAGACCCCTCTATTTTTTTTAATCTGCATTTTTATATCCTGGTTTAATCCTGGTTATGCTGTCAGAAGTCTACATTGAACGGTAGGCTGCTTCCAGGCTCAAAATATCTAAGACCACAGAAAACAAGAACAAGGTGAAGCAGGACACACCGGGTACGACCAGAAGCAGCCAGGTAGAGGGCAGTAGCAACTTTCTAATGGCAGAGATGAATTTATCAACTTATTTGGCGGTGCCTCAGAAATCACAGCGTGACTTCAAGTGACCTTCAAAAAGAACGGGAAACATTAATTGGTGTGAAGTGCACTGCTAAGACAATTCATAAGGCTCTTAGACTGGGGATGAAGCCCTTCATCATTGAGAAGCAGAGAAAAGCCAGGCTAGAGTGTCCACACATATATATATTTTATACAGGAGCATACCCATAAATTGAAAAATGAGGAAAATAAATAATTTGCTGTGGTCTCTTAGTTTTTTTCCCAGATCTGTAATTTCCAATGAGACAGTTTTCTACTGGGCATAACTTAGATGACTGGTGGTGTAATGGCTTTGGCATCCCTGCATCTGGGTATCTGCTGAAGAATACTGGTATAGGTGCCTTACTTAAAAGTTAAACTTGCTGTGCTTTCACTTTGAATGAAACATATTTGTCTGTCGCTCCAGATGCTTCAATGCCACTCCAGAACTCTACCCAAAAGTGCACTTAATTCAGGAGTGCACTTTATTGATTTTAGCTCTGCATGCCTTGCTGTACAGACATAATACTTTCAGATTCTAGTCCCTGTCCATTATTTAAATTGTTGGAGAAAAAATGCTGCCTTTTTCATGTTCTTTATGATTAGGCATGCACGACTCAACAAATTTAGAACTGTCAGATGTGCTGCAGAAAATTTTGGCATAAGATTTATGCTAGTCAGTTTGAATTATTTACATTTTTGCTACACTCACTATTGAAAACATACCTTGTATTTAATATATTCTGAGCACAAATGTATTGTTACATGTTGGCATGATTCTCAAATAATTTACTATAGAGTCATCTAGGGTTTGTATAAAAAGAACAAATATGGGCAAAAGGTCTACACAAGCACAGAATTTTTGTTTTTTAGATCTGTTATTTTTTTCCCCATACCTACAGACAATTGCCATTATCTCCCAATGGTAAAGCACTGCAATTCCATACAGCACCTGCTTACAATCGGACTGCCCATTCCGGCAACAGCATCATTCTTTAAAAGCACATGCCTTATACATCCCATAATGAGACTGTAGTTAATAGACAGCCATTGCTCTCCAAGAATGCCGGCCTTTATCTCTCACACTTCAAAAGGAAAATAAAGAAGGAGATGTTTGCCTTAGTAGTTAAACATTTGCTTTTTACACTGCATCGTTAAACCAGCAAGGTTCAGCAGAGAGAGTTTCACAGCATAAAATCCTCCCCTCTTTTCTATCTTTTTTAAGAAATTCAATGTACTTAATACTGTTTAAGAGGACAATGCCGAACACTAAGCTAACATTAAAAACTGAGAGAAGAGAAAATATATAGTTAAACACTGAGTACTAGCTGAAAATTTAAATGATTTGAAGTTTAAATGAAAGTTCAGCATTTATTTTTGAGGTTTCCATCTCATATAAGTGTGATGTTTGTTCACTTGTTTTTTTTTCAGGCAGATTCCTTTCATTTCATGTTTACTCTCTGTATGTCAGTAGATCATTATGTAGGTCAGTATTTATCCATTTAAAATAACAAATCTTATAATAATTATAATAATAATAAATTTGCATTCCATCTTGGGCGTTCCCTGCTTTAAGCCCCATAACTACCAGCATAGGTTTTTCATGGGACAAATCATAACTGAATTAGCAGATGCTGAATATAGTTAGCTGGCTTCATTCCATAACATGACAATGGTTTAGTGTTAGCTGCAGTATTTGTAAGTGCCATATATTTTCACACCAATGTTAATAATTACAGGAAAGTCCTGTCTGATATATGGAAAGCCTTCTTGTAAGTAAAAAACCTGGTGCAGAATTCATACCATAACGATAACGGCTCTTCCTGTAGCCAGTCAATGAGGAGATGTGCGAAATCTGCGAGGTGTGGACAGCGGACGACCTGTTCCCATGCCGGGTGTGCACGCGAGTGTTCCATGACGGCTGCCTGCAGGAGATGGGCTATCTTCGCAAGGACAGCCTACAGCAGATGAGGGACACTGCCCACACTTCCGCAGGCTGGAGCTGCTATTATTGCGTGAGTCTTTGCAATATCGTACCCCTAGTCTAGGCCAGCAAAGTAACATTACATCTATACAATATTTTCAATAGCAATTTACTAAAATTTCATTTCAATTAAAAAGTCAGTTCAGTATGAGGACTGATGAGTAGCTGTTATATATTGTATGTATGAATTATTTGTGATGCATGTATTATCTGCATCATGCCCATCTGTGAGGTGGACTGCGACAGTGCGGATACAGATTGTTCAAAAGGATTTAAAAATGTACAGGGGGTCAGTTTGGGCAAAGAAACACAAGCATGGGCACAAAGAATGAAACCAAAACCAAATACAAATCACAAGACACAGGAACCAGAAAAACTCATAGAAATGAAACACTAAGGAACAAAATGCAAAAACAGATCAGGTGAGATTCAAACACACAACAGGGACGAAAAGGTAGCTGCCTACTCAGCTCATTGAGCCATGCGGCTGACGGGGGGCAGGGGAGACACTACAGACTAGAAGAACGGGAGAAGACAGGAGCAGCAACTGTACTATTACAGTACTGCTAAAAGGAAGGCTATTTAACATACCCTCATTAAGAAATGCTAGGTCAACATTGAACACTCATATTTCCAGACTGAAGAAATCACAATATTTAACCTCTGTTGAAGGATTATATATTTGATTCTTTTGTGTTGCATTGCATCTAGTTTATAACAATGCAAGGGACAAATCACACTGCTTCACAAACACAGAATCCATCTATCCACCTTCTAGCCAGCTATACTAATAAGAGCCACAGGCGGCCTGGAGCCTATCCCAGGCAGCATAGGGTACAAGGCTGGGGTACACCCTAGGCAGGAAGCCAGTTCATGGTGAGGCACATTCATGCACACACTACAGAGACATCAATTAGCCTAATTGCTTGTGAAACCACAGTACCTGGAGAAAGCCCATGTTACACTGGGAGAAACTCCACACAAACAGAGCAGAGGTGTGATTCGAACCTCCAGTCCCGGATGGTGAGGCAGCAGTGCTACCATAGTAGTAGTAGTGAATTCATGGTGTTTCTCAGCCCATTGTTTAGGGAGCCCCAGGCTCAAAGCCGAGAGTGAGCAACAATGTGGACCTTCTGGCATGAGGCTTAGGGGCAACAAAAACATGGAACAGCTGGCAATCCCTGAGGACCAGGTGAAGAAACACAAGGGTACAATGCAGTAGGTCTATCGTGGTAACGAAGTTGATTGATATCAAACTGAAAATTCATATGAAAAGCCGCAGATATGAATCTCCCCCACAAAAATAATTAAATAAGCATAGTGTATTCTGTACACACAACCGATGAAAAAATAACTACCGGTAGGTGGTAAAGTGCAAATTGTTTTGCTTTAGGAAGTTGAGAAGAACACTTCTGGACACTAAAAGCTTTACACATCTTACCGCAAGTGCATAACAACTTTTTGTTTATCCATGAGAAGAACAGTGTGGCCAATCAATAGGATTTTTTTACAGTATAACTACCTTCTTAATCTGCACAGACCACCTACTTACAGTATGGTCGGTAGAAATCCATTTCCCTACAAGATATATTTCCATTTGTGATGGACTTTCAGATGACTTTCATGACAGTGAAATCCAGTACTGATTCTCCGACATTCTGAAACACAAAAATATGAAAGCTGTGTGGTGTACTGTAACAAACCACAAACGAACTCATTTTAATTAAAGGCACAGTTCTTTACATATTAAGAATTATATTGTCTAATGATATAAAATTAATATAAAACGAAGTTTGTAATATATATTGTGTCATGGTGTGGGAACCATGGAGACAAAGGCAAGCGTTGGGGAAAGACCAAGTGGCCTTATTAACATTAAACACAACTGGTAAGGCGAATGGAAATGGGCCATGTGGGGTCAAAACTAGGCAGGGAGAGCTAGGAGGACGCACAGGGCGCAGGGCAAAGAGAGGGGCACAAACAGTACACACATAACAATACAATGACTGCACTGGGGAGCTCAGGACAAGGAGGCACTATACTGTATTCACCACAGATAAGGGAGCAAACGAGAGGCACCTGGGGTCATCCACACGAGGGCTGAAACGAGAGGTGGGGTTAAACAAGGAAGAGCTGTGACTCATTAGTGCCACACCACGGAGAACACAGGGGAAAAAGGCATGGGTGTGGCATATTGTAATGCCTATTTTACTTGTAATGCATAAAAATAAAGGATAAATACATATTGAATAGTTATTTTCTGATTAAATTCAATTCATGGCTTCCAGAATAGAACATACTTGTTTGGAGTCTGCTAACTGCTTTGGAACTGCTGGTGTAAGTTCTTCTTGTGGAAATATCACAGTGTTGCTTATTAATTTGTGACCCTGCAGGACAATGTAAACCTACTTCTTACTGAGGAGGAGATGTATAGTCTCACAGAGACCTTCAAGCAGTGCAAGATCATTCCAGGTTAGCACATCTGTCAGCTTATTGTAAATATGTACACAGTCAGCACCTGTCAGCCATCCATCTCTCTCTCCCTCCCTCCCTCCCTCCCATTAAAACACGTGCATTCTAGCACATAAATTCACAATATATCCAGTGCTCCAAAGTCTCAACATATTTTTAAGTACAGGGTATTCAGTGTGCGAGATAAACAATTATAAATAATAACCTTCATTCGCAAAATTGCGTAACATGATGCATCATTATTGTTGTAGCATAGAATTCAAAATGTTGCAGAAGAGATGATTGCCTTGAGTATTTTATTATTCATCACATTTACTATGGATTTGATAATTATAGTCTTTATCTGGCCCGTCTTGCAGAATCCTGCTTGGTGTCTGACGAATACCTCCAGTACAAGCACTTTGTGTCCAAGCAGCTCTCTGAGCGGGACCTGGCTGATGACCAGGAAGAGGAGGTTCTGGCCCAGTTCTCCGCTCTGGACCCTGAACAGAAGGGACAGATTGAGTGGACTGACTTCCTGTACCATGAATCTCTCGGAGTGCTCAATAAGTTCCGCTCTAAGGTACTAAAGACTCATTGCATTATGTTACACATCTGCTGGACACATTACTGAATCCCTGTTTCTTTGAATATGTTATGGTTTGAGAAGTTGCCACCATGTTCTAACTGCATATCCCGGTCAGGTTGATGGGGTGGCATGTATCCTATCTTAGGCAGCATATTCACCAGCAAGTTTTCCAGGCCATTGCAGAGTACAAACACACACACACACACACACACACACACACACAGACTACAAACAATCCTGAGGCACAAATTACCCAATTACAATATAAAATCTCACAAGGGTTTCACTTTGCCCTGGTCATTTCTTATCATGTTGTGTTCCAAGGTTTCCACTCAGTGGATCAATTCATTTGCATTAAGAATATCCATATTTCCCCATGTCTCATGTAATTCATTAACATCCATTTCTTCCCCAGAATTCTCTTGTACGACTGCTGACCGCGAAAGAAAGGGACCGGGCACGCTCCGTGTATTTGAGTTTGGATCAAGACCATGATGGTCTTGTCCTTAGTGGGGAGGTGTGGAGATCCCAACAGTCCTGGTTCCAGAAACATACCAAAGAAGAGCAGTCCTGCAATGTCAGGTACAGTACAGCTTACGGAACATAAATCCTGCTCTGCTCTTCTGCAGGGCAAAGCATCAGCTGTATTGACAATGACCCAGTGAGACAAAAAATAAATGCCGTGTTAGTGGATATTGTTACTCTATTTTAATGAAAAATAAAATAATATTCCTGCCTGGGAATATAGTCCTTATTGCCCTCATGGGTATATAACAGAATAAATGTTAAAACATACCTTGCAAGTTAGCGAGTTCATTAGTGAATTATTAAAAATAATAAAACTAGAGAAGGACCTGTAGCAGGTACAAGTATTTTCAGAAATGTGTACATTTCCATTACAATTACTGAATTTGGCAGTATACCCAAAATCACCTGCCCCCTATCTAAATAATCAGTCTGATTTCTGTCGCACGCTGTGAATGGTCCATAATGAATGTATACAAGTAGTGTATGCTGTCAAAAACTTTTCAGCTTTATTTTTAATGTAGTGACAAGTATAGAAAAACTCTACTGAATACTAAATTTAATTAAATTTAAGTTATTACAATATTAGTTGCTGATTTGGTTTTGATCAAAATCCATGTAAAGCAGTTTTGTGTTTTAATGCACTGCTTGAAAGCGGCTGTATCTTTATTTTAAAAAATTCTCTCGTCAGTACTATGGTTTTCTATCTACAGTTCTATATTTTAGAAATCAGTAAGAATACTTTAATAACAGAGAACAATTTGAAAAGAGATGATAGGAGATTTTCCTGTATATATACCTGCTGCTCAGAATATTGCTTCCACCCTACTTACTTATTAAAACAAACCAAAGTCACAATAATTGCAGGTGTTTAAAATGTCCCCAATCAGCTGTAGTCTCTTGCACAATTAAATAGCTTTTAAACTGTCAATAAAAGTTTTTAATATATTCAAACAGTAAATCTTTGGATTTGCTGAAACTTAAAGATATTCCTTAAGCAGGTGTTATTTCTGGGTAATTGCTAGAAGTCACCTGAACTGTAAAAGATCACATTTAGGGAGCATATTTGGAAAGATGAAATGATAATTGCTGATAATAAAAATAGAAAGATGGAGACAAACGGAGGTAGAACCAGGTGCATTGAAACAGGGGGATGTTGTTTTCCTAACAGAAACATGTTTGAATATGACACAAAGACGAGAACTAGGGATATGAATCATGCATGTAATATAGGCATAATATTGATGATTCTGCAAGCATTCTCCATATTAGTCTCTTGATATTTAACCAAAATAGGAATAAACAATATGAAACAAATGAACTATCCCCATATTTACTTCTCATTAATTAAAATAATAACAGCTTTTAGTAGTGCAGGGTGAGTGTGATTACACTGAGTACAGTATTTGCAGTATATGAATGCAATAGCAAAAGCAGCAGGCCATATTGTAAATTTAACTAAATAAGCAGAGCATGGTTTAAAGCTGCAGTCTACATAATCAGAGCCTGATGCACAGCTGCGCTCTACAGTATATAATCAGCATGATGGAAAGTTGCAGTCCGCATAATCAGCGCATGGTGGAAAGCTGCAGTCTGTATAATCAGACCATGATGCAAAGCTGCAGTCTACATAATCAGAGCATGATGGAAAGCTGCAGTCTGCATAATCAGACCATGATGCGAAGCTGCAGTCTACATAATCAGAGCATGATGGAAAGTTGCAGTTTACATAATCAGAGCCTGATGCAAAGTTAAAGTTACTGTATATTGGGTTGGGAAAAAAAATCAACCGTAAAACAGAATCAATAATAGCCCAGGATCTAATGCTGCCCGGACAGCTACTCCCTGTAAGTGTTCTTTACAAGGAGAACCTATACAAGAATTACATGAGATACATGTTATTTTTTTATGGCAGAGAAGATAAGATCCTCACCCACGCTGCAACCAATAATAAATTTACATGTATAGTAAATCATTTGTAAGTGGGTAAGTGGTAAATTACAAACTGAAACACAATAGAAATGATCGTGGTGAGAGAGAAAAGCAGCAGCTAAAGTGGTCTGACAATGTTAATAATGCAGCGCTTGGCTTATCGGCAGGTAGAACTCACAGGTGGGTTTTGCATGGTTGCTCTGCATTCTAACATTCACGCTGCAATGTTTAATGAGTGATACAGTATTATAAATGCCACGGAATGTTTTAGATATAAATGGCTAAGTGACCAATGGAGGTGCCACACATGCAGTGTGTACTCTTCCCTAACAGACTCATGGGACTGTGTTCCACAATAACAAATCTAAGGTAAGTCTGAATTTACAAAAGGGAATTGCATGTGTGTGTATATTCATTTATATTCTATATACTCTGAATGTTCCTTGCGTTTCAAATACAATTTCAAACAAATGGTGTAAACTCAGATCATAGCTGAAGAAAAGACTTCGCAACCAACAATGATAAGACTAATGACTCTCAAAGAAATTTTCAAAACCGATATTGAATGTGGGTATTTGACTCAGTTTTTAAAATTAAAATTATTATCTATTTATTATTTTTAATGTAAGGCTATAACGACGTTAAAACTGCTTAGAAAATATAACAGCATGAGCAACAGCAGGGATGTCAAAGCGGATGATCACTCTGGTTATGATGCATGCAGCACATATCACACATCTAAATGCTGGCTTAAGCTAGGCGTGCGCCTGTCCTCCCCACAGGGCAGATGTATAGTACCAGGGGATGCATTTCTCTGACTCTAATTAGCAAGCAGTAATGCACCTGAAAGTGCTTCCTTGGTTACCACAGCATTCCCTCCGTATCCCATAGCTCACAGCCGGTGAATGTCACAGTTCTCGGTGAATGTCTCCGTCTTTGTTACTTTAATCTGTGTTGTGCCCTACAACCCCCACTGTTTTTTTTTTGTTTTTTTTGGATACAAAGGCAAATTTCTATGCATATGTCAATGAAACAGTACATTGCTGTTTTATTGACATATATCATCTTGTTTTAGCAGTAGGTTTAAGGATTGAGTTATACAGTATACTACATATACAATATATAATGTATATATTTATGTACATCAGTTATATATACATGTATATATAAACAAACTCCACAGGTTTATATCCTGTATTTATATTTATTTATTGTAACTTATTGAATAAATAGGTTTTAGTGATACCTGTGGCAGGATTTACCTGTGGCAATGATATAGACAAACGACAACGACTCCTTCCTCAGCATGTTAAGGTGTTTGAAATATTAAATTTGCAGGATACTGTCAGCAAGACAGTATCTAGTGTGTAAAAGACATGTGCCTGGATCTGAAGTGTTCCTCTTTTTTTAAGCATCAGCCATGTTGGGCCGATATCAGAGAGCAGCCCTGCAAGCTCCGGAAGCAACAAAAGTCGCGAGAAGAGTCCAGTTTCATCTGGGAAGGATGACAAAAGGTTGTGGCCATGTTGATCTCACTCCTGATCATTTAGCTATAGATATGACACACTCAAGCCCATAGGCTGGAGAACATAAAAAGAAAAACATCCATCCAACACTACAGATGTCTTGATGTTCGAAACCATTTAAAAACCCTTTTAATTTTATTCCACGCATCAGGCTGTCATCAGGCGTTACCAGTTACCAGTCATGTCAGTTATTCAGCAGGAAATCATGATTCTCTTCATCTGTTCCTGCAGGCAAATGAACTGGCAGGAGTTCTTGATGGAGAGCGCCATCTACATCTTGGCCGGCCGCCCAAACAGTGCTGCAGTGCATCTCCGCCCCCCGCTATAGCCCTGTAACAGAACATCTCTAGTCCTTGGGGTGAAAGAGAGACAGAGAGAGAGAGAGGGAGAGAGAGAGAGAGAGAGAGAGAGAGAGAGAGAGAAGAGGATGCTCTGCAGATTGATAAGAAAGGTTAGAACCAAGCTTGAGGCTTTTCCTCCCAAGAAGAGTACATCCAAAGACATTTTGAGCTGCCTGCGATTGGTTCTTGTACCAAACAGAAATAAAATACATTAATATGTTGCATTTATCCTCAATTTCATGGGAAGTACCCTGAGCAAGAAAAGCAGCTCTCCGAAAATGATTTTTGAAAGTAACATGCTTAATTTCCTGAAAATGTTATCTAAACACATGACTAGCAGTGAACACTGCACATCTCTCTAACAAAACCTGACGCACTGAAAGCTTCTGTAACGCAGCAAATGTTATGAATACTGTACAACCACACTGCAATGCTGGCCAAAATAATTGCTGGAAAGGTGGGTGGATGGATGGATCAAAGCACAAAATTAAAACTAACAATATAACCTACAAGTGGCGGTCTTGTTGCTATTGCAGAACATCTTATTGAAAGGGATGAATTCCAGTAATTCCAATGTTTTACGTTTTGCACAATTAAAAATAATGCAAAATGCATCCCTGTATGTTTTCTTCTATGAAAGATATAAATGTATACATGATATAAAAGACTCAGTACTTTAGATTGAACGGGTATAGTCATCATGTTTCTCCAATGTAATGTGGAATTTTAGTTATATTACCTTATTTGTTTGTTATATTATTTTTTCTTACCTTTTCATAAACTATCATAGCTATTATGTTTAGATCATGTTGCACTTAAAATGGGTAATTTACATTTTCATTAGTGCTGTTGATTTTAGTATTCAGTTTATATAGCTTTCATGGATCTTCCTGAACATTTTTTGCCTAAGAAGTTTAAGCACATGATGCTGGAAAATACTCATGAAACATTTTGTCAAAAAAAAAATCAAGAAGCCGTACTTTTAATAGTTGTATAATCATGCCTTGTAAATTTACTGTTATTGTATTATTAGTAGTATTATTAGTGCTATTAATAGTAAAACTCTTCTTAAACTATACCTTAAGTGGTTTGGAAGAAGTTTCTGTTAATTTTTGTTATCTGAGGGCAACTGCAAAGCCGCTACAGCTGAACCATTTAATGAACCTTGAGATAATGAATTCCAAATAGTTCAGAAGAGATTATGAACTGGAGGAGGGAGGTTGTGCAACTGAACAAGACAGACTGTGACACAGCCATGTAACGCGACTGTTTTACCAAAGAGTGAGATCAGAATGCAGCACCTCCATCACAGAGAGGACACAGAGAAGGACAGGACTGGGTATACTAGGAGCTGGGCCAATTTGAAGCTTGATGCTCTTCTGTAAGATCTCTCAGCATGGGATTCAAGGCTGAAGACGTGCCAAGTGTGGTGAACATAGTAGATAAAAGACATCTTCATGTTGTTTCTTTCAGACATAATTATGAATATGGTGTTTGTTAGTCTGTGTAAGGCCTGTACACCCTAGCAGAGACTGAAATGCTAAAGAAAATTGTACTGGGGAGCAAGCAGAAGTATTATTAGTACCATACTCCCTTAGAATCATGGGTATAGTTACATATTGACCATAATGGCAAGTAAACGTGCTGAAAATGCACATGGTAAATCAGGGCTTGGCACTTTGCTGCAGCCAGCAGTAATAAATATAAGGAATAAAAAAAGGTTGATAAAGTATTACAAACACTGGTTACTCACCAGCGGTCTTTAGGGTTGTATTTAATACCAGAAATATTACAAAATCATTCAGATTTTTTCATCTAAAATTGTTCCAGGCTCGATATCATTCCCATCAACTGGTTGTTCATGATATTTTATTGTTACAGCAAATTAAAATAATGTATGGCAAACATATCTTATCAATCCTCACTTTAAAAAGAATGGTCTGCTGTTTGTCCATCCATCTATCCATCCATCCACGATTCCATCAGTTTATCAATCAATTTCATTCTGTTTTAAAATTTCATTCAGGGATACAGTAAAACTGGATCATAGTGAATAATAATCATGCTATCAAGTGCTGGAGACTGTTGGGAATCAGAAATACCTAACAATATAATACCTGCAACATACCAGCCACCTTCTCATCAATATGACTGTCTGTACTCATATAAGTTTTAAGGATCCAGTGATAATTCGGGATTAATTATGGAAATGTATCAAGACAAATGAGTGTCCCCTAAGGTATGGTGGACTGTGCTAGCTAAGTACCTCAAGTAAAAGTGGGAGCTGTCCATGTTCTCGCTCTTCAGACATGGGTGACTAGACCTAAACCATTTATTATTCTACATAGGAGGAAAGCAAGTGCTTGGCAAAACCCCCATAAACATGGGGAGAGGATGCAAACCTGGGATTGGTTAGGGGGGACTGTACTGGATATGTATTTCGGGAATGAATGAATGTTACATTTATTGTGCTTCTGCACGTAATATTTTAGTGCCTAATTATACCTATTCTGACAATGTTTCAGGCCATGGAGTATTTAGGAAAGTAACAACAATTTGTATCCTGGCTTGCATGCTAACATTGCTTCTGCTGCATAGTTGCTCGCGTTATATGGTAACCGGTTTGTGCTGCTCCTAGACTGCAGAGCAGCCTGTACTGCATAAAGGAAAAAATAAAGGTGATCATCTTGGCATGTACATACAGGAAGTAATCAGGGGTAGCTTATCCAGTACATGGTCATGGGGGGAGACCTGGAGTCTATCCCAGGCGGCACAGGGTGCAAGGCAAGGCAACACACACACATTGGGTACCTCACCTGAGGGAACAGGAGTGCCCTGAAAAAAAGTGCAATATGGGGTAGGCAGATGCAAACTCAGCGTATACTGTACAGAGAGCTGGCTTCAGCCCTGAAGGAGTGAGATATTAGTACTACCTATCACACCATCCCCAGTCAATATGTTATTTTTCATTTGCAGTTTATTGCTAGACGATATGTCTCATCACTGATACCTTACTATGTTGTGTGGTGAAAGAAGAGAATACAAAACAATAAAAACAATAGCCGTCAACAACTAATATACCTCACTTGATTACAATACTCTTGTCACTTATTGTGAGCAATTACTTTAAAATGAGTTAAGACAAGATTTATACTGCTACTGCCACTCCTAATAATAATACAATTACAGTATAATTAAATGTTATTTGTATGGTCTGCAAATATTATATAGGTGGTGGAAGAAGATGAATCAATGGATGGATAAAAATTGCAAGCTCAATGCCAGAACACTTGCTTCTGCATCCATTATCATAGTACTTATCCTGAATTGCCTCTATTAATAGTTAACCATAAAAATCTATAGCAAAGTAAAAGTTATTGACACATTGTAACAGCCCAGAGTCATTCGGATATTGGAATATAATCAAAAAAGTGTCGACCAAATGATATTTTCTGACAGCACACTTACAATAAAGCTATCAGTTCAAATTTGTTCAATCTTGTCATTTCGTCTCTGCTTTTATTTAAAACAGGACTAGGTCACCGAAATAAACAACAGCACTAACCCTAATAATCATGAACGTAACACAGGTGGTAGAAGAGAAAAGAATCCAACAAAAGAACCTTTTTCTATTTTGGTGATTTGTCTAAAAATAAAAATGCCATGGTCCTATTCAACATTTAAAAAAATGGAAAATTAAAACATTATAAAACATTATACCAAAGGTATTTCAAGGTCACTGCAACCTTCTTTGTAAATAATATAACGGCCACAGTATGTTTCCTGCGTTGCACCTGCTGTCACAGAGACCTTGATAGATTGCCGAAAAAAAAAAAAAGTTGTCGACATTGGAGAGATTTCCATATGACAGATTAATGGCCAGTTCTACATGTCACCTGATTGGCCCCAAATGTTCAGACTGCTAGTGTGTTTGTGTCTGACAGCACGGGAGACAGGAGGTTGTCAAGTTTCTTCGCTGTCAAAGGCTGCACAACACACAGCTTGTAACCCATTATAGAATACATGGATGTAACACTTTTTAAACTATTCTATTATTTCACAATTATACCTTTAAAGGACTGCTGTCTGATATGTTAAGAGTCAAAGCAAATCAAAAGCTGCAGTATATGGAAAAGGCTTAAATTTGCATTTTAAGCCCAGTCTGAGAAAAGTAAAGGTTTATCTTGACTTGCCACATTTATAAATATGCACACTCTTCCTGCCACAATGTACTCACCACATCCCTCTACATAGACTCACCTCATTTTAGTGCCATATCTAGAGGCAGAGAATAGCACAATAGGTTGTGCTATACACCAGCTACATTGCACCTTTAAGTACCTCAGCCAACAAATTGATGACCAGTAATTTGAAAAGCAGCCAGGCCTTAAGGGTAAATAAAATGTGACGGTGAGAGAAGGAAAAGCAAAAGCTCAGAATAAGCAATGTATATTAAATATGAGTGTAAATATAACTTACTATAAATAAAAAAGGCTATATAATTAAAATGTGTAAACTGTATACTGATGGCTAGATCTTAGTCAGAGTACTGATTTAAGTATTGCATATGATTAGAAATGGATATTCATTTCTTGTTAAAGTGAATATTGGTAGTTAAATAGCAAAATGTGAATTTTATTGTTCATTGTACCATGGTTTTCTATTATGCTAAAAAAAAACATTACTGGAATACATTCCAATATTCCAGATATGTTGAATATAAATGTTACATGACCATTTTGACCCCACAGCCTGTTTAAACTTGAGAAAAAATATTTAAATTATCTCTTTCAGTTGAAACTTTGCAACTTTGGGAACTATGGGAAGACAAAATCTGCTACAAATTTTGCAGATTTTCCCCACTATGTGGCCACACAATCACTTCAATGGATTTTTATTGCATTTTGGGAAGTTTTTTTATCCATTAAAACACCCTGAAATTAAAATGTGATGATATGACCTAAAGAGAAACAAGTTTATACAAAGAAGAAAAATCATACAGCCTTTTTTTGATGAAGCTGTAAGACATTTTGTGCAACTGTTTGGACTCAACTTCACATTAATTTAAATGAATTTTCTCTGCATTTAGGGAAGCTTAACAATCTGAAACAAACACTTTACATTTATTCTTTCATATAAAAAATATTATATAAGATCCAAGACTATACAATATAAAAAGTAAAAAAAAAAACATACTTTAAACCCCTGCAACACACTATTGTACCTTTGTGTTTGAAGTCAGTTTTGCCTACGTGTTTACTTAGTTTGATCTTGGACTGCTTTGAAGCTGTTTTTATTATAATACATTTGCCTATTGCTGTGGAAACTCAATGATATTCTAGTTCAGTACACTTTTACAATAATTATACAGCCTAGGGCTGGGCAATATAAATATGCTTTAAAATTACACATGTACAGCCTATATTCTGTCGATTTGTCCTACCTTGTGGAGTTGCCTTAGCATAACGCGTTTCAACAGATATATTGATCTGTGCTACCCTACCAAAAAATGCTACCATCATTTTTATGGGCTGAATCTGAAAGCAGATGGTCCAAAAAAATTAAGTAATTACATAAAAAATCATGAACTAATCATCAGAGCATCCTACCTTCACAAAATACATGAGTAGCCAATTTCAATAAACTGAAATACTTTATAAGGATGTCCTGTTATAAATATGTCAGCAGAACTGACACTTATATAGCGGAATTCATGTCTGGTAATTTGGCATACATCTGATGGTTTGATCAATGTACTTAGTAAAACATTATATGTATGAATGTTGAAAAACACAAATAAGACTAATCACGCATTTTCTTCATGTTTACATACCACTGTCTGTTAGTGAAAGTGCCTGTGTGACATTGGGGACATTTGGCTCTGACTTTGAACTGTGTTTTTGTTATGACTTTATGGAAAAAATATCAAGATATATATTATATATCGGCATTCAACTAAAAATATTGAGATATGATTTTTGGTCCATGTAAAATGTTTTTATAATATAAACATGGATCAGAAGACAAAGGGGTCTATTGGGGTCATACTGCTAATAATTTATCATGTGGGAGACATCGTGGCATTATCGACTGCAAGACGATAGTAGTTGAGTTACTGACCAAAGATGTTCTAGGAGTCGTTGAAACTAATGAAGAGGAGGAACTTTCAGAGGAAGAAGACAATGTTGCTGACAGCAAAGAAGATTCTGACCAGAATGAAGAAGTGAAGGAAGAGACAGTTTTGTCCAAAAATTGGAAAATCTGTTGGGTCCCTGTGTCATGTGCACAAGAATTAAGAATTAATACAATTTTTATTTTATCTCATTTGTGTGTGTGTGTGTGTGTGTCACAATTGCAGGGAAGGACGAGGCAGGAGGGTGATAATCAAAAGGTAAGCGGGTTCATTTCCGTGAACGAGGAAGACAGCAACGCACATTAATGACGGATCTGGGGAACACTGACTCAGACGCGGACTAAATACACAAGATAGGTAGAAAATAACAGTCAACAGGTGAGGACAATCGGGAAGTAACACGAGGTAATGAGGGGGGCGTGGCACACAGGAGGATCGGACGAACTGTGCGTGAGAGTGTGTGTGTGTGTAAATATATATATATATATATATACACCAAAATGCTTTATATTTTCCTAAAGATTAGGAAATTACATTTCAGTTAGCTGATGCAATCTCTGGGGAAACTGCTCCAAACCGCTTTACTAAAATTACATATCATGCTTTGCGTTTTGCATCTCAGTATAAGTATCATATATCAGAGGTGGGCACGGTGAGCTCATGGGTTTAGTCAGGGGGGTTTCAATTTCTGTGGCAACTGATCATTACCCCCTATTTCAAAAGTTTTACTCTATTTATACTTATTATGTTGTTGGAAAGAAATATGGCTAGTTCTATCCATTTCTCTACTTCTTTAGAGCGACAGAATGACAGGAAACATTCTGAAATATAGGGGTAGAGCGATGCTTAGAATCAGTCATTTTTCTGTTTGGCAGCTTACCTTCCCCCATTCACCTTCACCATGAAAAATGGTTGAGTAGTTGAAATATAGCGCATTGGATAAATTTAACTATAATATATAAAAGCTCAAAAAGAGTAGTAGTGGTAGTTGTAGTAGTAGTAGTAGTAGTAGTAGTAATAATAATAATAATAATAAAAATAATAATAACAGTTATTTCCACCTTGACTCATACAATATAAGTATTATAATAGATGGATGGATGGATCTTTTCCTCATGGGATCCAGACCATACAACACATAATTCACATACTGGAAAAATAATGGAAGCTATAATTCAAGTGAAAATGGTTGATTACCTGGATGCAAATAACATTATAAAGGATA
>JAABNY020000039.1:25082249-25092499 GCA_015164015.2 Brevimyrus niger
ATGTTCTTATGTAAGTGATTGTTATTTGTACTTGTCAGGGATGCCCTCCAGGATGTCCAAGTTAGTGATAGAAAAGACATTTCTTTCTATACACTGGAGTCCTGCTGCACCTGCCATAGATCTCTAGGATTGCAGCCCTGAAGAACCAGTCAAACTGGTTTGTCAAGGAGTTCTGTGTCTCTCATGCCGAGCCATGCACCAACCAAGCTGTTGATCATCTAGGTTGTTTTCCTTTTCCTATTTCAGGACACAGTCTACTAAATCCTGGTGCAAGATCGTCCAGTTCAGTCTGGGAGTTTGAGCAAGTCTTTGTGAGTTTTGCCTTCTGATTACTACCTGTTTTTCTATCTCTAGATTCTGATTTTCTGCCCTGCTTACCTGCCTGTCGTCTGTGCCTTGCCAGTCTCTCAACCTCTATTTTATCCTCTGATTTTGCTTGAGTGTGTTTCTGCCCTACCTGGTTTCCGACCCTGGAATGTTTGACACTCACATTTTTTGCCTGTCGTTGATTGGAGACTCTTTTGAGAAGTTTGCAAGTCTGCACATGGATCCTTTTTGGCCCACACCATTACAGTATGAATTGGGCAGAAGATGGATTCAGCAGACTCCAGTGAGAACAAGCAGCTGATGGAGGCACTCAGCAAGCAGGGGGGTCTTGCTGGGTTGGTATCAGCCCCAGTTGGTTACCATCAATGAATTGATGGAATCATTTGCCAGCAGAATGACTGAATTGGCTCAGCAGATTCAGTACCTCACCCTCACCCAGCCTGCTGCTGCTTCTCCCCCTGCAACATCTGTCAGGGAGCCCCACCTTCCTCCTGCTGAGAATTACAGTGGCACTCTGGTCTTCTGGCTCCAGTCTTCTACATTCCCAGCTGAATGATCTTGAGTTTGTTATCACACTGCTGACTGGTCCAGCATGCGAATGGGTGATGCCAACATGGGACGACCATCAGCCAGCTTGTCATCAATTCAGCAGCTTCACTGAAGAAATTAAGATGACCTTTCACTGCTCCCGAGCTCCTCTGCCTCTACCAAGGATATCAGCCAGTGTCATGCCATAGCACTTGGACCCTGCCCGTGGCCAGGGGCTGGGGGAAATGATGCCCTCTTCCATGGTGGAGGAGATTAAAGATGAGCTGGCCACCATTAACATCCCCGAATCAAGGGGCTCATTGATCTGGCAATTAAGGTGGACAATCAGATTAACCAGCGAAGCAGCGAGCAATGGAGTTGAAAGGACTATGCTGGGTTTATGCTGCTGGCACCGGATAATCCTCAGCCTGCAGCGACTGCTCTGGAACCCATACCAGGTGGACTAGACCTGCCTTTCACCTGAGTCCCAAAGTCATTTCCATCATTTCCAAGAGAAAACTTATTTAACCTGTGGACATAATGGACATTTTGTGGCAACCTGCCCATTAAAAGGGATATTCATTGATGAAGGGATAATCAGCAGTATAATTTTGGAGAGAAAAAAAAACACGTTTTGGTGGGCTAATGTTACTGTATAACCGTGTGCAGGCTGAGCAAGCAGGGAGCAGGGAAATCAGGATCTTGTATTGTAGATGGACCACAACTACACAGTAAAACAACGTCAACGACCGGACTGGGGAAACAGACTTGAACGCAGACATATAGTGCACAAGATAAGGTGAAATAGCAGGAAAAAGGTGATCACAATCGAGAATTAACACAAGGTTTTAAGGGGGGCGTGGCACACAGGAGGATCAAACGAGCAGGTCATGACAGCTAAGATGAATTTCATCAAAGCGGTTGTAATATATGTTTCAATAAATCCTTCCTGATCAAATTAAACTATTTATTGCCTTAAATATACAATTATCTAATTATTATGATTAAAATTGAAATACAATGTATCAATGATACTACACATTATACAGCTGCAGAAAGACTTAAGAGACTACATTCACTCATTATCCAGTTCATTGGTGTGCGTCTGTGTATAATGTATTTATTTATTTATTTATTGTGCGAACTGCAGCCTGGTTCTTACCTGCTTCTTATTAATGAAGGGCTTCTTCCTTGCTTGATGGGTCTTCAGTCCTGCTTCTAGGATTCCTATTTGAACTGCCACAGCAGTGTCCCATTGCTTTTAAAGGTCACTTGATGCCATTCTGTGATTCATGAGAAGCTTTCGGATAATTTAGCGGTCACCTCCGGCTTTTCCCTTCACCTAACATGTTTCTGGTTCATCCCAGTGTCTCCTGCTTCACCTTACTGTTGTCTAATGGCGTCTTAGAAATGCTAAATCTTGAGGTATCCTGCTCCTCAGCGTAGCCTCCTCCCAGCAGAAAACCACGATCTAAGCATGCAGATTTGTTCAAAAATATAGAGTGGTCTCTTCAATGTTTCTGCAGCTGTATGTTAGAGTGCCTCGACGTAGGATGGCAAGACAGAAATTCTGAAAGTATGTTGCCTGCTAATCAAATTTGTAAACGCAAATTCAAATCACATATCATTAATATGTATTGCTATTATTGCAATCACAAATACAGGCATCCCATCCAGGATATACTCCTGACTATGATGAACCATTCAAAGCTGGGTGGATGGATGGATCATGCATATTTTCCCCTAACTAAAGCAATTCCACCACAGGGTATTTATATTAAGAATTTATATTACGATAAAGAAACTTCTAAAAGCCTCTATAAATAATATATTTATTATTCTGAAACATGCAGTGAAGGTGCATTGTAATCTTATTATACAACCACATTGAAACTGCAGAAATTAATTGCTTCCACAGAGCAGAATTAACATCGTTGATTCAACACTGGTCGGTTATTTATATATGGATGTCACATTTAGCACAAACCCATAAGAATAAGTGAAAGCAGCCATATATAAAAAAAAGAAAAAGAAAATCCAACTTCATATTCATCCAAACCATGCATCCATCGTCTCAGTTTCCATTTCCGCACCAGACAGATTATGGACAGTACAAGGCTTGTGTCTGACCTAATGGCAGGTGATTTATAGAGAGATATTCTGCAGTGGCAGGGGGGATATGAAACAGGTCAGGCTGGCCAATTGCATTACTGCTTTGTTCTCTTTCTTTCTTTTAAATGTTTCTTGACTCAAGTTACAGGCAGATGGTTATAATGATCTCTGTAAACACAAACCATGTTAGGGGAATTAACAGCTAATGAAGTTGTTTAACTAATTGAGTTATTAATCTGATATTGAAATTTCACTAACACTTTGAATGGTTGGAGGTACCCCAAAGAGAGGTTTGGAAACTAAACATAGAAGATTTTTGTCAGAAAACATATCAGTATTACACTATAGTAGTGGGGTAGAATGGCGGCTCTGTGCCAGCAATTGAATGGTCGCTGGTTCAAATCCTATGAATGACTGTAGTAATTTTACTCCATTGGGCCCTTGAGAGAGGCCATTAACCTGCAGTTGCTTCATCCTGGGTATGATGTTAATCTACATCCAGCCCTATAAGGAGGCCCTCCAACTTACAGGGAGCACCACCTCTGCCTATTGGGATCTACCCTGCATGGAGAGCACTGCAAGCATCTAACAATCATGTTCCATCTCCAGGGGATCCAGTCACTGCCGTGGTGAAGCACCACCATGCTCCAAGCTAACATCATACCCCTAGGGCCTACAGTACCCTGGAAGACTAGCTACATCCTACGTCTTGGGCCTACAGTACACGGGAAGACTGGCTGCCCCTTCCTGCACAGAGAGAAAGTCCCAGGTGCCACATTAAATCATCAGACTGATAAACTAATAGAAACTCAGGCAAACTCAGTTCATCATCCTATACCACAGGAGTGACTACTCACGGCTTTTGTTTTTACCTGGTAGTCTGGGAGAAGACTTTCAGCACTCCCAGTGGGCACTGCTAGTACATGGTTCAATGAGGTGCTGGTCACCTACCATAAGGTTCTGAGATCCCGTCAGACATGCACCGCTACCTATCTGTGATGTCTGAATAATGTGATGTGGATCATTCAGAGACCCAGGCTGAAAACCTCAGATGCTGGATAATCTGCAGATTGTAGACCTCACCACCAATTCCATGAAGTATCCTCAATTACTTAAAGAATCTCATTACCTTATGTATTGAATTGAAAATTGCTTCCTGAAACTGTACAGGAAGAAGATCATCTCCATCAAGAATGCCCCAAGTCAACTGACAAAAAAAACCTATGTACTCAGATTTATTTACATTCCTGGGGTTGTTTGGGGAAAAACAACCCCAGGAATCTTTTTGACTTCTTTGGGCTAATCGAAGAAGGTGATCTGGATCCTAGAAATGGAAACTATGTTCCAGACCATAGTTCCATGTTCCAGGAATTTACAAACTTACAGCTCAGAACTCAACCTAAGAGCCCCTAACTGCCACTGGCAAGACACTCCAGGTGGATGCACTGGATAGTGACCCAGGAGTCTGAGGTGCTGTACCTTTGCCACGAGTTGGTCCTATATGCAGACAAGGTGCTCCGCAGTGGAGAAGGAGGCACTTAAGTGGGCAGTGACCAAGCTCAAGTGTTCATGGGCAGACAGGCAGGTGACCGATCATGCACGCCTGCATTACATAGCATGGGCAAAGGGCACCAATACCCCTCTTTCTTCTCTTCCAACCACTACTCTTTCATTGGGATAGGTAGGGGGCACACCAGCACCCACTCATGCAAGCGCACTTTGTGACCTGCTTCCTGTTAGAGGTGCGAAGCAGCTCTTTGGGAGGAGGCATCAGGACGGTACCTCTAAGATGCTCTGAGACGGACTGTCACCGTGATCGACTGACAGGCTGCCATGCACAAGCTGCAGAAGCCACCTGTTCAGCGGCCATGATTCGCACAGCCGCCTGCACTCAGCACTGATGACTCCAACCCTAATGCTGAATTGCTGGGTACAACTGAATGCTGCAGCTGCAACCACCCCCCGCCCCCCCACATCCGCACTTCTTTGAGAACTACTCCATCTATCCAACCTACCCCCATCTCTCTGGCCACAGCTATCAACCAGCCCTCTCTTCACTGTGGGTGGTCTACAGTTGTTTTTCTCGTTATTCTAGAACATTTCTTTCCAGTCTTGCTTGCTCTCTCTCTCCCTCTCTCTCTCCTCTGTACTCCTAAATTCCCCCTGGTTGTGCGGAATAAAACTTGCCTTTCCGGGGTCAAATCTTGAGATGAGATTACTGTTGCGTATGAGTTCATTGTCACACACCGCCACGCAGGAAATTAAAAAAGCATTCAAAGTATAATGATAAGCTCAGTGTGAGACCTTCACCCAAACAAGTAAAGAATGATCCTACACAGCTGCTCCTTTCCCCCTAGCTGTAAGCCCAGCCATGTGAGCACAAGTTTCTCTATAGCCAGTTTGGGAGACATTAACAGCGTGAAGGTCATGGGAACAGATCTCACCGTGACATCTGTTTTGTAGATGTGACTGTCCAGCTATTTCTGAGCAGAAGTTTGTATTATATCATCGATGGCTTAATGATTCCTATAGCACACCAATAAAATGAACCAGACTTATCCAAAGATAAGACTTAGTGACTATTTAAAAAGCATCATAGGTAATGGAGCACAGCAGCATCAACTAACCAAGATGATCCCAATCGTGCTAGTATCCATCTTCTTTGCCAGCGGTAAGAAGTAGCTATGGTTTTGTCGTGTTTTGATATTAATGTTTTAAAACTTTGAAAGTGACTTGAATATCGGATCAGCATAAGACCTTGTTTATAGAAATATGCTATATCATGAAAAGCTAATGACGATTACCCACAATGCCTCTCTATCTCTTAAGCCTATGGGTGCGGCCTTCCCCCAGTTGAACCAGTTGTCACCCGTGTGGTCAATGGTGTGGATGCTCGTCCCTACAGTTGGCCTTGGCAGGTATAAACAATTCTGTCTGATATATGAATCAGATAGGGATTTGAAAGTGCTTTCAATTTTTTGGGTGTAAAATGACACAAAAACACTATGTTCATTTATTATGAAGAATCATAGTGGCCTAGAGGTCAACCAAATATGTAAAAGCAAGTTCACTATTATATTAACAAAATCTCCTGAAAAACAACAAAAATAGACCCTAAAATAGTTGCATTTGTATGAGGGCGATAGATGAAATTTTAGACAATTTTGAGGTGTTCTTCAGCAACTTTGCTGAGTAGTGAGGGTATAATTAACAGCTCTGTGAAAGTCTGATAGACTGTTAGATTAAAATCTTGTTTAAATGCTATTTCTCCCTAGATCTCACTGCAGTACTTGAAAGACGATGAGTGGAGACACACTTGCGGAGGATCTCTGATTGCCACCAACTGGGTGATGACTGCTGCTCACTGCATTAAGTAAGAACATTTATGTAGAAAAAAAAAACCTCAGCACACACATATTGTGTTGTCATTTTTTAAGCAGAATATTTCATGTTTTATGTGTTTAGCCTGTCATTATATATTCAATTGATCCTATTTTGCCTCTATTGCAGTATCATGCTTGCAAATGCTCATGTCATTGTGTTTTTTTTTATTAAATGAACTGGTTTTCTTAAATTGTGCCAAAAAAGGGCTGCATGTGGGAAAAAAACACAGCAATGCTGAAGCTGCCTAAAAGATGTCAGCCCTGTCCTCTTTACCGTGTAGCACCAAGCTGACCTACAGGGTGTATGTTGGCAAGTACAACCTGGCTGTGGAAGAACCTGGTTCCTACGCCATCACACCCGAGAAGCTGATTGTGAATGAGAAGTGGAACCCCCTGCTGGTCGCCCTGGGGTATGACTTCCTGCAGCCGTCCGCTTATGAAATTCCATGATGAAGCAGATGGTATGCCTGTGGTTTCCTGCAGTCATTATCAGTACTATGATCTATAAACACATACATTTTTGCCATTCTGAAACATACCGTATACATAAATACACTATAAATGAATTCAAGTGAGTGTTACATTACAGTTGTTCATACAAGCATTTATTGTCTCTTTTCTATATAAAGGAAGAGCTCTGCATAGTGTTCTCCCTTGTCTGACATTCCTCCTCCACTTCAGTTAATTATAGAGGGATAGAAGGGTGAACTGAACAGCTGGAAGACAATAGAAAAGTTAGAGTGAATTTCATGCTCTGATTAGAATTCAACTTTTGAATGAATTTTATACTGTTTTCTTTTTTTCATGCAATGCAACCAGGAGCATAGATCAAGTGCATTAATACCAATCTGTTCTGTACTGATATATCCACGCAGCCTATATGTTTTCTCCTCATCACACACAGTAATGACATCGCCCTGATCAAGCTGTCGGAGCATGTGACTCTGAGTGACCACATTCAGCTTGGGTGCATCCCAGCTGCTGGGTCAATCCTGCCTAATGCCTATCCCTGCTATATCACCGGCTGGGGCAGGCTCTACAGTAAGCACTTCCTGTCGCTTGACAGAGAACGGCAGAAGATTTTCGTGTTTATGTGTTCACCTGTGGCTAAGCAGAGCACATGTTAAATCATTTTATTTGATTCTGTATCATTTAAAATATTTATTGATTAATACCCTTATTTTTCTGTAATACAGTGCAAATAAATATTGCACAGCAAATGAGGTCATATGGATTTACTACAGTTTTCAGAATAGTCCAGTAGTTCTTATTTTTAATACAGCACAGAGAGTATAAATATCTGCCTTTATAAGTCTGTTCTGCCGTCTTTTTTCTTAAAGCCAACGGTCCCATTGCCGAAAAGCTGCAGCAGGCCCTAATGCCAGTGGTGGATCATGCCATCTGCTCCCAGCCTGACTGGTGGGGGGTCGCTGTGAGAGCGACCATGGTGTGTGCTGGCGGAGATGGCATCGTCGGCGGCTGCAATGTGAGTGCTGCTTTTATATTTCATACGTATGCATGTGGCCCTCGGCTACATGCGCTCGACTGCCGAGGTCAGTTATGGAATAACGGCACAGGGAAGATCATGGTTTTTGTGATACGTGTGGCCTTATGTGTGTCGTGTGAATATTTAATAATGCCGCCTGTGCATTTTGAGAACTAAACCAATAAAAGTCAAAATCATTTCAGGTGTAGGTATCTGTTTACGGCGAAGGGAAATAGAATCTCCTATCGAAATGTAGACCCATTAACGAAATAATACCAGTATATCACATTGCAAAATAAATATGAATTTTTGCATGGAACAAATATGAATTTTTGCATGGAACAAATATGAATTTTAGCATGGAACAAATATGAATTTACATTAATGTACATGTGGCGTGAAGGCAGGCACTGGTACCCCTGACAGATTATAATCATCGAAGCCATACTAGCATATGGATTGCACTGGGAAGCCACGCCCCCCGAGGTGCCTCACGTGCTGTTCTGCTTGTTCCAGGGCGACTCCGGCGGCCCGCTGAACTGCAAGAACGCCGACGGCGTGTGGGAGGTGCACGGCATCGCCAGCTTTGTCTCCGGCTTGGGATGCAACTACGACAAAAAGCCAACAGTATTCACCCGCGTCTCTGCTTACAACAGCTGGATTGACCAGGTACTGCAGCGATATCAATGCAGCGAGTGTCCCGGCGGGGGAGGGGTGGCAGGCGGGGGGAGCGCATGGGCACTGACCGGTAACATCTACCAGACTAATGCAGCTTTGTTTCTTTGGCAGGTTATGACGCAGAACTGAGAGGTTCTCAGCTACATTTTCGGCGAATAAATGACTGTGCAAACCGATGTTACCCCGTGTGTGATTTTGTTAGCATAACTGCCCATCCACCACTCTTCAAGCTGAACACCCTGGGCAGAGCTGTGAGGGGAGGGGGGGGTGCTTTCATGCTAATGAGAACTAAAGAGCGATGAGATGCTGTTCTCGTGCTCTTTGCAAATTTGATATTTTATGTGTTCCCAACAGCTTAAATTAAATGGCTTATCATTATAACATTATGAAAAAAAATCCTTGATGAAATAGGTCTATAGATTTATTTTCATGAAATGGCATATTTTAAGTATGTTCTGCAGCATATTATTTTATTTCTGACAGGCCAATTTAAAATAAAACCAATGAAAATCCATCCATCCACTTTCAAGCTGTACCAGTCAGGGTAGGGGGTGGGGGAGGGGATGGGGTGGAGTGTATCCCAGGTGGCGTAGGACACACTGGGGTCCAGCATGCTGGTCCATCATGGCACACATACATACACACACACTATCACACTATGGGCGATTTAGAGACCCCAGTCTGCTGTGTCTTTAGTCTTTAGACTATGTGAGGAGACCCATGTGGCACTGGGATAACTGGGTCTCTTTATGTGTCTGTCTGTCTTTCTCTCTGTCTGCTTGACTCTCTCTCTCTGTCTGCCTGCCTCTCTCTCTGTCTGCCTGCCTCTCCCTCTCTCTCACACACACAGAGACACGCAAAACGGAGGCAGGATTCTATCCCACTGAGCCACCTTACAATTAAACAAACTTCAAATTTAAAATTTTGTCATAATTGTTTAAAGGTGATATACACAATTTATTGTTTCAATAGTTTTGCATATTTCTTAGTAAAAACTGTACAATATAAACAGAATGTCCAAAAATAATTTTAAATAGTTATTCTACAAGCAACCACTAGATGTCGTGCGATACTTAATAACCAGTTTCAACCGTTCCGTTCGAATATATTTAAACAGTTAAAAACCTCTTCTATGGAAATAAAATAAAATTTTGAAGACCCGGTTTCGCCTTTGTTACATACATTGAAGAATTATATTTTATACTGCTTGTGTAAATCATGACATTCAAATACGTATTCTTAACATTTCAGCAGTTTTTAATATCTTTATATGTCTTTGATTACACTGTTTTAATTATAGTCTCACTTCTTTCCATCAGAATATTTCATTCTCCTGCAGTTACACAACAGAACGTCATAATATTTTAATAAACCAGCAAAACTGATCAGCATGTCATATATCAGCTCCCTTAAAAATTCAAATAACATACTCCACTTACCGAAGTTTTCGCATGCATGCCCGTAGCTGCCTGTCATTACAAGATCGCAGAAGAAACATAGCAAGCCATTTATAAACTTGTAGCTGTAACCAAATATCTTCAGCTTCTCTTGATTGAATATTTGCCTTGAAGTCAACGGCATTTTCTAAGCATTAACCGATTGCATTAACTTTTGTTACGCCCGCCTGGCTCAAGGGCAGCGCAACATAAAAGGAAATCCCACACAATCAAATAATCAATTAAATTATTTATTTAAAGAAGAAATAATAAGTGTATGCAAAGTCAGTAATGTGTATA
>JAABNY020000039.1:25149184-25160931 GCA_015164015.2 Brevimyrus niger
TGTGACGGGACCCAGTTGAAAATGTTTTGACAGTTGAAGTCTTAGTTTTTTTTAGTAATTTTCTTGTAGAATATTTCAGTTTTTTTTTTTTTTTTTTGGGGGGGGGGGGGTGTCATCTTGGAGGGGAAAAGATTCAATGTACTACAATACGCAAGAATTACGTGTCCCCATAATCTCCAAACAAAGGTTATTATTCATCTTGAGCTAGTGAAATTAGCCTAGCAATTACTGCAGGCTTGGCAGCTTGATCATGATTGGACCAAAATAGTCACATGACACACAGTTAGAAGACATCTGTGATATTTGCAAAATATCCAGTAAGGGTTGGGTGGGAAATCAGTTCTGCTACGAATTACGATTCTTCAAGGTGTATGAGAGTTACAGTACTTGTACACATTAATTTAAATGTAGGTTACTGAAATTATGTAGTTCACATTTGGTGTTGCTAATATTCTTGCCCACACAGCCTGATTTTAAGAGACTGACATGCGTGAGGTTGGCACGGAGCTATAATGAATGAGTTAGTGTGTGCAAAGACTTTTCCTGCACCATCCCAATTTAAAGCTACAACTAACCACAAGTGTGTGAGATGTATACTTTCAATGAATACCTCTACACTTCTTCCCTGAACACTAAGACTACAGTTTCTAAACAGACTGAACTATTTACACCTTTTTTTTTTTAGCCTCCTCCCTTCACCTCATCCTGTGGCTTTCATTGGCTGTAGCTCGTCGCCACACTTGTTGCCAGTTGCAACACTTTTCGCACTACAGGATTTGGAGCTATTATTCGATAATATGGTTATTATTATTAGCCTGGTCTGAATTTCCTAGCTAAAGCATACACTCGAATGATATAGTCTAAAATGAGTTGGTATGTTGGATGTGTTTTCCAAAACTGAATTGAGTCTGAGTTCAATATAAACGAAACGAAAGGGACAAGATGAATGTTTATCTTTATAGCCATTGTCTTTTACTATAAATGTAGTCCTGAAATGCTCTTCAGTAAAACCTTACAAAATGTGATGCATATCAAATTGGCAAACACATATTGAAATAATATGGATTCAGGCAGTTGATGCCAATTCCCACCCCAAATATACAGCTTGCCCTAACTTTTAAAAATAATAATTTTGTGATGCATATGTTTTATAGGCATAGTGTTAATTGGAATAACAATTTGTTTTGTAGCATTAGTAAAATAATGAGAACTCAACAGGCTGCGCCTGCAGCAGTGGAAGGGGGAACAAGACATTGTGAACGTTTTGTACTGTGGTTTTGGTCTCAGATTCAGAACCATTACACCATTATTTACCAGTTCACATGGCTCACTTGGGTTTAAAAATCAAATCAAAAGGCACTAACAGCGACGTGAATAAAGGTGTTCATAGAATTCATAATGGATATAAATACCAAGAAGAACTTATCCCAGATAAAATGTTCTGCATGTATTTGAATAGTTTTTAATTATTTCACTTTAAATAAAGAAATCCAAAATTAGCATTACTTTGCTAGTTACCGTCATGTATAACCTGTTCCCATTTTCTCCCCATTTGTTGTTGTCTCCAGGACCCAGCTACCTCTTCCACCTTGGAAGGTGACTCTGACACGAGGGAAGGGGAGTCTGTGGCCATGAACTACAAACCTTCTCCGCTACAGATGAAAATAGGTAAGCTCTCTGCGCCTCGTGGACGAGTTCTGTCTGTTCCTTATCGTCACCGATCGTTCAATAGCCGAGTGCTTCGGAGGATAACGCGGTGCTGTCTATTTCCTAATCTTCCTTTTTTGAATTAATGGCCGACTTTCAGGCTATAACGAATCCGACGGACGTGGCCCTGCTCTGCACGGAATATTAAATTCTGTCGTGTGTTAGCTGTCGGGTTGAGGGAGAGCTTTGGGCACATTAATCACTTTGCCTAGTTTCCTCGGTGTGCCTGAGAAGACAGCTGTGGAAAAAGCATAGCCCATGAGTAATGTTTGGAATCCAACCATGAGTAGGTGTTTGACTGGGTTTGACTCCAGTGCCACATTTATAACCTCAAAGCATTTAGATTCAGTGTCAGTAAAAGGCATCACCGTGGTCTAATGTGGTGAGAATGAACGTGTTCAGATGTTAAGTCGCCCTTTCAAGGTATGAGGCGAGGTTGTCTTCTATCTGCGGCGCAGAACTCCACGCTCAATAGGATTTGCGTTGATTTGTCAGACAAACGGTGCCTCTCCCCCCCGCCCGACACCCAGTGCATGCTGCCCATGTGGTGGCGTTGGTGGATTTGGTTTAAGCCTGAATTTCTTGACTTGACAGTGGGTGAGACTGGCACAGTGCCTGTCTGGGGAGGCTGTCACGTTAGGAGGGAGCTTTGTTCGTGTTCTTGGTACTTTGTTTAGGTGATGTGTGGTGCTGAATCTGTGTGTGTGTGTGTGTGTGTGTGTGTGTGTGTGTGTGTCAGAGGTGGACATTTCAGGTCCAGAAAGTAAAAATCCAAACCAGGATTTTGTTTCAACCGACCAGTTGACTATAAAGAGTCACAATCACATTGTACTCAACTGGTTGGTTGAAACAAATTCCTGGTTTGGATTTTTACTTTTTGGACCTGAAATGTCCGCCGTGTGTGAGAGAGAGAGAGAGAGAGAAGCATCCGTATACCTCTATGCCATGAAGAGCAAGGTATTAGAGCTGGATTCGAAACCGCTGCAGAGGCTTATTTTATAACTGCAGTTTTGTCTTTGCCGTTGTTTTGAATCTTTTTCTCAGTAGCAAATATTCATTCTGCAGATCTGTTTCTGTTTCTGTAACCCTGCTCTCCTGTTCAGCCGTTTGCCTTTTAATGTGTTTATCGTAAATCTTTACAGCAATATGCAGAATGTAACATAAAACATACCATACATTTTATTCTTTAGCTTGTTGTGCTTGGTGTAGGTCCCTTTCAGCCAGTTTAATTTTGTCTCATTGCCCCCTAATTAAATCATCTGATTAAAACATTTTAATCTATTCTTTTATTTCTACAAAATACCTGTAGAACAAGCAAAATGTGGAAACAACGTAAAATTATAAGTACAAAAGCAGAATATAATTCTCATTTTTGTCAGTGTTCTGACAAATCTTCACAGTATCTATGCGCAGTGTTAACAAGACAAGATGGATCCATGTTCTCATTCTGTTTACGCCAAATTCTGACTCTACCATTTGAATGTCTCAACAGAAATTGAGACTCATCAGACCAGGCAACATTTTTCCAGTCTTTAACTGTCCAATTTTGGTGAGCTCGTGCAAATTGTAACCTCTATTTGTAGTGGAGATTTGTACCCGGTGGGGGCTTCTGCTGTTTTAGTCCATCCACCTCAAGGTTGTGTGTGTTTTGCTGCATACCTCGGTTGTAACAAGTCGTTATTTCAGTCAAAGTTGCTCTTCTATCAGCTTGAATCAGTCGGCCCATTTTCCTCTGACCTGTAGCATCAACAAGGCATTTTCGCCCACAGGACTGCCGCATACTGGATGTTTTTGCCTTTTCGCACCATTTTTTCTGAACCCTATAAATGATTGTGTATGAAAATCCCAGTAAGCAGATTGTGAAATACTAAGACCGTCCGGTCTGGCACCAACAACCATGCCACGCTCGAAATTGCTTAAATCACCTTTCCTTCCCATTCTGACATTCAGTTTGGAGTTCAGGAGATTGTCTTGACCAGGACCACACCCCTAAATGCATTGAAGCAACTGCCATGTGATTGGTTGATTAGATAATTGCATTAATGAGAAATTGAACAGGTGTTCCTAGTAATCCTTTAGGTGAGTGTATATTTGTTTTTTTCACCAGGTTAGGTAATTGGTTAAAAAAGATCAGTTACTTTTTTAGTTCAAGACCTAGTCACTACATTGAGATTGACTGAAATAAATGACAAGTGAGATACACAGACAGCACTGAGATGTTATGCAGTTGATGCTTGTCTGTTGCCAGTTTTGTAATTACAATAGGAATGTTAAATAGTACATTTGTAACTGGCCATTCTTTGGAAACTTGACTTAACCGCACTTATTCTTAGTCACATGTGTTTCTAACATTTTATTTGTCTTATTTGTACGTCTTTTTGGAGAAAACATCAGCTCATACAGTACAATTGGTTATATTTAGACTGATTGGCTGGTTGCTGGTCAGAAGCCATCAGGGTTAAAACCAGCCATTTCCAGTTAGCGGTCAATCATCGGAGCATGCATAGTAATGTATGTTCAGTAACAGACACAGATGAATTCTCAGATGTCTTTGTCACTTGCTTTTTGTCACCACCATCTGACATCGCCCTGTGAGAACAAGAGTAGGTCACAAGATGTGATTTGTCTCCCCAAAATAATGACAGATAACAGAGCAGCAAAAGGTTATATGAACGATATTAATATAGGTATGATGGAATCGAATCATAGGTAGTTTCCTTTTTGGAATTTAAATAAAGAAATCCAAAATTAGCGTTACTTTGCTAGTTACCTTCATGTATAACTTGTTCTTGGAGTGATTATACAATTTGGTGACTAATGATGTTTGCAAATACACTTCCTTACGAGCCACACATTTCTGGTCCCATCTTTTACATTTCAAAGGAAAGTCTTCACTCTTCAGCATTACAGCACTTTGAGCAGACTCCTAACTGGGAGCAGACACCTAACTTTTGTTGGCCAATGTAATGTAATGGTTAAGTCTTACCTTGTTCAGGTTACAACTTTCTTTGAAAAGTGCAAGGCCCTTAACCCCCAGCTCCCTGGGCGCTGCTATGCGTGGCTGCCCTTAACCCCCAGCTTATTCTCATCTGGAGAGAGCAAGATGGGGGAGGCCTAATGAGAATTTTCCAATCAATATTCAATAATATACAATAAAGTATCAATAATAATGATGAGAAGAATTTAAATTTGAACTTTGAGTTAAATGCCAGCAGGGCTGCACAATTTTGGGGAAAAAATACAATGTGATATTTGTATTTTTTGCAAGAAATATTGCAATGTCTACGAAACAAAAACGAAGTTGAAAATTTACCCATCAAACTATAGCCAAATAGAACGTCTTACATACTGTACCAACAGTCTGTCAAATAAGTTGGCAGTGAGGATAGACACAAAGCCATCTTGACAAATAACTTCTGCCTAATATCGTCTCTGGAATCCAAAATATTTCTATACAGACAAATGTCTTATGGTGACCAGTTCTTGGTCGCGTTTCCCTTCTTCAGTGTCTACAAGTGATGAAAATGTTTCTGATTGGCTCAAAGAAAGCCCATTGACCTGCAAATGCAGCAGCGGTAAGCTTCAGGATGTTTTGTTTTTCTTAATATATACCTGAATCCTGAAAAGAAACAATTATTAACATTAGGAAACTTGTGACAAAGTAAAAATGTTTCAGCTGATTGCAGTCCTTGCAATGTGATGATTAGATATTAACGTTGCACTGTGTCCAGGCTTAGTTGACAACCCTGAAGATGGATGGTACTGTACAAGTTTATAATGTTTTTCATCAGACAAATAGAGTTGTTCTTGGTCCATGAAACTGTGACTGAGGTTTCAGATATTTTTATTTATGAGAGGACTGCCAGCCTTTGAACATATAAATTGACAAGCTTGACATTTTATATTACATTACCTCTGTTTCAGCACCATGGAGAGGGGATGGATTGACTAACAGGAAAATGTGATAAATGTTTCAGTACACAGTGTATTTCTAAATAGATTTTCTGTAGTTGTGCTTTCTGTAGTCATGCTGCTTTTCAGTCAGCAGTATAAATAACCAAACTGTCAGCAACTGGTAACTCTTCAGTCTTGGACGTAAGCATCACTTCTTGGTGATTAGCCCTGTACACTCACGGCCACTGTTATGGGTATGGTTCCTATTCACAGCTCTGCGTGTGGAAATTGTTAGTTCTCCCTGTCTCCTTGCACAATCCGAAGACATGAGAAACTGGCATCTGTATTGCCCTTTTGAATGTGTGTGTGCCCTTTCGATTGGCAGTCCATCCAGGGTGTCCACCTCCTTGTGCCCCATGCTTCATGGGAAAAGCTTCAAACTCACCATATCCCTGTACTGGATAATCAACTTGAAATGAACATTTTAGTGTTTAATATTTATGTTTGCTGCAGTGGGTTGGTGCCCCATCCAGGGTTATTTCCTGCCTTGCACTCGTAGCCTCTGGGATAGGCTCTGGATCTCTGCGACCCTGCATAGGACAAGCGGGTATGGAAAATGGATGGATGACTATTAGGGTTTAATACTTAGGTGTTTGGCTAACAGATTATTGATTTCCTGTGTACCTGTTGTTTTATGTTGTGTTAAGAAATCGGAAAGGTCTATTCTGATCTATTCCTGTAAGGGATTGGTGGTAGGTGGGGGTGGCCTACGTTACGCTTACTTGCGTGATTTCTTGTAATAGTGGGAAGACATTAGCCTCTTACTGGAGTTCCTTGTTTCCACCTCTATGACCAGTTGTTATAATTGATTATTGAGGAAAATAAAAGGAAAAAATCTAACTATTTCTATCTTATCTTATATTAATGTATTTTATTTTATTGTGGAATATATTATACTATATTTTGTTATTTATTATTATTGTTCTATTATATAGTATATTATACTATATACTATTATAGTATATATTATATATAAGCTATTGCTGTCTTATATTGAAGACTTAATATTAGTTGAAGAAAACTATTTTACAAAAAATTGAAAAGCATGACTGTCAAGCCAGATGCTTGAGAGTTGGCAAACAAACCGTGAAAACTTACATTTTTTTAAATTATTTCACCAGAATTGATTTGTATTAAAAATAACATTAATTCATATAGTAAAAGCAGAAACTTTGATGAACATGAAATCACCAATAAACTTTCTATTTATTCAGCGTTTTATAAAATGCATACAGCATTTGAAAACTTTTCAGTATTTTCAATCAATATTTTGATTGTATCCCGTGATAATGCTGTGTCATATGTCTTAAGTGTATTACACACTGAATATTGAACTGAAGCTTGACATATAAAAATATATATATATCCCAAATCAAATCGGAATTGCAATATTTGTCAGAAAAATAAAAAATATATTAATATGCATTTTGAAAAGAGGTCACAGAAAATCAGGTAACAATCTTGATACGTGAACATTGTGCCATTACAATGTGAAGCCTGAATAGGTTTGGTCTAATGACAGTGCTTTCTCTGGTAGAGAAACAAAGAGAGCTGGCCAGGAAGGGGTCCCTAAAGAATGGGAACGTGGGCAGTCCAGTGAACCAGCAGCCTAAGAAGAACAATGTTATGGCCAGGACACGGTGAGGCCTGTTGTTTTCATTTCACGTTCCCTTTTGCTGCAGACTAAAACATACATCAATGTGATTTACTGCAGAGCGATTACCAGATAAATATGAAAGTAGTCATATGAATTAATATCATTTGTAAATTTAAAAATAAATGGTAGTGTTATGTTTCATGCCGTAATCTTTTGCACGTTTACTGGACATACGATCCAAATAATCCACCAGAAACTGATGATGGTTCAAAAAGTACTTGCTGGGGAGTAAAATATCTGCAGGGAGTTTTGTTATTTACTTTTCCTCTCATCATTTTTCCTTTAATTTTTACTACTTGTACTGGTTTCTTTACGGTCTAATTATTGTCTCTTCCTAACAGGCTGGTTGTTCCCAATAAAGGCTATTCCTCTTTAGATCAGAGCCCCGATGAGAAGCCACTGGTAGCACTGGATACAGACAGGTATCAAACTCATTCTTGCTGAAGAAAGTTTCTAATTTGGGACGTATCTGCAGCCCTTATTATGTATTGTGATTGTTTGATCTTGTATCTATTAAATGTCTGCATGTTATTCCTATTTGATGAAATGTTGTCCTCCTTAATTGAGCGTAATATATCTGGTTGATATCCGACACCTTTCGGTTGTTTTCTGACAATAGAATTTCCAGCCCAATCGTATTTCTCTTCATGTCCCCTAGTAGCAGAGCATCTCCTTCCCATGACCACTATGAGGTTCCTACTCTGAAAATCAGTTTTTGATATAACTGGGCTTTTAGGTAACTTAGTTTGGGTCTTTTGAAAACATTGTTTTAGATCAATTCAGGGTCACGCATATAGATTTGGTCAGAGAAGAAATTAAACATTCATGCAGGCTAATGTCCACTAGATCCTTGAAAAATATATTCCATGTAGAGCCTGTTTGCTGAAAGCTTCACACACAATTAAAAAATAATTATATATTTAGAATAATGACTAACAAATCATGCCTGATTCCTTATAATCTGAGGATTGCATATTTGATGGTCTTTCACCCAAAGAAATGAACTAATAAGTCATATGTATATATTCTCCTGGATTTGTATATAAACACTACAATTAGTAAAAATATTTAGTAAAAATTTGTAAAACAATTTATTGCATGTCATTCTTACTCTCTGAAAAAACTGTCAGTAGTAGAAGAGAAGATAATAAAAAAATACTTTGTTTCTGTTCCCTGCCATTCAGTGATGATGACTTTGACATGTCCAGATACTCTTCATCAGGGTATTCCTCAGCTGAGGTGAGATTTCTGAATGGCCAGGTAGCTATACACTTGAATCGTTCAACTGTACTGAAGTGTTTATCGGTATATTACAGGTATGCATCGTGTTGTAACAATTAAGACTGCCTGAAACTTCGGTCAGTTTTCCCTCCAAAATAATGCTTACATGGTTAATGCATCAGTTGTATGGTAGTACTACCATAAAGGCAGTAAATGCTGAATGGCTTATAATATCAAGTTGCCCACCTTAGCTATATTACATCCATTTAATTTTGCCGCTCCTTAATTTTGCACATTTTGAATGAGCATTAGCCAGGAAAAAACATCCCATCTGTGCAAAAGCCTTTATTACTAATGTCTTGATACCATTTACCATTGGTTTTGATTCTAAGCTGTGCATTAGCTGATGCATAAGTATAAACTTGCTAATGGCTAAATGTATTTCACTGGAGAAGTACTCTTTACCTGAAAGGATAGAGACAATTGATGCAGTGTTATAAATATGGGAATTCCGTTTTTCTTCTGTAGCAGATCAACCAGGATTTGAATATCCAGCTGCTGAAAGATGGGTATCGGCTAGATGAAATACCAGACGATGAAGACCTGGACCTCATTCCACCGAAGTCCGTCAATCCCACCTGCACCTGCTGCCAGGCCACTTCCTCCGCTGCCTGTCAGATCCAGTAGTTTGCGTCACTCCCCACATCTGCAGTGAGTTTACTTTGCCACTAGGGTGGCAACAGTGAGCCAGGGGTGGGTGGGGGAGGTCGGGGATGCAGGGCACCTGTATGATGATCACATGAAAAAATATCAGTACAAAACTTGCATAAAAAGAAAAAAAAAGCAGAAGTGTGTAGAGACACAGTCTTGGTGTTGGGAAAGTTTGGAGGAATCAGACAGAGGGCTGCCTGGCATCATTCTCTTGCCAACACTGTAGGATCATGTTTATAGCATATATATTGGGGAAAAAAAACCATCAAACAACCATGAAAATAGCTGAAATATTTTTACTTCTGAAACACAGACATACTGGGAACAAGCAACAATGAAAAGCCAGTCACCCTTTCAGTTGTTTTTTTCCTTTTATCCAAGGCTCTGTGTATCTGTACAAGTTTAAAAATGGACCAGGAGTGAGGGAGTGTGTGTAGCCAGGAATGAAAAAGATGACGGCTCAGGATTATTCAGCCGGTTGGTGCCCCAGGGTATTCTGGGTATCTGTAAGAATTAAACTGAAAGTATCACTGTAGCATGGACTAAGAGATTGCACTTTTTACTTCTTTCCCCCCCCCCCCATATGAAGATTTTTAAATTCTGTTAATATTTAAATAATTGTTTGGAGAAGATTGTATAAGTGTAACTAATTTTCCGCTTGACAGAAGGATACCTTTCTTTTCCTCCATTGTTATAGAAATACTAAATTGTCATGAATTGTAAGTCTGATGTAACACTTTTCTTTGACATATATAAATAAAAATGTCCTAAATCATGATTAAACCAAAGTAGCCTTGACTATGGGTTTAGATGCTTAATTTAGGATTTGCTTCCCAGTGTACAACTCCTGCTGCTTCCACTATTTAACAGTTCCCTGTTTAAGAAAACTTTAAAGGGACTTTGTGGGGAATCACTTGAGGTTTTTGAGACTGAATGTATGATATGTAATATGAAAGAACTGGTTTTTGGTACTATGAAGCCTACCTCATGTAGGTATAACAAAACCGGGTGTGTGAACAGTCCATAAGAAGTTTATTTTACAACTAAGGAATCAGAGGGAAATTGTGGCTAATTTAAATGTTATTATGTGTCCCCCTACTGGTGTGAATGCTGTACATTGCATGCATTTCCTAAAATCCACTTGCTATAAATGAAAAAGAAATGTTTTGCTTTTTTCTAACGAAATGTTCAGCAACCTTAGTCTTTAAAAATCCAGATACACACCTTTTTATGATGATGGTGTAAAGAAGATAGGAATTGGTAGTTGATAACTTAGAGGTAAAAATAATACATTATGTATTTAAAGCTTTTATAGCCAAGTTGAACATGTTTTACTAAGGTTAAAAGAGAAACCTTAAAGTCTCTGGCAAATGCTACTAGTTCAGAAGTGGGTAATCTTATCCAGAGAAGACCGCTGTGTATGTGGGTTTTCACTGCAGCTCTTATAATTAAATCACCTAATTAGAGGATTGATTGGATGAAGAATCCTCACACCTGGGTTTGAGCGGCTGACCTAAAGATTATCTCAAAAACCTGCATATGCACTGGCCCTTCGGGGATAAGGTTGCTCACCCCTGTACTAGTTACTAGTTAAATTTGCTAGGATCTTTCCCTTCAAACGATTAGTTATAATTGCACAGTGGTCATATTTTTCACCAATATGCGGTACACCAAACTTGGTATACCAAATGTGAAAAATTCTCTGAAATTTGCATGTGGCAAAAAATGCAAATTAGATTTTTTTTTGTATTCCTAAACTTGCATTTATTGGTTATTAATATGTGTGTGAGAGAAGCACTGGAATACCAGAGTCCTAATTCTGGATTTTTATTTTAAATAGCGAAATGGAAACTCTTAAAGCTCTCATTGAGGATGAACATTTTTTTTCAGTATGGATCAGTATAAAATTGCAGTTCTGTTAAAGAATGTAATGGGCAATTGTCTCAGATTTCCTTTCCGTGCTCTGTTGTTTTTTTGTTTTGTCGGGCCATTTAGCATTTTGAGAATGGTGGTGATCATGAAATTGTGAAAAATATGCAACATTCATTCTGAATAACATTGGAATGACTGGCTCTGAAAAGAAAAGGTCTCAGGCAGCAATGCCAACCTGCAGATTTGTTAAAGAAGCATGATCAAAACAGCCTATGAAATCATTTTTATTTTTTAAATCTCTGCACATGTCTTTGTATATCTTTGCACATGTCAATGGATAAAGCTCTCTGCCATAGAGTTATTGCTTTTCTTCTGTGTTGTATCAGTTGTACCTGTAAATAAATGAACAGATCTAGTGATGGAACTAGAGGGAAATTGATTATATCATATTAATCATGTCTTATTACACTCTTGCATAATTCTGAGAATGTATCTGCTTGTAAGCTGAGGGAACTTGCAGCCCACCTCCCCCCCCCCAACAAACCCCCCCCCCCCCCCCACACAAAAAAAAAAAAACAGACCCATCCCACCTGTCTCCTTCTAAATATTATTGATTAAATATTTT
>JAABNY020000039.1:25160941-25183685 GCA_015164015.2 Brevimyrus niger
AATTTCTCTTCCTTCAAATCTAGGGAAACTTGCACCCCCCCCCACCCCCCCCCCACCCCCCCCCCCCCCCAAAAAAAAAAAAAAAAATCCAGTGTCCATACCTTGTGTTTCTTAAAGACGTTCTTTGGAACATTTGTACATTTAAGGTTTTGGCGCCCCCTATCCATTTATTACTGTAACTTTCAAAGTCTAGAGTGTATTGGCAAACACAATCCACTAGTGAATATATTAAGCCAATATGAAATTTTTATAGAATGTATTTATCCTATAGTCAGTCCTGTAGCAGCTTATGTTTCTCATAAAGGACACTATCTGCTAAGTCTGTGTAAAGTAACAGATTCCAAACAAAAATGTGGCAAGTTTCCTTCAATACATGTTGTATATGGTCCACTGCAAAGTTTTTACAGTATTACCCCTCCGCTATTTAAAAGTACTTGTATAACACATGCAGGAAGAGTAATTCCTATTGCTTAATATACTCCACTGCAACAGCAAAAAGATTCTATGTGCACTATTTGTTATGATTAATATGTATATTTTTGCTTTACTGCTCTTGCATTTAAGAAAAGCAATGTTTGAGAAGGTTTTCATATTCTGCATAAATGCAGACAGACTTCTCTTATTCTGCTGGCTTTGTTGAACCAATTCCCAGTCTGGTTACACTACCTTATGCTGAGAGAGTTCAGTAAGTACAGATCATGAACCAAGGGTATCTCCTGAATCACAAACACAAAAGAGACTTGCCTAAACTATAATGTAAAAAAAAAAAAAAAACTATTTTCTTTTTTTTCTAAGTTTGTTTTCTGCTCGGAGAATAGAAATATGATTAATTTTTAAATGGCTGTATTATGTTTTTTGGGGTTTCTTGTTGGCTGTTGTCTTCTAATTTATTGAAATTACATTCATATTTTCAACATTCAGATATGTTTGCAGCCTGAGTATGCCTTATGTTTTCAGTTTTAAGGGTCTTGTACATTAATGCCACCATTTAAATTTGAAAAGGGATACAAAAAATGTTTCTTTTTTTAACATAGAATTACACCAATTTTTATTATGGTTTAAATATGTAAACATTTTCCATACTGGTATTTAACAGTGTTATTGTTCTGTGTAGTGTAATATATGAATAAATTAATGCAGCAACAATTGTCAGATTGTCTGTGATTTTTGTTCTGTTACTTAATGTTTTTTCCCAAGAATGTTGAATGTAGACACTACTGAACTGAAATACAACATTCCTGAAGGTTTCCTGGTTCTGCACACATGAAATCCTCTGATTTCCAGTAAGGGGGCTCCTCACCCTGCCATCACCCTCATTTTCATTTTGAAAGCTCCGGTAGTTCAAAGGGTTGCACTGTAAACTTACACTTGCAGGGTTATGCCCATCGCGACGTGTGAAGTTTGCATGTTCCCTGTGTTTTGTGCATTGCTTCTACAATCCAAAGACATAATCTTGGGCTGGATTTCCGTGCCTGAATTATTCTTTGTGTGTGCTCCGCTTTGTGATAAACTGGCATACTGTCCTCTTCTGGTCCTCCAATAATGCAGTTTAATTAGATCAAATTAAATAAAACTCCCAACTGACCTTGTGACCTTGACCTGTCACACTTTAGTACCTCTGTAAACTCTCTGCATTCTACTGTCTGCATTTTACTCTCCACTTTATATAATGAATTCCGGTATTTAACGATTTCACCTGAGGGCAACATTTTCACCTGTTTCTTTGAGTGATGAAACTGCGCATATACATATACATACGCTGATTTCCATTAGTTCCAGCCAGATGTCCTGCAGCACAAAAAGCAGTAAAGTAACCAGCTGATGAAACCCCGATTGAGCCATTTCTCATGGTTGAGAAAGAAGTAAGGTGTTTTTTCAAAATTTGTCAAACAAAATCTGCTTGTTGCTGGACCTATATGCAACTCAGATCAGAATTTACGAGTATTAGAACATGTATATGATACTGATAAATCTTGGTTCTTGTGAAATAAATCAATACTGGTATTTAACAAATATGTGCACTCACCATTATAACCTGACATTCAGCCTTACTAATAAGTATTACTATTCAGGCTAGCATTGAGGTAAGACAGAATGCATGTGTAGTTTCATATGTTAAAGGCAAATGGATTTTTTCACTATGACTTATTTACAGCGGTTAGCCACACATAATGTGACAGACTGACAAGCAGCATAAGATGGTGGATTTTGCCAAAACGACAAAAGCCTGCGTGCGATTACAGATGCTCTCCCTTTCCTACAGCGAATGAAAGGGCTAAAAAGAAGAGAAAGAGCTACATTTAACTCTACTGGCAACAAGAGAGTGAAAAAGCACATTCTGCCATCATAAATTGTATGTTGCCACAGCAGGCCAGTATTCAGTACTATTATTTCAATTAATATGTATACAAGATATGTGAAAACACATTTAAGACCTGGAATTTTAACTATGTCCACCGGGAGGTATTTGAATTAATTTAACTTATAACGGGACTTTTGCGAGGTGGCATTTATGGAAAAATACAGTAGAATTACTTCTATTTGCTGGAAAATAAATATATTATGTATAAGGAGGCAAAGGAAACAGCACCAGGAGCTGCACGAAACATTGTCATTTAGGAGAGGGGGTGTCTACAGTGTGTATAGCTGGTGGGGTGGAGCCTTAAGGGGGCTGGTAAACAACATAATGTTATAACAGCATGCTGGACAAAAAAAAGAGGCAAATCAGTTTCTATACAAACTATTTTATTTGAACAGATACAAGTGTAACAGTGTAACACATTAGTATACATCTAGTGCACATTTTAATATGTAATGGCTTTTCCCTTGTTTTTCTTAAGAAAATTCAGCCTTTGGGGCAAGCTATCTGAGAGCCTTTGGCAGAGCGCCGCTAGCTGTCAGTGGATCACCAAGTTCCTGACAGACAGGAAGCAGCAAGTAAGGCTGGGGGAGATCGCTTCTGACACACGGTCCGTCAGTATTGGTGCCCCTTAAGGATGTGTCCCCTCCCTACTGCTCCTCTCCCTCTACACCAATGACTGCACCTCCAGGAACTCAGCTGTAAAACTCCTGAACTTTGCAGACGACACCATCATTGGACTCATTCAGGATGGTGATGAGTCTGCATACCGGCAGAAGGCTGAGCGGCTGGTACTCTGGCGCAGTCAGCACAACCTGGAGATGAACACGCCCAAGACTGTGGAGATGACAGTGGACTTCAGGAGACATCCGTCAACACTGCTCCCCTTTACCATATGACAGCCCGGTGTCTACTGTTGAGTTCTTCAAGTTCCCGGGTACCACCATTTCCCAGGACCTGAAGTGGGAGACCAACATCTCCTCCATTCTCAAAAAGGCCCAGCAGAGGATGTACTTCCTGAGACAACTGAGGAAGTAGAGTCTTCCACGGGAGCTGCTGATCCAATTCTACACTGCAGTCATTGAGTCTGTCCCCTGCTCCTCCATCACAGTCTGGTATGGAGCAGCCACTAAACAGGACAGGAACAGACTGCAGCGGAGCGTACGGACAGCAGAAAAGATCGTCCGTGTCCCCCTGCCCTCTATCCAGGACTTTTACTGCTCAAGGACTAGGAAATGTGCAGTTAAAATCATTTCAGATCCGTCACACCCTGGACACAATCTTTTCCAGCTCCTCCCCTCTGGCAGGTGCTACAGAACTTTGTTTACAAAAACCAGCAGACACAGGAGCAGCTTTTTCCCTCAGGCCATCATCCTCATAAACAGCTAAGCTGTGTCACCTGCCTTCTGTCAATTTCCCCCGTTTGCACTCTACATAGCACAGTGTTACTCACGTGTGTGTGTTCATAATATTTACAATTTTTCACATTTGTATTTCTTGTATAATGTAATTTATTGTTTGTATAGTGTCGCTTATTGTCTGTGTATGAGAGAGTCTCAAGCTGCTGGAAACAAATTCCTTGTGTGCCCCACCACACTTGCCAAATAAAAGCTGATTTTGCAAATAAAAGTTGATTCTGATCAATACTGTTCCATTCTTGTCCGATGACCTTTGGCAGTGTGCTGCATCAGTACTGTTCCATTCCTGAATGAGAGCCTTTTGCAGTGTGCTGCATCGGTACTGTTCCATTCCTGAATGAGAGCCTTTTGCAGTGTGCTGCATCAGTACTGTTCCATTCCTGAATGAGAGCCTTTTGCAGTGTGATGCATCAATACTGTTCCATTCCTGTCTGACAGCATTTTGCAGCGTGATGCATCAATACTGTTCCATTCCTGTCTGACAGCATTTTGCAGTGTGCTGCATCAATACTGTTCCATTCTGGTTTGACTGCTTCCCACAGCTTGTCACTGCTTCTAAATTTTCTGGCAAAAAGTATGGCCATGAATTTCTCTCCTGACCTTCTCTCCAGCGCTTGCATCGGTGACCCATCACTCCAGAGAAGACGCCGAAACCACTGAAAATCATGGTGACCATGAAGTGGCAAAAGTCTGTCTGCCACATTTTTAGTGGACAGCAATGGTTAACTTGCACATCTTTTTGATGTAAAACAAGCTTCCTTGAGCTGTCTTGTAATTGTACTTTGTGAAACCTCATTTCGCACATTTTTGAGTTCCTGTGCTAATTTTTCAGAGGCTTCTTTCAATTCTTCTGAACAGTCATTGTCAGCCTTCTGTCATCTCAACTTCTTGTCACTTTAGATCTTCAGGAACCTGCCTTCCATGCCACAGATTCTGACACTTGAAATATGTGACCCATTCTCTGAATTGTATATAGTGGAATCTGGATATCCTCAGGCTTCAATCAGACATGAATGAAACAGAGGTGTCGCAGCCCGCTGTGAAAGGCTGTGACACAGTTTACCCAAATGGCTCGATTTTTGCAAGAAAATCAAGGGAAAAGCCACCCAGCCCCTTTCCCAATTGCACACTGGCTACAGACAATGCATAATTATGCAAAATAGTTGCTTATTTCACCTGTATTTGTTAAAGAAAAGTAATCATAAAAGGTGATAAATCTTGCTTGCCGCATTTTTGTTTTTGTCCAGCAGTGTATAATGTAAACATGTACTAACTCATGTAATAATCTAATAATGTAGTGGTCACTTCTTTAAAGACCACATTAACCTGATTTTAAAATAGTAAAATAATGTTGCACACTTCAATGCAGTATCCCCTTCCGGTATACGTTACAGAATTTAAGATGCACGTTGTTAAAATTTAGAGATCAACGTGCAGATGTTGCATAAGCGCCACAGTACGTGTGATTCCCTTTCCTCTCTTTACCTCTTTATTAATCCCCTAGTCATCATGATTATGATTATTTTCTACACTACCGACATCTTGGCACAGAGGATGTCTAAACATTAGCTGCTGTAACGCCATGTGACTGAGATTAGTGATTATACACATCAATTCCTTCACCCTAGACAAGAACATCGCGTCAATATATTGATATATAAATATATAAACCGGGAGTGTTAAAGGAGTTCCCACAACCAATCACATACGTGTCTGAAATTTTGCCAAATTTAACTGGAATATAAAAATGCAACTTAAACATTTCCTTTTCTTGCACAAGTATGACAAGCGCTATTTTCAAGTTCCACAATAGCATTATTTGCTTACATTCACTTTATCGTAATATCAAACTGTTAAAATTACATCAACGAGAACAGTCACTACTTTTTCACACCAGATAAAACTAATTTAAGGCCTACGCCGGATAAAACGTGTGCGGTTTACTTCTGAATTTTAGTACAATACTCGTTTCGCTAACTTCTTGAGAAATAACATATTTATCACACATGAATAACGAACTACCAGCTCGAAAACCTTAACTGTTACCGTAATCAAAAGGTGCGAAATGAACCAGAAATGTCAAGAATGAAATGTACTGCAAGACATACACAGAATCCTAATGTGCGATGAAGATGGCAGAATTTCAAATGCAATAAATGCATAACCAAGCTTAAGTATGGAGTTTGAAGGGGAGAACAGAACTTGAGTATTTCTTTGATGTTCTCTAAACAATACAAAACGTGACTCGGGGGGGGGGGGGCACGCTCCGTTCCTCCTCCCTTTCGGCGTCGCACCGGCTTTTCCTGACGTCTCTGCACCACGTGATGCGTGTGGACGCGATAAGGGTTTGGCTGCCTGGTATTGTGCGGGTTCCGCTGCAGGGGAGGTAAAGACTTTTAAGTTATACAATGCCGTCCTTTTTATGTGGAAGAATTTTTGTGACTTGTCATAATTTCATTACGTCGAAACAAATCAGTACCTGTTTAGATGTCACAAGAGAAGGTCGTATTTGTGCGAAAGTAGGGGGTCTGTGCTTGTGTCGTGCTGCACGATTCACCTGTTAAATTAGCAGGGATTAGCTTTCATGGGATTTAATTTTTAAATAACATTTTTTTCTGCTCTGTTTGGGTATAGTGGAATTGAAGTTGTTTTCTTAGAGAATCTGCAGAAGTTACGTAGAGAAGCTAAGAAGTCATGGTCTGACGGTAACTACTTTAAGTTACGAAACGTAGTTGTGCTCATTGATTTCGAGTTAGTCGGAGTTAGAATTTTTTAGATAAATGCATTCGCTCCTCCTATTTGCTCTGCGGGGTATGTGAGTCTGTAAATTTAGTTTGCTTGTTAACCACTCAAGTTATTTACAGGTTGTATCAGTGCCGTAGACATATTTAATGTGATGCTGACAAGTAATGCATCCTGGTCCCCCAGTATGATTGAACTATGCTTGCATCGCCTAAGGTAGCAGCGTATTCAGAGCAGCAGGATTAAGCCTTGTCCACACGTACACGGGTATATTTAAAAACGTACATTTTTCTACATGTCTTGGGCTTTTGTCCACACGTAAACAGCGTCTCAGGTCACTGAAAACGGAGCTTTTGCAAAACTCCATCCAGGGCGAACATTTTAAGAAACTCCGCTTTCAGCGTCGACATGTAGACAGGGAAAACTGAGTTTTTGGCTGAAAACGTCAGATTGTGCACCGCTGTCCACTTTCTTTAACAAGAAGTGTTTGAGTGTGCGCTGTTTGCTGTATATATATTAGGCGAGTTTGAGCCTAAACTCAAGGAAAATGTTCGTGTGGATGGGGATTTTATATATTTTTTTTTAAACGGAGAACACTGTTTTCAAATATACCCGTGTACGTGTGGACAAGGTATTATAGTAATACTTCTTCCGATTTAAAATGGTATCGGTTTGTTACTGAATTGCTAATGAATAGTTAAACACTGCATGAGAATAACCTAAAGAAAGTATTACTGCATGTTCTGCCTTTAGCCTCGTATGCTTTTAAAACCTGAACTACAGCAGATTTAAAAAAAAAAAAGTTTCACTTCAAATTCTATATAATAAACAGTACAGTATCAAATATAAACATGGATCTGACTGTATATTTAGCATTTTTGATTTTTTGCGGGTGCGTATTTTCTCGTTTATGTTTCCTCACTAAAATTGATTTTTATACAATTTTCTTTCTATAGGTATGCAAAAGGCTGTAGAAAATGTAAAGGAAGATGGCCTGGTAAACTGCAAAGAGAGAGTTTCTAGTCTTATGATGACATCAGCACTCGCATCCATTTGGGAGTTATACTGGTACACGTTGGTTCCATTGTTCCGTGGTCTATTTGCCTGATTTTTATTTTTTATTTATTTTTAATTTTTTTAAAAGAGAACCGTATCTAACTTGGTTACCACCATGTATCAGGTGGTCCTGGGCGGTGCTGATTGTGGCAGCATAGGCCCTTCAAGAAATGCTGCAGCCAGCAAGCGTAAGAGGGGCAGGGAAGGACACCGTTTGATAGGCGCAGGCATGCTGGGTGTCCTCCTGCTAATTGTTGCAGTGGCTGCATGGTGCTACTACATGGCTTCCCTGAAAAAGGCTGACCAGTTGAAGACCGAGCTGTTGGACCTCCATAAGGATGGGTTTGTCATCCGCAACCAGGCGGGACTCGTGGTTTTCCGCATGGCTTTCAGGTGTGTTCAGCTGTAACTTTGGTCAGTTCAGTATTAATTACTATTGAAATGAAATCTGTTTTACATCAGTTATAAATGTGCTTTGCAAAGTGATCTCTTAGGAACATGCTTAGGAACTACTAACTTTTTTTGGTGTTTCACGAACAACTAAACATGAACTGAAGATGAAATGTTCATTCCTGATGTAAAGCAATTCGCTTTATGCGCAACAACAGTATTTGCTCAGTAGCTGCACCTAACATGTTGGGACACACGGAGGATGTCTACACACTAGCTGGTATAAGAGCATGTGATAGAGATTAGTGATTACACAAAGTAGACAGGCACTTTTTAACCAACAGGACACAGCATTTGATTTATGCAGGCCATGATGTTTTTGATTTATCATCAGATCTGGCCAGCAGATTGATGTTCCACAGAATAAAGATGATGTAATGTTATGTTAAGTGCCGGCAAGTTTCACCGTTGGTACTGGTGAGATTATACAAAAATTTATTGATCATCCAATTAATTTTTATGCAGAAATATGGAGGTGCAAGAAAATTTCTATTCGTTGATGCATTTAATGTAATTGAGAGAGAAATAATTCCATCTACTCAATTTTTGCCCCGCTACTGCTTCTACACAAAATTGCTAGTGGGTAACCTATTAAAAAAAAGTTTATGGCTATATTGCGCACCCAGTAGTTCCTGGTTGAGTGAAAAAGGATAGGAAGAATAGGAATAGGAACTTAAAAAAAGGTTGAGGAACTATATTCAGGCTGATGGGGATGTGCATTTTTAGATCTTTACTGCTTGGATTTCTTAGGAATTTAAGTAGTTTAATAACTTTGACTTGCATGACTCCTTCTCTCTTTGGCTATGGAAATACAGATCCGGAACCCTTGACTTGGACTCGTGCCAGAAGAAGGGAGTGATACTGAGCTGTGACAGGTCAGAGGTGGGCAAAGTCAATTTCTTCATCCAGGTAGTGCGGCCCAGGGGCACAGTGATGTGCTACAGGGTGCGCTGGGAGGAGCTGCTACCCGGGCGTCCTGTGGAGCACGCCATGGAATACAATGGCTCACACTGGTATGGCGGCGACGAAAGCGCCACTCAGCATTGGCCCCTCTCCATAGTGGGTCAGCAGGAGCCCGAACCCTTTATCACTAGTGACGTCTACTCCAACCGGCATAAGTTTGGCGGCATCCTGGAGCGTTACTGGCTCTCGTCTAATGCTGTAGCTATCAAGATCAACGATTCTGTACCATTCCACTTGGGCTGGGATGAAGTAGCACAGACCATGCGCTTTCAGGCTAGATATCGGGACAGCCCTTACAAACTGCTCCAAGGACAACAGGGCCATGCCGAGCTCAGCTACAGAGTCTGCGTTGGCTCTGACATCACCTCTATTCACAAGTACATGGTCCGGCGCTACTTCAACAAGCCCAATAAGGTTCCTTCCGAAGCAGTGTTTCACCACCCTATATGGTCCACGGGAGCCCTGCACAAGAGTGAAGTCAGCCAGGAGAAGTTGCTAACGTATGTAGCTAACATCCAAAAGTATGGCTTCAACTGCAGCCACCTGGAGCTGGTTGACCGCTACACAAGCAACTATGGGGATTTTGATTTTGATCCCATAAAATTCCCAAATGCCACAGCCATGTTCCTGCAGCTAAAGGCCGATGGAATTCTTGTGTCCCTGTGGACTCATCCTTTTGCCAACTATGACTCTGCCAACTTTGGCGAAGGAGTGCGTAAGGGGTTATTTGTGCGGGAACCCACTGGAAAGCTTCCAGCCCTGGTGCGCTGGTGGAATGGCATAGGTGCGATTTTTGACTTTACAAACCCAGAAACCCGGGACTGGTATGCGTCACAGCTGCGCGCCCTCAAGTCCAAATACGGCGTGGCCGCCTTTAAGTTTGATGCAGGTGAGACCAGCTATCTGCCCCGGCAGTTCAGCACCTTTGCTCCTCTGCATGACCCGAGTACCTACACTCGCCGCTACACGGAGATGGCCATCCCCTTCAACGAGCGAGCTGAACTCCGGGTCGGGTACCAGTCGCAGAACATCTCCTGCTTCTTTCGCCTCATTGACCGTGATTCTGTATGGGGTTATGAGCTGGGCCTCAAATCCCTTATCCCCACCGTGTTAACCATTAGCATTTTGGGCTACCAGTTCATCCTGCCTGGCACAATAGGTGGTAACATGTATCTCAATCGTACTGATGGCAGTCGGCGGCTGCCAGACAGGGAACTATACATCCGCTGGCTGGAGCTCTCCGCCTTCATGCCTGCCATGCAGTTTTCCATCCCTCCCTGGGAATACGACGACGAGGTTGTCCAGATCGCCCAGCGGTTCACTGCGCTCCACGAGACACTGGTGGCCCCCAGGGTGCTGGAGCTTGCGGGGGAAGTGCTACACACCGGGGACCCCATCGTACGACCTCTGTGGTGGATCGCCACCGATGACGAGGCCGCTTACAAGATCGACTCCCAGTTCCTGATTGGCGATGATCTCATGGTTGCACCAGTTCTTGAGCCGGGGAAACAGGAGAGAGATATCTACCTCCCAGGTGGCAAGTGGCAAAGCTACAAAGGGGAGTATTTTGATAAGGGCCCCATGTACCTCACAGACTACCCAGTTGACCTTGACGAGATTGCGTACTTCGTCTGGGCACAGTAGGTATCGCTTTGAGAAATTTTATATCATAAATGAATCATCTCTGCATTATACATAGAATATTTTTGCATAAGCAAATTTTCTCAAGTTCTTTAAAATGCTTGTGCTTAACTCAGGAAAATGTATAAACAAATTATATGATTTTCAGAATCCGAGCCCATTATATATTTTGTTGCACTGTATGAGATTCTTTTATGCAATGAATTTAATTGTATATGGGAAAAAAACATGAATACTGTTCATGTTCAATAATGAATTTGTATCTGTATATGTACTTAATGAACAGGAAAGGTCTAAATCATCCCGTGACATTTTAAATGTCTTTGGCATTGTTTTTCCATTCTAACAATGCGTTTGTGTTTCTCTTTGGGACGTTCATTTCGCCTATGACGGCATCCAGAGGTGACACTAACATGGTGCTTTGGTCACCCCCTGTGGCACTGGTATGGAATCTCTGGGCTGCAATCCTTTTAAATTTGATTTTATTTTATCAGATCAACGCACTTCTTCCCCACCTCTGTCACTGTTCTCATTACAGGTGTCAAGGTCAGTTTATGCTTAACTTTTCTGTGTGTAGTTTCCTGTGCTTTCGGCCTGGGGATGATCTCACTGTACTTTTGTTCGTACTACATTTGGCTGTAGATGCGGATGGTTGTGGTTGATGCATGCATACAGCAGGGATTTTTTTTTCCTCCACCAGACCAGGAGATGCTAGAAGTTTTGCGACAAATACAAGCACTGTAGTGAAATAGGTAAACTTTTATGAACAGCTTATTAGTTGGTTTGGGCCATACTACAGTAATATGGCATAATGAGGTCTGTTGAAATCCTTATGACAAAATTAGCCGGCGATTACACCAAGATTTCAAACTGGTGTAAATAGTGCTGCTTTTAAGAATACCATTAATCTCAGTATAATGTCTGGACAGTATGAAAAATTAGATATGTGGACCCTCTCATCCAGCCGCTCACCATACTACTACAACAACTGTTCTTCCTCTACTTTTTCATCATTGACCGCTGATATGTGAAAATCCACGCTTCCACCTACTGGAAATACCTAATCCATTATCTTGCACACGTGGTGTCAATGCACACAGTTTCTGCTAGACATAAAAATCTAGGTTACACATGCACTAACTGCAGCTGTCCGTATCCTGACGACGAACCGAAAGCGCACGTGGAAAAGTGAAATATGACTTGTCCTTCATCTGTCCACATCTGTCCTTGTCTTTCTTTGACAGGCACCTAATAAAGATGTCCAAAACGACCCCTTTTCTTTTCCTGTTATGCACTGAAAACCTTCTGGCACAAAATATATTTCAAACAGAAATAAGGATATAGGGTAGAGTTCTTCAAATCTACACCTCGATTCCAAATCCATGCCTTTTTTTTTCAGTTCTCCCAGGTAGTTAGTTTATTAATTACCGATTCTGGTTGGTCAGATGCTTCACACCTGGTTCACAGGTGAAGGAAGGCTGGAAAACCAGCAGTGCTCAGACCTTGAGGACCGTGATTTGAATAATAGGGATATAGGGAAATATGTCTCTTAACCGGTTCTGTTTCTCCAACACGTTCTCCAATTGTGTGGTTTGAAGTGTTAATGCTGAAGTTCTATGCCTATTTATGATTCATTGAGGGTGTTTAATCTCGCCATGCATGCACAGTCACAATTACAATCTGAAATTTATCGACATACATTTTGTCCAGCTGTTCATATGTATGTGTGATAAATACCATTCTGCATGTGCATACAGATGAATCGTGTGCACATTTAGGACTATGCACACGTTTAGGACTATGCTCACTTTGATGAATGAGACCTTAACTGAGCTTGTGCTGTGTATTTTGCAAATCACAGGCTGAAGAATGGTCTGCAGAGAGCTACACAATAGACTGACCTACAAAGGTTGTGCAGTGAAACTGAAACGCCTGTTAAAGACCACAACAATTAATATGATGTAGGGCTGCATTTTGCAGCCAGCACAGCATCAATTCATCTTGAAAATGACAGATACAAAACATGCGCAATGGCCAGAGGGATTTTAAGCCGTTCCTCTTACAGAACAGTGGCCAGGTCCCTACGTGATGTTGGTGAAGGAAAACATTTGCTGACTCGCTTCTCCGAAACACCCCAAAGTGGCTCAGTAATATTCAGATCTGGTGACAGTGCAGGTCATGGGAGTCCTTCAACTTCACTTTCACCTTCATCAATCCACTCTGTCTCCAGTCGTGCTGTGTGTATTGGTGCATTATCATCCTTATACATGGCACCACCTTCAGGGTACAATGTTTGAATAGGTGAGCATGGTCCTCCAGATCCGTTCGGTAATCCTTGGCAGTGGCGCACCCATAAAAAACAAGTAGTGGGGTTTGGGAATGTCATGATATTGCAGCCCAAAACCACCACTGATCCACCCCCATGCTGCACTCTGCTCCTCCAAAGTGAAGTTGGCTGGTAAGTCAGTGCCTGGGATGGCTTGGTGGTGCAATGATTAGCGCTGTTGCCTCACACCTCTGGGACCAGGGTTTGTGTCTTTGCCACGGATCCATGTGTGTGGAGTTTGCATGCTCTCCCCGTGTTGTCATGCTGTTTCCTCTGGGTTCTCCAGACTCCCCTTCACAGTCCAAAACTATGCTGAGGCTAATTGGAGTTGCCAAGTTGCCTGTAGCTGTGCATGTGTGTATGAATAGTGTGTGTGTGTGTGTGCCCTGTGATAGGTTGATGGTTGTTCCCCATCTTGGATCCAAAGCCTCTGGGATAGACTCTGGACCCCTGTGACCCTGAATAGGATAAGTGGTTTCAGAAAATGGATGGAAGTCAGTGCCCCCTGTGATGTTGGTGTCCTAGGGAGCTGCCTGTGTCACTAATAGGATTGGCCCTGATATTAATGCACACTCTGTTGTGATAATTAATTAGGAAAATGGTAGGCCTATGAGCCAAGATTTTTAAGAGCAACCTGTAATATTCCTTCCTGGTTGTAAACAACGTGAGCGCTTCAGCTGTGATGTTGCACAGAATCCCAGAATCTACACCTTAATGGGGAACCTAATTAAGAGGAATAGCGAGGAAACTTTGATACTTGGTTTGTTTTATTAAAAAAGTAGGATGAAAATTTTGTAATTTTATTGAACCTTTAGTTATAAATGACATTTTCAATGGTTGCCAGGCTTCTGTTTTTAAATCTAATTTTTTGTTTAATATTCTGGGGCTGTGCAAATTTCATCATGCAAAGCTGAGGTCCGCTGGTCCTGATAACGCTTTCTGAGCTTGTGGGGATTTAGTAAGCGTTTAGCTCTGCCTGTTAAATAGAAGTTCTTTAACCTTCTGTTTTTTTACTCTCTTTTCTCTTTTATTTGCCTTCAGCTTGGCTCATTAATCACTCACTGCCTTATTGGTAGTTAAGCACCATTTTGATTTATGGATTATTACCATTATTGATTTCAGTGTTATTTGTTAATTTAATTTATTACCTCATGAGTTAGTTCATCTTAGTCACACATCTTCTTGTTCTGTCAAACTCAGAGCAGGCTTAGGTATAGTCTCAGTGAGACATTGTTAGTCTAGTACTACCTTCATGCTAATTTACAACAAATTATAATGTGACTGAATGTGCAGTTAATTGCATGTATATATTGTACTATAAAACTAAGCATATCCAGTGCATCATCTAGAGTCGCTCTAAATTCATTTTAATTTCTCCTTTAGACAGCATGGGATGGGAATGTATAGAATACTGTGAAATTGTACTGTAATTCTGAAACACCAAGAGGCTGGACAAGCTGGTGAAAAAATCTGGTTCAGTGCTGGGCAAGAGGCTTGACTCGCTTAGAACAGTGGTAGAAAGGGCCACATTGAACAGATTAAAAGGTATAACGGACAACAGTGGACACCCCCTCCACAGCCTCATGGTTGGGCAGAGGAGCAGCAGTGGTAAACGGCTCCTCTTACTGCGCTGCAGAGCTGAGTGGTTTCGGAGGCCCTCTGTCCCCACTGCAATTAGACCTTTTAATAGTGCTCTCTGACCTCATCCTCCCATTCCATCCTCTGTCGTTTATCTATTATAACTGTATTGATCTTTATTTTTTATTATATTTGTTTTAAGGAGCTACTGGATTTCTGAATTCCCCCCTTGGTGATTAAGTAAGTAAGTATGTATGTAGGTTAATTTTATTCATGAGACAGTGAGTAAAAGCTGCAAACTTACACGAGTGACTACACAAATAAGACCTGCGTAGCTGTTAAGAGTTCAATGTAATACAGCTTTTTACATCTTTCTTAATTCTTGCCACAAAAAAGCACATTACTCCCCTTTAGTGTAATCTTTTTAATTATGCAATTTCCAATGACATTACATTAAGTGCAAATTACAAAAAAAAACAAACAAACACATAATACACAACTAAATTCTTACAACTTGTGTGTTAAAAAATTAAAAACAATACCTCTCTGTCATTTTTGAAAATCTGTAGCCTGGCATTTCCAATTGATTCTGTCAGGCTGATTATCATTTTTATACACAGTCCTGTTGATTGCCAAATCACATTGTAAATTGGTTTCAAGGTAAGAACTAATACAAATATTTCTACCTTCATATGAATGCACATCTCACCAAAAAAAGGAAACTTTTACCTTTTTTTAAACATTTCTGCTAGAGTTACCTCATGATCGATCACATGCCCTGCAAGGACACGCCGAGGCAGTTCTCTAGTGATTTAAATGCTCTGAAACACACCTCCACCCATCTCTTTCTTTTCTAAGGCATCAGAGGTTTGAACAGTCTCACAAAACCGTTTTACTCAATCGTTACGGGTTAGATGTGAAATATTCAATAAAGTGATACGTGACGAATATCCTTTTTAATAAATGCAGCAAATAACTAGAAGCGCTAGTTTATTTCTGTACTTCTGACCAAAACAGCAGAAGATGGCATAAGATGTTTGAAATAAGATGGTAGTTTCCAAAGAAAGCCGTCGTGATGCCTTTAGTGTTCGTAAGAAACCAAAGTTTGCCGAGTGGAATAACACCCTGCAGTGCTTTTAGTTTTAGCTTGTATCTTTGTGTTCCGTCTTCAATACCACGCTTAGTCACTTGTTCAAAGATCAAATCAGCCATCAAATCAGATTTTGTTGAATATTCCTGACTGCAGCTGTTGCATTTTTTCTCTCTCTAACATATCTCTGTGATACATTTACAACTACACAAGGTACGAGATGTAAACATTTCTGAAAAACAACAAAAAAAAAAATGTATAAAGCTTTTCAGTATCTCCCTCCATCAGACCATGTGTGTGATCTTCACCAGAGACGGAGACGAACATGTAAGGTCGAAAGGTCAATAACAGCCCTAAAGTCTAGCAATCGAGATAAAAAAGGTCAACACATTTCTTTAGAAAAATTAGCAGCATGGAAAAAAGCCATGAGATCAGTGATTGTAGCAAACCCAAAAACAGGACAAAAATTTACTAAAAACAATTATAGTTGACAACAAGCACAACTGATATTAGCAAAATATTTTTATATAAACTATAACTTTAAATATGTATACGTTTTTATATTCTGGCAAAAACAACATGAAATATATTTGAGCAACTGATGTACTGATCCAGCTTTTGTGAAGCTGTGTGCGAATTGCTTAGCTGAGGATGGTGAGAGCACATATGTAAGTGCGGGACTCTGTGGAAGTAAGTCTGACAGCACTGAAAGGTCTGGAAGAGCTCATGGCTGAGCCTTGTGCTGCAGTGGGCATAGGGTCCGTGCTGCTTCATGCGGGGCTAAGGGTACAAGGACAGGTGGCCCCCAGGTGGGAGAATGCTCAGTGAGCTGGACATGCCTCTCTGCATGGGCCGGCACCAGGAGATGGTGATGGAATAGTGGTGGGAGGACACTACGAGCAAGAAACAAAAGAGGTCTTCTGGAATATACTTTAGATTCGGTGCAAATGTCTACATTGAGCTCCTGAAATAGAAGCAGTCCTCCTGCATTCAGTCAAGCTAATTCTATAGCTGCAGTTCAAGATACAATGAACGGGTATAACAAGAGAGAGAATTAGCGACAGCATGAACAGAATTCAATGGGGTGGGATTCTAAAGGTAAGGAAGTCCCATCTTATTGTGTAAGCTGTTTGTGTGTTTAACCATTTGTACTGAGTATCGGTCTGTTTATTTGCTCATTTCAGTTTCAATCTCTGTGTTTTCTTATTCTATCTCATTGTTCCGCACTTTGGTCGGTCAATGCGTTTGACTTTGAAAATGTGCTATACAAAAAAAACTGACTGCTTGATTGATTGAAGCTTTCATTCTCATCGAAAAAGAAACATTTCATGTTGCATTTCTTGCTGGCGTTAAGCCAAGACATTCAAAGTCAAAGGTAAACCAGACCACAAAGCTCTTAAATATATGGATTCTTTGGTCTGGGTTTCAGTTTAACATTAGAGGTCGTACTTGAACCGAAATATCCTTGCTGTTCAGGATACACATGCCACTGCTTGTGTAATTACAACAAAAAAGTTCCTTGCCGTTCACCAAGAAATTACAGAGAAATTGCACAATTCAGTGTTTTATTACAAAGTCTAAGTGTGTTTGGGAGATGCAGCCTAAAGGCTGAGTAACAGACAGGACCGGTGTGTAAGAGATAACGCCTGATAGTGAAATTATTTGAAAATCTAGAAGCGATTAGTTACATATATGTGTGATGGATCTTGCAGGCTGTTTTCGCTAGAAAATCCATGTACCTGGACAAATCAGAAGAGGATTGGCTTGTTGACTGTCTTCTCCTGGACGTATGTGGTAAAGCGCTTCAGAAATTTTGGATACTCCCGTTTGGCCACCGCCCGCAGAACGCTGGCTGGGGCCCAGCCTCCAGGATTCACTGTGAACATAAGAGAGGTATGTATACTCAGCAGCCCCCTGTTTATTACAAGACTACCCTAGATAACCCACTGTGTTGCAGAGGTGGACATTCCAGGTCCAGAAAGTACAAATCCAGACCAGGATTTTAAACAACCAGTTGAGTACTCTGTAACTGTGGCTCATTATACTGAACTGGTTGGTTGAAACTAAATTACGGTCTGGATTTGAACTTTCTGGAACTGAAATTTCCACCTCTGCTGTGTTGCTAACAAAGCACAACTTACCATTTGCAACATAGGTGATTTTGCAGAGGATGTTGTCCCTACAAATCTCTTTGTCTCCCTCTGGTGGGCTGACAAGGGTTTGACAGATCATGGCGACATTGATTTTGGCACGGACACACCTGTTAGTGGGCTAGAAGCACAAAAAAAGACAGAAAAACATTCAGCCTGTGTGACAGGATAAACATTGTGGTGGTCAAATTTTACATTGAAATTGCTAACATGAGGTGTTCGTAATAAAATAATCATAATCAAATTTTGACCATCCTCTTAACGATAAGGAGAGGTTAGCTGAACTGAATCTGTTCAGCCTCCAGCAACGGAGACTAAGTGGGGTCCAGGTATTTAAGATTCTAACTAGCCAAATGGCTACTTTAATATTAGTTTAAATACTAGTGGCCATAGGTGGAAATTAGCAGGGAAACATTTTAAACTCAATTTAAGAAAGCACTTCTTTACACAGCATGTAGTTACAGTTTGGAGTAGTCTTCCTGCTAGTGTAGGGGAAGCTAAAACCCTGGGTTCATTTAAATCAGAGCTAGATACGATTTTAAAAACTCTGAGCTATCAGTTAAGTTCTCCCCAAACAAGCTGGATGGGCCTCCTCTCGTTTGTAAATTTCTTATGTTCTTATGACCATGCCATGAAAAGCTTTAGTTACCAGCTCATCCTAGCATAATGTGTCAAGAAATGCAGTTGTATAACAAGCCCACATTCATAACTACCAATTGCCTATTTTCTGAATTTCCTAATCGGTAAACTTGTGTGTGTGTGTGTGTGTGTGTGTGTGTGTGTGTGTACTCATGGGCTGGAAAAACAACAAAAATGCCTAACACTATATTGACACCAAAGAGTAGGGCCACTTTTTGCTTCCAAAACAGCCCTCCTGAGAATGCAGTCATATCGGTCATGCAATGACTCAAACGGTATAACTTTTTTCTGTCGCTTCAGGTTCAGGATTTGTTCTTCTTACACCAGCGTTCCATGTATATCAGCACCGGCATGCTGAATGGCAGCCCTGTCTTGTCTTAAATTCCACATTTGTGAAGTTTACAGAAATGTTTTTGTTGGGAATGTATTACAGAGATGCTGAATGAGTTTCCACGTATCCTAACCTACACCAATATGCTGTTTAGCAACCACCCTGTTTAGGGTATGTCTATTGCTGTTCATTTTTTTCCTATTGATTGTTTGCTTTTTTCAATGCAGAATGTCCATGTTTGGCATATACCGTCATAGTTGAGGGTTAGTCCCCATGACAGACTAAATTATTTAGGTTTAGGTATTTATTTATTTATTTAAGTTTTTTTCGATGCACCTGCAATTCACCTGGTGACTTTGGACTCCATGAAACTCACGTTGCATTGAAAACAGCATATGATCATCAGAAATTTGAGTTATTTGCCATTCAGCCTAATACGATTCGCTCTTGTACCTACACTACACATTCTATTGTGATATCGATACTTCACATTTGAATTCCTTTTAAATGTCTTGCTTCTGTTATTTTATATATTACATGCATATCCATCGTTTAGCTGCTTATCAGCTACAGGGTGGAGGTGAGCCTGGAGCCTATGCCAGGGGGCATGGGACACCAGGTAGGGTGCCAGTCCAGTGCCAGGCCAACAGTCAAACGCTATAAGCAATTTGGTGATGCCAATTTGTCAAACTGCGAGAGGAAGGCAGAGTACACCGAGGAATCTCACGGGTAAAACTCCACACTGGGGAGTAAATCCCAAACCTGAGAGGTCAGGCAACAGCTCAGGAGGAGGTCACAAATGCAAATTTAGTTTATAAAAAAAAAAAAAAAAAGCAGAATTTGTTTTACAATGTCCACATAATACCTTACAAATGACAATTACTGATGTGTTATTTAGCACAAAAGGGGTTTATAAATTCCATACTGACTCAGAATTGAGGATTTCTGTGATTAAGAGAAAAATGTTGGACACGTTTTATAACACTACATACTGGACAATAAGGTAACTGCTTTTTATGCACCATAATGTGAATATTAGCTGAAGGTCACTGGCTACCTGCATCCAGCCAGTCTATTTTTTTCTCTAAAAGTAGCATTTGAATGGTAAATTCTATCCAGTTCTATAAGGGCACCTGCCAGTGTGTAGTAATACCATCCCAAAGTGCTGCCAACATAAGAGAAATAGCTAATTGTTCATTTATTCCTTTGTTTCTATAGATTTGAGGAGAAGCATCCCAGTGCAGCATGACAGCAAGGCGGCGCTACGTCACGCCCGCATGCCGGGGGCCCATCTTGCGAGAAAAGCATTGTGACGGTATCACTCACCGGGCTGCTGTCGTGATCCACAGAGAAGTTGCACACTAGCCATGTGTCTGGGTCGTTCTCATTGGTGGCCAGGATTTTGCGGATTGCGGACAGGTAAAGCACGTCTCTCTGGGAGGCCGGCCAAACCCGCTACAAACGAGGACAAAATACTCATCTGGGAACTACAACCTGAAACACCAGCCACCTTATAAGCAAAACGATCGACGGGCTTGATGACAAAAGCAAAAATACGTTACTGAATACATTCCTAACATATTCCCACTAAATATGTGTCCATTTTTCATTCAGCAGAAGCACAATCCATTCATGCATCCATCCATCCATTTTTTTTCTGTAACCGCTCATCCTATTCAGGGTTGCGGGGACTCTGGAGACTATCCCGGCAGCTATGGATGCAAAGCTGGGAACAACCCAGGATAGAGTTCCATCCCATCGCAAGGTTCAGTGACACACCATTCAGTACACATGCACAGCTGCAGACAAGCGCAATTCACTTACAACAATCTACCTGTAGCAGCGCATTTAAATCTTTGTTTTGCAACCGTTAACTGAGTAAGATGAAAGCCATTTGATCTGCGATTAACCAGTCATCCAAAAATACAGCTTTATGGGCGTTTTACCTTGTGAGTTTGATAGACGATAATGGCATTTTCGGACAACGTTTCCACCACAGTGAAGTTCTCTACAGTTGCTGAAATGCGAGAAAGCTTACGTCACATTCCTTCCACACAGGTTACCCGTACTGAGGTCGCCAGAGGGTGCGGTGAACTTACTCTCCCAGTCGTTTCGGACATCTGTGTTCCAGAAGTAGTGGCAGACCTCGTGGCCGGTCACCCCTTTCACAGCATGTGTCGCTTTCAGAGGGTCCAGGACAATTCCGTTCTCCTCCACTTCACGCCTGTACACCTGAGTGCAGCAGGGTTTAGCGTTACACACCCTGGAATCTAACTCACGTTTCATCCCTGCTTTGGAAACATAACCGGCGAGTAAATAAAAAAAAAAGCATCTCTTATATACTGATGTGTTTCCAAAAGGTGCTCCGGTTTCTTCCCACAGTCCAAAAACATGCAGTTCGGTGAACTGTCGTCTCTAAATTTCCCATAATATGTGTGGCTGTGGCCTGGACTAACATCCCATCCAAGGTTCTCCTTGGCCCCATGTTTCCTAGGATTGGCTAGCAGAATAATAGCATAATAGCAAAATATTACAAAAAATAAAGACTTAATCCTTTTGGAACTTTACCAGACCAGACTTCTGGACTGTGCCCTATGTGTCCTATTACAGCTTTAAGCTAACCATGTTCATGTTCTGGATAAACTGTTCTGAATAACTAACATTGATTTATTGATGGGTACATCAATAAATCAGTGAAACATTGATGGGCGTCAAATCCGCTGCCCGGACTGCAGGACTCAAAGGAGAAGAGCCACTTTTGTCCCAAGGGCTGTTCAACTATTAAACTCGAAGCCACTATTACCCTCTGCCTCTATGCACTAAACCCATAAAGGTTTAACACATTCATTCCCCACTACTTAGTGACCTCCCCATTTTTGCACCTTATGTCAATTTAATTACCTGCAACTGCAATTTTACACCAATGTATATATTGAGAACCATTTATTACTTATTTTTATTTTATTATTATTAGTCTATTCTGATGTAACACTGCTCTATGTGCCTTAAATTGCCCCTCGGGGACAAATAAAATTTTGATTGATTGATTGATTGATTGATTTTAGAGCAGACAGGCTGTCTTAACAGACAGGTGGTTACTTCTGAGCCTTCCACTACGTCCCTGAGCATGCGGTACTAGTGAAAGGGAGAGTTATTGCTGTTGATTCCGGTGATATTTGGCCAGTTCTGAGCAACAAGTAATTAAGTGAAGGTACATCAGGTCAGCAGTGATTGTTCTCACCTTCATCTCCCCCTCCTCCACCACCAGCTGCCAGTTAGCATCCCCACCAACATCCTGCAGAGAGTAGGACATGTGATTCTGCACCATCTCCTCCACCTGCAAAAGCGAAAGGGAAACAAAAAAAAGAAGCTGAAGCAGGTTCATAATGAATGCCTCTGCCTTTTTGTGTTTCTGCATGCCACTGGGTTACAGATTTTTGCAGACTGGGATTCTGGAGGAAGCACTCTCCCATTAATAAAAATCTGACCACACACAAGGCAAGGGGATCTAACCAGGTAAAGCTTTCTCATTATCACATGCCTGTAAGAAATATGTTAGGACAGCATAAATGATCTGGACGTTTTAGATTGATACTTCAAATTAATAAATAATGCCCTATTTTTGAAATAATTAAATTCAGATACACTTGTTTATTAGGTTTTTTTTTTTTTTTTTTAAACTGACTTTTCTACACTACTGTTGCCCTTCAAATTCATTTAAACTGAAATTTAACCTTTCATGTGGCTTGATTTTAATTTTAATACCTACTGTATATTGACTTCAAAGCCAAGGAATTCTATTTCAAAGGAGATGCTTTTAATCAACTTTTCAGTAAATGTATAAAACAGACAGACAAGCAGAAAAGCACACTGTACTGGAAGAGTTGGAAAAAGGAGTGAAGAGGTTAAGGTAGGACACGAGTCAGAATAAAAAATGTCAGAGAGTGAAGGAAGAAGCGTTTTCACTCTGTTAGGTAGAGTTGGAGAAGGAGAGTGAGATT
>JAABNY020000039.1:25201888-25219666 GCA_015164015.2 Brevimyrus niger
CCCAGGCGGAGACTCGAACCCAGGTCCCAGAGGTGTGAGGCAACAGTGCTAACCACTGCACCACCATGCCGCCCCCGATTAAAGATCTAATGTCCAAAATACGCTGCTAATGATACAAATAATATTGCAATAATGAAAAGATCTGATTTTAAAGACATACAATACCCAAGCATACTCAGCATTTTACAGGTAATTCTTAAAGCAAAACATAAAACAAAAAAACACTGAATGACAACTGCCATTGACGGGACATAAAAGTAGGTGCAGTTAACATTCTTAATCATTTATGATACTAATCAGATCTATTGGCAGGCTCACATTTCGCCAGCAGGGGGAACCAGAGGGCCATACCAATTCTGTCTCTGTGAGGGGAGGGTAACCGTCAAAAACAAGAGAGTTCCAGCAAAGCCCGCAATCCTGCCACAGATTCAGCAGAGCCAGTTTCCCACAGTTAATCACTTTGGTTTCCCATCTATCAGTGAACCCAGTACCAACCCCGAGAGCCCGTTTTAGCCAACATCAGGCCCCCAGAGTGGGGTGGCTGGCTGCAGAAATCTCATTACACTCCAAGAGCCGCTTTGCAGTAGTTCTGAATGAGACCGGACCTGCAAACGAAAGATGATCCTCCGCAGCAGCAACATTCAGGGCCCGGATTTCCAAAAATCCGCACCGCTTCTCACTCTTAGAAATGTACCGTATGATTTCAGGGACAGATTAACTGATATCAGCATTTAACCATCTTAATTTCCACCTTCCCACATTCCAAGACCAGGGCTGTTAACTTTTAATATGACCCCCCCCCCCAATCCAGGCTGCTATTTCCTTCCAGCAAGTCTGGCCTGGCTAACACGTGCCTGGAATGTGCGAGGCCACTTCCACACTGTTCTGCCTGCTGCCGGCGTCGTGTGCAGTGATCCACACTCAGCCGCAGATCACTGACGCTGACCTGGCCTTAAACACTGCAAGCCCCACTGCTGCTCCTCACCCTTTTCGACGGGATCCATACCCTCTGTACCTGATAGCTGGCAGGCAGCTCACACTGAAATTTATGTGGGCATGACTTTTTCCCTTTTCTGCGTTTCCCCCAAAATAAATGTACATGCTGTAGGAGACATTATAAATTCCGGCATCCAGATAACATTGTTAATGTTCCCCTCAGCTAAAAAAGCATATACTGCATAAAGCGCATATAAAAATTCTGAATAAAGGTATAACTATTTCAATCCACACTTTTTATTTCTATCACAAACTATGTACTGATAGAAAAAAAACAGTAAGAGAGAAAATAGGAAATAATTTTATATAGATCATCCATCCATCCATCTGTCCATCCATCCATCCATCCATCCATCCAACCACCTAAGGATTGCCTGAACTCCAAGAATATATTTTCGTTCTTTTGCACATTCTCTCATTTAATGCATCACAATTCTGATTTAATGCAGATGGAACAGTCAACTGGAATCCTGGGAGGGCCGTCCCATACATCGCCTGAAGACCAGAAGTGCTCTAAATCTGGAAGAAAATTAAGAATTATTGACTGAATTTGCAATGGATGAGCCTGAGCATGAGCTGTTACACTGTTTATTGAATTATAATATATATACACCTTAAGTTTTTCACTATACTGATCATATTGTTACCCAAGGTATCCCTTATCCCTCACTCCTTATTGTTTATACATTTTTCCAGTTGTGCCTGATGACATAATAGGACTAAAATAGTATCTCTAAATTAATCTAGCGTAAGACAGTATCATCAGCATAATTTGTTATGTGATTAATGGGCCTGTCTGCACAGTTTATATTGTGCAGTAATACAGATGGATAACATACAATAAAAACATACAGATGTGGCCAAAGAGAATGAGTCTTTTGTGCTTAATCAATCCTGTATATTAAACTCTTCCTTGTTAAGGAAAAAGAGCCTTACCAGTCCATATGAATAGATCAACCCCTCTCCGAGTTCCTGTGGTATAGAATCTAACATAAAATTCTCTTGTGGGCCATAGTAACAAGCCACTTGCAACTGAATCTGCATGGGAACACGAACTTGGCTCTTTAGAGGTTAAACCAAATTGGGATTATAGTGTGGTTGAATTTCACAGAATCATCCGCAATCGTAGCCCACCGACTCACTCAATGCAACATGATTCACAGGGCTGACACAACACCACATAAGAGACAGATGAAATTAGCATGAAATTACGACTATCACATCTGTGGCAAAAATGTCCCAGAGACTTTTCCCACAGGTTCCCAAAAGTATCTGAAGTGACTGTTTCATAATGATTCTGAAGTCAATTTCAGTGCGATCCAACTGACACTGAATAACTCACCTAATTAAACAGAAAAGTTTTGGATAAAATACTCACATAAGGCAAAGGCAATGCAAGATTATATTTTCAAATGCACAACATAAATCTTGCCAGATTTATTCCGAGTTGTCTTAATGTTTATCTGCAGCTGCTCTTGTGTTGTTTTCAGTTTTAAGTTGTTTTTTTTTTATTATTGTTGAGTGTGAATATATAAGACGTGATAGCACCACATTATATTGAAGGGGGGGAACCTGAAGGCCATCACTAAGGTCTTATCAACAAAATAATAAAAACACCATCATTTCTTAAGGTTACACAATAATTAAGGCCATGATGCCTTAATGTGGACATGCACTAAAGCTCTAGTAAAATATATTACACTCATTTCTTGTAGTTGTTGGCTAAAAAACAGACACTTATAACCTTTTAATTTTATTTTTCCAATATACTCTGTACTCTTGTTACTATGCATACAGCACAATGGTCAGGACTCAAAGTTACAGTATTCTGTGATTTCCATGTTTGCTCCCATAGAACATAAATCCCTGTGCTACGAGTTTCCTTGAGCCGGGTTTTCCTGACGGCCCATGTTGGGGTCTTTGCCCACTACAATTCTCATTCAAACTTTCACCTAGTAGGGCACGCTAACTGTAACTAAACCACTCATATTGGTAAAAACACCTACACATGAAAACTCGGTATTGAATCAATTTTGAAAAATAGAAACAATTTCAATGGCTTCACCATTGAGAGCCAATGAATATGGGGATACCCCAAAGATCACAGCCGTCATGTTAGCAAAAAATATAATGTAGCAGTCAGCTCTTGGCCTTGGTTACACAATCCTTCTGCGGGATGTCGCAAAAATTATATGTACAAACTCAATACAATGATTAGTTCAAAGTACCATGGTTCAGAAAGATCAGAAAAGTGCAGATGTGTGCAGAAATCATTTCCTGTAAGCTTATACTTTCTGACTCATGAGAGCAGAGTGACGAGGGTTAATATTCAAAGGCCCATCGCTGGACAGCAAGAGAAACACTGGAAATACTGGAAATACAGGAATACCGATGGCTCAAAGTAACACAACCAGCTTATAGAACTTGAATTGTCCGACTTCTGAAAATCGCACGAAGGTTTTACAGCATTTACATACCTGTTCTCTCATACACTCCATACTCTATAAACTCCATGTGTGCAGATTGCATTAAATTCTAAACTTGGGGGTGAAACTCACTCAAGTTGTGCTGTGAAGAAGGTGGTTTTATGTACTTACAGTCATGCAGGGCAGCAAAGCATCTGGAAGCTCTCAAGCTAGACAAGCAACAAGTGCTACACCCAGCCCTGGATATACTCACTGTTTAGCTGTCAGCACACCAGCTCGTAAGCTGCCGGACCTGATAAATCATGACAAGGATCTTTTGTGTGGACAGGGACGGTGCATCGTGCGCAGACAGAGCGCTCTGCGCTTCAGTCCACACAGCATTCCAGGGATGAACAAAAGGAAGAGCTGCCTGCCGAAATGAGCAAAAACTTCGCCTTTGTTTTGTACATAATTTTGCACGCGGGCCTCCCTGTCCCACCGCCCAAGCAGAGAGACTAACAAGGTGACCCATGTTGCTCGAACAAGCTTATCGGGGGAGGGGCAGTTAGGGAAACTGGGACACGGGGCTGCACTGCCTTGCCTGCAGGGCTGTGGGCTCTTTGGTCCCCCCAGTGAGGTGAGCAGTTACAGGGATCTTTAATGCCCAGAGCCTGCACAGCGCCTGCTCTAGCAGTGAGAACAGGGAACAGCATATACATGATATATATATATATATCAAAGAGTGTGCATTGGTAACACAGCTCTTTCAAAAACTCAAAGACCAACGGTGGAGCTATTCGGAAAAAAGTAGGGCACTTTTTGGAGCTGGCTGAGTGAAGAAAGCAGCAATTATCTGCTGACAGCATGATGCACTTTTCCGATTTGCCACCTTCGACCACATGTCAAAACCGCCATCGGGTTGGACAAATGGCAGTTTGGGCTGTGTTACATTTGAGAGCTGCCTTAAAATCTCCTTTTGCGAGCCTGGAAAAACAAGCCGTAAATCTACCTGGTTTACATCTGAAGACTGCTTTTCAACACGTTCCCCAATGCCCAAAGCTGGGGAAGGGCAAATAAATACTGCACTAATCGAGCAGGTTTCCCAGCTGGCATGGACCCAGTCTCCACTGGAAATGATGGATCAGCATGGAAGGCCCATCAAGGAAGCCAGCATGCAGTCTGGGCAACCAGATCTACTATGAGGCTCCTGTGGGAAAGGCACCATTAAAACTGAGTCTAAATGTCTGGGATTGCAGCCTTTTTTGTTTCAGAAATATGAAAGCCTATTACCTTATTACTTCTAGTAAATGCTCATTACGTTGATTTAGCATGTTAGCATGACAATGTAAATACTATCCTGTAATATTACAGCTGTCTGTTGTTTTCCAACTAAACCTTAGAAGACATTTTACTTATTTATCCAAATACACAAACAACAAGAAAGCCAAATAAACTCAAAATATGTATCGAAACCCTACCCAGAAGAGAGCTCTGTTCCTCCCGCACAGAGACCCATCTCTGGCAGGCAGACAGGAACTACAGAAGGGCCGGGGAGTTAAATGGGCAGGGAAAAAAAACATGCTGTCCTGTGCTAGCAGTGTGGCGTACAGGGAGACATGGCTGTAAGAGGCAGGGAAGGGACGGGGGGCAAAGTTAAACTGCGGCTGGGGACGGGTGGGGTCTGGGGCAGGCAGCGGCGGCCCTGAGCGGACGGCGGGACGTGCAGGCTGCACACGTGTTGGCTGCCGATCAATGCTCTGGAAAAATAACAATAAGTCATGAGCCTTGGGTTGCCTTTCAAGTTCAAATCAAAACAAAGCAGCCTAGAAGAGTCTCTGGGGTGGGGAGGGGAGCCATTTTGTCTCTCCGTGTAAGCAGCCTGAAATATGGTTCCGTTTAAAAGACTTGAAACGACCATGTGTTTCCCCTTAGCCTAGATGTTTCTCAGTCTGACAATCGCCGTCAGGACTGGTCCCACCCATTTACACTCACCAAGCCAGGGAGATGTTCACAATATTAGGGCTATAATGCAGCTGGTACGCATCCAAGCTCTGACCAGTGGATTCCTTAACTCCAGTTCCATTTTCTCATTTCCTCATTTATACAGCTTGATACAGACCAGTGGGGTTACAAATTCTCCTTAAAAAGGTGCAACAACAGTAACTAGAGCATGTCTCTGCGGTGACCACCCAGCCATCTCACTCTGCTCACCATGGCCCCTAGACTCTCTGCACAGGGGAAAGGCTTTTCAAGCCTGGAAATCTCAACAAGCAACCCAGCTGTGGGAGCCAAGTAAGACACACACACACACACACACACATTGACACACACATTGACACACACATATTGACACACACACACACACACACACACACACACCACCCCACCCGACGCGGCCATCCAGGCCGGTTCTTTTTTTCTGCAGTGGCACACCACCATGTTCCCATGGAGCAATGTTCATCCCCTGACACATCCGTCACTGCAGAGTCAATATCTGCCCTTTTTATTTTTAATAGCTTCTTTGCTCAGAATGCACTGAAACTCTCTTCTTGTCAACATTAAAATTTTGCTGCCGTGAGAAAACAGAAAGCGGTTACAGATCAGGTCACCGGATTAAACATGATCATCCAGGAAATCCAAAATGTGGTTTGAGTCAAGATCATGATGTAATTAGCTGCCAATAAGCATTAGCTCTGCCAGGAACATTAAACTTGATATGCAACTTAATACATGTGACAATGTGAGGGTCAATACTGAAAATTAACTGGAACAATAAAATAAATAAATAGAGTGTATAAACATGGAGTATATGCCTCCTGAAAGCGTGCTTCGGATGCCGTCCAGGCCGACGGTAAGCGGCGCTAACGCGGCCGACGCTAAGCGGCGCTAACGCTAAGCGGTGCCAACGCTAAGCGGCGCCAACGCGGCCGACGCTGAGCGAAGCCAACGCTAAGCGGCGCCAACGCGGCCGACGCTGAGCGGCGCCAACGCGGCCGACGATGAGCGAAGCCAACGCGGCCGACGATGAGCGAAGCCAACGCGGCCGACGATGAGCGAAGCTAACGCGGCCTCACCTTGTGCAGCTCGATGCAGTCGATCCACCGCTGCCGGTGCTCAGGATCTTGGGCACGCAGGTACCAAACGCTGTCGTTCACGCTGATATCGAAGCGGCACTCGTCAAACTCGTGGGGCTGCGGCAGAAAAAGCAAGTTAGCAGGGCTGTTGTAGAGGCCACACAGACAAAATATATTATGATGGAGATGAGGGTTATTATTAATTATAATAAGACAGGCAAAACTTACGAAAAACCAAAATTGTAGGGTTACAGGACAATCTGCTTCAGAAGCATTAAATGTGTTTTTGTTTTGCCTTTCTGTTTTTAAGTTCATGCCACCTATAAAGTCTCTGAAGTTGAAAGAGTAACTTAACACTGTGTTTTTACAGCAGCTGTTGTTTGCCTTAAAATTGCCAGTGTTTTTGCTATACACGAAGTGCTGGAAGAAACAGTAACATACCAAGCTAAAACAAAAAAAGTGTAGAAGCAGGTTTTTTCCAGACACAAAATCCTCAGATACAGCCTCCATTAACAAAGGAATGTTTTCATCTCACACACAAAATTGGTGGTTTGAGCAGCCAGGAATACCTTTTTTATGAGTACTTGAACTATGGTGCCCCTGGGGGATTATACATTTATGGCACTATCCTATAAAAAAAATAAAAATCTGGTCTTAGGTTGTGGCTGGGTTTTGTGACAAACCATTCACTCTCTCACTGTTACCTTGTGACATTTCGCAAGGTTTGTGATCCATATTTTTGAGAAAATTGCAAACAGACTTTTCAAATTCACACAAAAAAATCCTTTAGACACTAGAGAAAGTAACCTTAGGATTACATCACAGGAATCCAGTTTTATGAACAGTAACCCACTTCTAGAAACAACAATATATTTCTGATAAAATGTCTATAAAACCTGAAACTGTGTGGTATTTAAATTCAGACCAATAATGTATTTTAGGAAACTATATATTTTTTTTCTAGTTGTGGCACCATTCAGCAAAGGGTAAATCATGCAGTTTTGCAATGCTGTGGTAAGATGTACAATATACAGCAAAACCATGGATTGTGAGTAACTTGGCCTGCAAGTGTTTTGCAAGACAAGCAAAAACATAAAAATAAATTTCAATTTGATAAAAGAGCGAGTTCTTGCAATATGAGTATTACATATATGTTTTGTCTCAGTCGGCGTGCCTCACTCATTCAGTGAAAATTTAGTAGAAAAGCACCACCCGAATAAGGGTGTAGCAGTGCGAGCGATGAATCTGTTTAACAACAATGCAATGTCCACATTTCCACAATACTGAAAAAAAAGCGGCTGTCATTGGATAGGTTCCCTGTGAAAGCCGCACAAAAGCAAAAGGATTGCAGTGAGCCAACAGATAGCAGTGATGCCGTGAGTTATAGTGAAAGTCACCCTAGAAAACAACCTTCCTCTTCTCCTCTCTCTCGTCTCTCTCACACCATCCTTTAGTCTTTTCAAAGGTAAAGTGCAAGTTAATTTGATTGCTGCATTTTTACTTTATATTTTGTATTAAACATTTTATTATGAATACTTTTGGGTTATGGAACGAATCATCTGAGTTTCCATTATTTCTAATGCGAAAATTTGACTTGATATACGAGTGTCTTGGATTACAAGCATGTTTCCGGAACAAATTATGCTTGCAAACTAAGGTACCTATGTATGGTGGAAAAAAACAGACTAACACTAGAGCTTACTGAAATGCTGTTTGAATTAAATATATTTTCTATACATGGTCATTCCTTACAGCTAAGCTCATCATGACTCCTTTCCTTACAGCAGGCTATATTTCAGTATTATATTCTCAGAGAGTTAACACTTTCAACCCATAACCAGGAACCCCCCCCCCCTCTCCATTTCTAAGCAGTTCAAATCAACCAGGAACCATCCCAGTCTGAAGCGAGTGCGGCAGGTTACACTTAGGCCAGCACTGGATTTGCGAGGTGGGACATTTCAGTGACTAGCTTATTGTGCTCACTGCCAGATAATGAAGAAGGGAGAGCTGGTGCTAAAATGAATGCATTGTTGTACAGTGGTAGGGGTCAAACATCTTAAGAAAGTGAAGTTTTCCAGGGCATACTCTCACACACCAGTCACACTCACCGCTGTAGACCAGAAACTGACAGTTAGGAATCAATTGTGCATCTTCTACTTATAAGCCTTAAATAGAGTTTCATTTATCTTATATGTGCATATTTTTCATTTTGTCATTGCAAATCACAGTACAATAATTAAAAGCTGAGCAAATGATAAAAGCTGTTCTAAATGTATGACTATCTATAAAAGTCCCACAGGGGATGGTAAGTGTCTCAACGCACTAAGCCCCCTGTGTCTGTGATCAGAAGGTTACCGGTTCAAGCCCCAGCTTCAGCAGAACAGTCAAATGTCCATGGGCTCTTGAGCAAGGTCCTTAACCCATCTGGCTCCAGGGGTGCCGAATATTGGCTGACCCTGTGCTGCCCCCCCGTGCTATAGAGCAAGATGGGACAGGCAAAGAGAAGCATTCCAATGCACCAGTACGTGTGCAAATGGCAAATAGCAGATTTAGCATCACTTTATCATACATGCGGTTTGGAGACACAAATTTTACATTGATATACTGGGCAAAAATGGCATCATCACACAAAAAATAATTTGTGTGATGATGCCAGCTTAACACAAGATGTTGGCATTTTTGTAATTTAACCGTGATACATAAACCAATCTTTACTGTCTCTTCTATACCTAATCATTTACAGAATTCTTCATAGGGAAATAATGATCCTTATTGACAAGTGTGAAAACTACACTGTTGTGGTTGGCAATGATAGGGCTTGTGCTTATTCAAACCCTCAGTACCCTACAAATATCATCCTCACACAGGAAAAAAGAGGCTTTATAAATACCTTGATGTATTGCAATTGTCAGCATAAAACATTACATACACAACCAATCCCTTTCAATGATGTGTTTTCAGTGTAGCCACACCATTATGGGTTTAAAGATAAGCAACGCTGTCTCCCTCACACTACGCTCAATCATAAATCATGTTCCACGCTTACACTAGGATTTGAGGTTTTTCCCACCAGCCTGAGAAAACTACTCTCCCCTTGAGTCTTTTAAACAATAATAGGAGTTTAACCAGCACAGCCAAATCACAGGGGAACAATCATATGGTCGGGCTCACAATTAGCTCATCTGGACCACATGGTACGACAAGGGGCAAAACACTGACACTGAACTGCATTCATTCCAAAGACAAGAAAATCCACAGCACTACTAAACTGGAATTCTTTTATGGAGTGCAAATGGACACTGGTTCTGCGTATTTTTGTATTACAGTTATATAGTACATATTATAGGTTTTTCTGTGCATCAGTTTCTAGGAAGAAAAAAGCTTCTCCTCCATAAAATGCATCCATAGACCTCAGCTTCAGAGCCAATGAAATAAACAGTCAAGATTTGCGTGTGGTGCGAGGAGGAACTCGAAACTCTTTTTGGAATTCCAGAATGTGTCAGATACCGATTTTAAATGGAGTATTTTTCTTGAATTACAATAAACTAAACAAACATTACAGATGTCCGAGCAATGATTTTCTTAATCATAAAATTGTGTTACAAAAGTGAGAACATTAAACTGTTAGGGTTTATGCTTTTAAGGCTTGTGCTTATTATTCAGATATATCACGTAAACAGTGAAGAAATGTTTGACAGCTTACGCACACTCACATAAGAAGACCGCCTGGAACCAGTTTATCTTGAGGTTCTTTTGTGAGCAAGGTCCAAGGGATCAAGGCCCTGTAACAGGTTTAAATTCAAACTATGCTTAAACACGGCACTGAAGTACCACAAAACTAAGTGTGTTAGTTTCCAGCTGGAGATGGGGGAAAAGTTAAAATGAAATAATTCAAATTCTTTATTTTATATATATACACACACATACATATATATACACATATATATACACACACACAGTGTATTTATATATTAAAAAATGTACATTTTTACAAGTGCTGCAAGTGATAATTTCACAAAATATTCTTTGGAGTATGAGGAAAGACAGACCACACACACATTTCAAGAACTTCCCAAGTCTCAGCAACGCATACTTCAGGCTTCATGACTTTCTCAAGAGTAAAATTCAACAACCTGTAAGAACCAGGGCTGAGGGCAGACTGATAAACAGGCACAAAACAGAAACCGCTGTGAGTCCAGTGCTATTTACTTTTTCCAGCCTAGTGACCATCTTAAGAGAGACTTAAGAGAGCTTTTTTTTCTTAAAGTGAAAAAGACTGAAACCAGGCAACCCAAGAAAGGTCATGGACCGCTGGTATATCTGCACTCTAGAGGTGTAACGATACGAAAAATCATGGTTCGGTACGTAGCTCGGTTTTGAAGTCACACTCGGTACGTTTCTGGTACAGCAGGGGTAAAACAGACAACGTAAATTGCTTCGTTTATTCTGTCAATACTGCTGCAATAAAAAACTAAAATAAAAAGTAAATTAAAAAATATATATTCTCTCAAGTAAATAAAAATAAAATAAATATCCATTAAGGTGCATATTTAGAAAATTAAGTGTCCCTTATCTGTACTGCATTCATATTAGAATTATACAACAAATATTGTTTAAAAAAAAGCAAAGCATAACGATAAATATCATTTATGTTGCAGCATTTTTTAAATACCTGCTTCCAGCTTCATATTAGGAGGAACATGCATAGCGGCACGGCTTCATCCGCCCCTTCGCGAATGTTGCTAGGGGGAAACACACACACACACACACGTTGCATTTGCTACATTCGTTCGGTACATAGGTGCACTGGACTTAAAGACCGTGCCAATACCTGCACTGTTACACTCCTACTGCATGCGCGCTGCTTTGTTTATTTGGAGAAGGCAGCAAATCATGGGAAGCACAAGGGCGCAGCGTGTTCAGCACCTGCAGGCCTGGATGACTGGGTCTGGCCCATTGAAAACGCCCCGCGTGTAAAGCTCATTTTCTCATTGTTTTTATGGGTGTCCTCCCATAGTCCAAAGCTACGTGGATCAGGAAACAATCGGTAAATTACCGACTGTAAGTGCCTTTGAGAAAGAGAGGGTCTAAATGTAAGTGCAGGGGACAGACTGCTGTTGAACCAAGCCTTGCCTTAAGGGTTACACTATTGTAAACAGGATCCAAACTGGATACCAACTGGATAAGCACTTGCTAACAATGGCTGCATGAAAGGTACGACAAGGTGTACCAACAAGAAGCACTTGAGGTGAAATATGAATGCCCACCTTCAGGATTAAATCGAATTAGTATCTTCACGTTGCTCTAAGGTGCATAGTATTATTAAAACAGAAAGGATTACAACCTCTGTACTCATGAGAATCGTGATCCTTGTTTCATGAACACATTCCCTATGCCATCAGCCTGCAAACAATGAGAATCCGAGAATCAGTCCCTGCTGTTTTGATACACGTCCCCCAAAGAACTGGCACCTTTGTATTTGTGTCAGAGTGCTCAAGTCACCCAAAACAAGAAAATATTTATCCATGCGTCCTTCCATCTTATGTCCACTAAAAATTGTCAGGGTGGAGAAGGGTCACATGACCTTCAAGGAGGGAGGTGCTGGGCATGCAGCTAAACCAAGACTGGAAACACACATTAAATAGTCCATAGAGTATGATTTGAGATACATAACAGCAGTAGTTGGGTGTGGGACAAAATAGAAAAAGAATACACATACACAGGACAGCTTACAAATGCACAGGTTAATGCAATCAAGGCTCTCTGCTATTGGTGAGCCAGGCAACCATCAGGACCTTATTGTCGTAATTTCATCAAACCCTTGTCCAGTGTACACAGAGCTAGCCTGTGACAGTTATTTTTCATCCATGCAAAAAAATTACATGCAATGCATTTATATCGACATACTAAACCTTTTAAAAAGGTAGAAAATGCTTTATAAATCGTAAATGTCACGACTGTTCAATTCAGATTTTAATTATTAGATAAATGCATAACTGTGACAGTGAAGCAGTAAACACAATAGTGCATCGCTCACGTTTTGAAATGCAAGGCCATCACAGGATGTTAAAAAAAAGAGTTTCATTTATTTGAAAACAATCCAACCCAAAACATTCAAGGCATACTATACTAAATGTATTGTGGATGGAGTGATGGTTCTGAGGCTAGGAATATGTGGCAACAATCAGAAGGTTGCTGGTTTGAATCCCATGCATGCAAAGAGTTCTTACTTTATGGGGCCCTAGTGTATGGACCCTTAACCTGCAGTCGCTTCATCCTGGGTATGACGTTAATCTACATCCAGCCCTATAAGGAGGTCCTCCAGCTTACAGAGAATAGCTTGGGGGTTGGTGGCAGGACTGACACTCTAGCCAACAGAAAAAAAAACTCACACTGTTTCATTCAGACTAGTGTGGTGCTGAGGTATCACCGGCCACATGGCTGCACTCAGGTTCTCATCCCTGGGGTGGTTCGTCATGTGGGTGTAGTGACGCTGTAATCAGTGTGTGCTCCTTACCTCTCTCCTTACCGAATACCTGAGCACATAATCCAACTAAAGAACATTCAAGTCATACTATACTGAATACCTCAGCACATTGCCATTGCAGACCAGCAGAATGCAAAGAATGTATGCACGTTAAATCTTCAACTTATCTACAAGCCTGTGCTGAGCCAGGCGCAGATCTGCGTTTCATAGGAAAGCTCAGTTCTTGGAGAATTTCCATTGTAATTTTATGCTTGCTGGCCGTTTTCAACCCCTGGAAAGATTTCAGAAGAGAATGCCTTCAATAAGAGCTTGCTGACATAACACTCAGTTACAGGTCATCCAAAGTGCCATCAATGAGAATCACGCGCAGTGCCTTTTTAAAACTAATCTTTAAGCTGTGTTCGTTGATTTCTGTGAATTGAGATAATGGAGCTTGAAGAATCCCTGAGAAGGACAAGGTCCAAGCACTTATCTCTGTCTGGATAAACACCAGTCCAGAGGAACCAACATTCATTGTTCTTAGATATAGACTACTTTGCAAGGCACCTTGCATACCATCCGACTATCCATCCATCTTTCAACCCTTCATACACGGTTCACGGGGAGCCTGGAGCCTATCCAGGCAGAATGAGGCACAGGGGAAGGTGTCGTGCAGGATGCGCGTCCATTACAAGGCAAATACTCACACATCACAAGGGAAATTGAGGAAAGCCACTTCACCTAACCGTATGGCTTCATACCCCTGGGAGGAAATCAGAGCAGCTGGAGAAAGCCCAGAGAGAGCATGCAAATTCCCCTGAAGTATGTCCCCACAAGCTACAAAGCAGCAGGTCCCCCCCCCATCCCTGGCTGAGGCTCATTCTGCCTCAGCATGCAAGTAGAAAAGCAACATTTGCTTCTGGTCTTTTCGAAAGTACATCCAGATCAGCACCTCGAGAGGCAAGTGCCACTTTTTATAACTCAACGCATAATTCCAATTGGATGTTACTTTATTGCAAATATATTGTTTAAACATTCTAGGTGTTTGGTCCACATACTCTATACACAAGACAATATTAGAACATAAATTACATTAAATGTGGCTATATGTTTTTTCCAGCATGACCAAATTCTGCATTTATAACCAGAAAGACTTAGAAGTCTTAGAAAAAGTAACTTAGAAGTAAAACTTTCACTGAACAATTTGCTTGTTTATATAAAACCCTGGGACATCAGAGAACTTGTCGGATTTAAGGTAGTCTGGGAAAAATGTATGTGAATGAATATGAAGTCCATTTAAACTGTGGTAGCTTAAATTTGACAAGCTACCCCAATAAGCCAGTATCCCTGCTTTGTAGTACAGGCCACTGATCATAATATAACAAAACAAATAAAGTGCTATTAAAATTGCAACTTTTCACAAAAGGCAATAGTATTTATTCACCAATAGTTCAAAAATAAGTTTTGTTAGAGCAACAATAAAAACTCATCCCCAAAGGCTATAGAAAAGCAGGCACAAACTATTCAGTGCCCTCTTTTTTATCTTTGAGCAGAGGCAATAACCTGGCCAGGAACAACATAGCACACCACCTCCTCTGTTGACAACTTCACCGTGCAGCCACCCCAGCTGGATGACACGGGCTTTGACTAGTACTGCCTTTGAACACCTGCCTCTCAAAGTCTCTGCGCGCCTCTGTCATTTTTTATTTTTTACCCTGGTCTTTTATTTTTCCCCACTAAAATGCAAAAGCAGAAAACAAGCACCATCAGAATCTGTGAAGTTGAAGTTAAACAGAGACGAAAGCTGTTAAGCAAAATTCAAGTATGTATACGTTTCTTTCTGAGGCAGTGTCTTGAGAGAAACATAAAGGTCCATTCCAGTGAATATCACTTCGTCTTCAAACCAGAAATTTAACCAATATACGACTCAATTAACACATTATAAAATGTGTGTTGTCTAATATGCATGTTCTTTTTTCCTCCTCTATGGCCCTGACCTAGACAAGCATCTAGAAGATGGATGGATAGATGGATGTTTCCGTTTAATATTTTTTCTCAATCCGATGTGGCTCTTCAGCTATTTCCCATAAAAGATTTTAAAATGTGAAAGACAAGCAATTTGACTAAATGGAAGCCTTCGTGTAAGAACAGATACTGTGGCTTTTAACTTCTCAAGTTTCAAAGTTAAAATCTAAGGCGACGCTGGAACACTCCAAAGACGACAATGCATTTTGCGCAGAGTGGAAAAACCAGAACACAACACGGAAATATTCCATCAATGTGACTTGATTACATGGACTCAAAATGCCACATATTCCGGTTTGATGAGATCCTGAGTTCCTTTATACCTAGCAGGCCAATGGCTTTCTTTTTAACTATGTGACAGCACTTTCAGCCCAGAGGTGAAACAGAACATATATGACTGTGTGTGCATCATACCCAGAAATAAGAGCCTTCCACAAGCTCAGACACCCACTTACGCCTCAATTAATTCCTGCTCTGCACCTGGTTCCAGCAGTTATGCATGGAAATCTATTCATATGGTTCATGCATGGTCACAAAATAAGCACTGTGCAGTCCCACCTCCAGTCACTCAAATCAATGTTTAGGTCTCCTACACCCAGAGCACAATACAGCTGCAGGACACATTCAAACCACATCAACAAAACAAGACTAACTGCCAGAAAACAGGAGCGTGTGTTTTTTTATTTTTGGAAAAGCACTGACATTGTTTGGAATAGATATGAACATACAGATACATTTAAAACCAAAGCTTTAGTTTCAGGCTGTATTGTATCTTAATAAATAAAGAACCGTTAGGCTTCATTAAAATACACAACCACCCCACAAGCCTCTTTTGAATCGTAACTTAAAGGATTAAACCTCAAGCAGTAAATTAACCAAGGACCATATGTTTTCTGTCACTTAATGATTTCATTTTGCTGGAGGATGCAAACTTGCAAAGTGAAGTAAGTCTGGCAATATCAATGCGGACATCAACCAGCAAAAACTTTAATCGTCTACAGCTGAGCTGAGGAAAACTGCTGTGTTTTCCCTCCATTATTTATAACCAGACGAAATATGTTAATGCCATCAAGTTTATGTTGACTCCAGGCAACTATTTAGATGACATTACGCAAGAATATTCTGACTTCGTTCTGGTATGCAATACAGCATTATAATAATACTTCTAATGTACGTCCCGGCAAAGGGTATAAAATTATGACTAGGGATAAATCAATTACCAATTACAGACGGGAGATGTAAAAAAACAAAAAACAAAAACAATATTTTAATACTGGGATGAATGAGTAGATCGAAAAGACCCTCCACAGACACAGGCAAACACATACAGACACATACACACACAGACACCAAGAAGGCCACAATATTTTTTTGCCAAGAAGAAAAAAAAAAGAAAAAAAAAAACAGAGAGCATAAAAAGAGATGTATGGATAACAGGTTGCGTTAAATCAGTCAGGAAGGCTGATTAAGGGTGATGATCACCGTTCTCTGCGGGAAATGATCGACGTGCTAGATACGATTATGATTTTAAAATGTTGCGGGCAGGCTAAAGCCATTCAAAAACTTCACCGTCAAGATCAGTATGTTGATGCTCCTCAACTTACGATACTTATGTTCCAATGGCCCCATCGTAGCTTGTAAATATTGTAAATTGACTATGAATGTGGTATGATAAATAAATAAGTCATGGAATAAGTAAATATGTTTGAACAGAAAAAAACAGTAGGATGCACTGTGAGATGTTTATGCTAATGATCATTACAGAGACTGGAAGCACGGCTGGGTGTATTCTTTCAAGACCAGAATCAATATAAAGTATAGCACAACATCAAGCCCAGGAACAGATCAGAATCACAACGCAAGGTGCATGTTATTTTCACTGCACTGCAAGAGTTGCTGTTTCATATTCTCTCACTCCACACTACTGTTTGCTGATCGCTGGGTTCTTGCAGAGTGCAGCTGGCAGCAATTCTGTTGTACTCTTCCTTACTTAATTTTTTGATTGTAAATTGCAAGTCTGCCCAACCCAAAGATTTTTTTTATGGTCCCATTTATTTTGCTCTAACAATTTCTCTAATGTCATCATGTGGTTTTGGTTGCAGGTACTGGTACACAGTATCTGACTTGATATGAAAATTACTATCGGTAACCTCGTACCTCTAATTATACGTGTGACAAGTGGCTAACAGAAGATACTGATCAAGTTATACATTTGTTCGAGACAACACATGACAATAAACTTCCTTATTTAGATTTACAATAAGAACATCACATCTAAACTGTGCCCTTGTTCTGCTGAAACACAGACATGGATTGAGGCAAGGCACTCCCTCCGCCCCCACAGGGCACTGTAAATCCAATCTAAGCAAGGGAAGCAGCACCCTGTCACCTTGAATTCCAAATGAAGCTGATTAAAGCACCGGAAGTGCGCTACATCCCCCACAAGGGCCTCACCGTGATGACAGCCTTGCTGAGACACAGGGAGCCCCTGCATCCATACTCTCGCTCATCCTGGCTCTTGTAGTAGCTCAGGGTGTTGTTCTTTAACACCACCCATCGGTCCTGCCACCCGTGAATGTAGTTGGTCCACTGCAGAAAAAAAAACCATTGTATGAGATAAATATCTCCAAACACATTCTTCCTTAAACTGTGCGAGCGTGTATAATTTAACCTTATTAATAACAAGTGTATTAGATTCCTCAATGAAGGCATATAAAAAAATACAATTTTCCTAACCTTATAATAAAACGTGATTCTGCAATTAATGCAATAAGGAGCAAGTAATAATAATATTAACAAAAAAGGTTTGTTT
>JAABNY020000039.1:25235915-25247949 GCA_015164015.2 Brevimyrus niger
GTTTATATATTGATTTTGGGTGTTGGTGGTGGGGGGGTTGGGGTGTGTGGTTGTTTGGTGGGGTTGGGGGGGGGGGGGGGGGGGGGGGGGGGGTTATAAACCACCATCCCCCCATAATTTATGTCCATTTTTGAATTGGTGAATTGGTTTTAATGCCCCTTTCGAGATACTGAAGTTTTTATAGACCACGGACCACAGAGACCTATTTGTCCTTTCCTATTATTCAATTTCTGCAAAGACAAAGAATGATTTGGTATTCATTCCTAACAGCATGGAGTGACCGCTGCTCACTTGGCGGCCTGGTTTGGGAGTCTGGCTATCCTTAAGCTACTTATACAGGCTGGGGCTGACCAGAAAATTGAGAATCAGGTGCGACCGCTGAGCTGCATTCCCCAAAGCACAACATGCCTTTATTTCACAAAAATGAAGCTCATCCATCCATCCATCCATTTTCCAAACCGCTTATCCAACTGGGTTGCGGGGGGTCCGGAGCCTATCCCAGAAGCAACAGGCACGAGGCAGGGAACAACCCTGGATGGGGGGCCAGCCTATCACAGGGCACACTCACACACCAGTCACTCACACAGGCACACCTATGGACAATTCAGCAACTCCAATCAGCCTCAGCATGTCTTTGGACTGTGGGGGAAAACCAGAGTACCCGGAGGAAACCCCACGATGGCACAGGGAGTACACGCAAACTCCACACACATGTAACTCAAACTCAAAGACTCAAACCCGGGTCCCAGAGGTGTGAGGCAACTGTGCTAACCACTGCACCACCATGCCGCCCCCTAACAAAGCTCATATGCACACTATATACATTTTATTCAACCCTAGGGCTACCTAGAGAAGTGTTAAATGTTCAATGCAGGATAGACCCTGTTAAGATGTCATGTCAAAATGTGTCATTGAAAACACTTGAATCTTCTAGAGTTTGACTTTGCTGTTCAACTGTGTCTCTAGGAAGGAATGACCATTATGCACTGTGCAGCCATCAATAATCACACCGACATTGTGACATACATTGTAAATGACTTGCAGATGAAAGAACTGGATAAAGAGGACCAGGTAAAGAAGCAATTGCTCTTACATGTGTTAGCTGCAGGGTAGAAGTTAGACATTTTTTCATAATATTTAGGTTTCTTGTTCAAATTACCGTAATACTGCCCTTGTGCAATGTAATGATCTTGTTTCTTCATGAAACTCTGACAGACCTTTTCTAAGGGCCCTTATTTTTGAAAACCCAGAAACTCACTTGATGCCCTCAGCGGCAGCCTGTTGTACTGGGTACCCTGGAGTGAAGGGACCCACAGCGCCGGCCTTGTTCTCGTCTCTCAGTCAGGGAAGCGGGCTTTCTCCCGGGCAGCTGAGCATGGCTGCGTGCCGATGATGGAGCTGCTGCTGGAGGAGCCCTTCAGTATGGCCACCATGCAGGAAGATCAGGTCCATCCATCCCACCCAAGGGATTAAGGGTCTTTTTAAGCTTGTTTAAAAATCCAATGTACCGTTTTCTTCTTCTGATACTGCTGCTAGTACTGCAATAACTGTCTGATACTCCTACGATAGCACATTTCATGCATATTGCAACACTTGCCTAGACTATACTGTACATTTACAGTCTGAAAAATTTGTTTAATCCAAATGAAATTTTGAAGAAAGGAGACTTACAGAAAGGGTCAGCCATCCATGGTACGGAAAAAAAATCATGAAAATGTTTTTCTTTAAAGAATTTAAGGATTATGAATACTGCTCCTGTTTTTATGAAGCTGAAAGGTATCCTATTATGGCTACTAATAGCATTTTAGCTAATGCAATTACAGCTATAACAAGTTTATCATTATTGTCAGTGAAAAGTTCTATTATAGCTATATTACATTTTTGTTTGTCTTTTTGGTAACACTTCACTTTAGGGGGGGCCCCAAATAACCCAGTAACTACTCAACTACTCAAGTACAAATCATGAACTAAGTGCATGTAATACATGAACCGTTATGATTGATTAATGGTGAACGGACAAGGGATCAGCACATGACTAACAGTTTCTGGTTAATTCATAGAACGGCAACACCCCTTTGCACCTTGCAGCAAAAAATGGACACCTGAATGCTATTCAGCTCCTACTTCAGAATTTTGACAGCCGCAATGAGGTCAATAAGGTAGGGTCACTGCATCGGCAATATCGCCAGCTATGGTAGTACCATCATTCTCCTGGCCTTTCGTGCATTTGCCAGAACTAAGACAGATTCTCAAAAAAAAAAAAAAACATTGTTAATGTGACATATTTGGCGTGTGGCATTCTAGGTAACTTATGATCCTCAAAGGAGGAAGCTGCCATGTGTTTGTTATTGCATTTGTTTGAACACCTTAGTTTGTTCACGGGTCACTGACCACACCCATTCCTTCTAGGCAGGAGAGACGTCACTGTACCTGGCTGCAAACAGTGCTTATGAGGACTGTGTCCAAGCACTGTTAGAAGCTGACTGTGACCCTAATATCGTTACTGCAGTATGTGGTACTTTCTTACAGACCCTTCAGTCTTCTCAGGGTAACAGTTTACTAGCAAATAAAATTTTGGGATGAGTTCTAGCTTAAAACATAGTATGTTCATGATAAAATAAGGTGTAAATCTAGGACCTGAAAAGTGCCTTTTTTACTGGGATTAGAAATAAGTAATAAATCTTTTTTACTATTGTACCAACTTGTAACAAAACAAGCTGATGATGAAATATGTTTGATGTGTTGTTTTTTTTCTGTGAAATCGCTCTGTTTATGACACCCTGGTTCCCCTGAGGACAAGAAAAACGGAAACTCGTGATACTGAACTGCTTCTTAAATTAAGTTCCATGGCTTCCAGCAGTAAAACTTAGGAAGAGAGCATGATGGTGTTAATTGTGAGTGCCGGTGTGGTGATAGAGCCTCAAATGTTATGGAATAAATGGAGCAGAACTACCTCTCAATTGTGCTTCATAAAGCATTAAGATCTGCAGCAGGTGCTCTGTATGTTACTGATATGGCTCTTTGCAACTTGTTCAAAGAGAAAAGGGATTTTATAGGGTTGTGCAGCTGACTTTCATCAAAGCCACAGTGTGAGCCATGTAATGCTAGCTTGAATGAGACTGACTGTTCTTGCCAGACTAAGAATGCTGCCTTACATCCCGTGGCAGAAAAGGGGGACACTTCCCTGGTCAAGCTCCTCACTGATAATGGTGCCAACATGAATTTGCAGAATCAGGTGAGGAAGTCTAGGAAATGTGTGGAATAATATGTTCTTAATTTCACCTTCGTTAAAAGTCACAGTGTAGCTGAGTTAACCATCTATCCATTCTCCTTTGGTCGACACAAGAAACGCTATTAGTGTCTCTGTGAAAAGAGTCCCTGTTAACCTAAACTGCTAATATGGTTCAATCTTCTTTTCAGCATCTACAGGCTCCCTTTCACCTGGCAGTGAAGAACTGCCACATTCCGGTCATCCACACGCTCCTGAAGGCCGGCTGTGACACCAACGTCACAGATCATGTGCGTAACATCACGGTGAAAACCACAGGGAACACTCTGCTCCCTCAGAAGCTTGAAAGAAGACGTTCAGCTGCCGATTTTTGTCTTCTCAGACAGAAATGGGAATTTTCCTTGGTGTCAGATTTGGCCCTCTGCCTGTATCGCCACTGTGTTGCATTATGTTTCAGTTATTTCCGGAAATATGTAAATCTTTACTCAGATCCTATCTTTAGGTTACCTAATGGGCAGGAGACATTTCCTTGTTTTTTTCTTCAGAGGGGACAGACTGCACTTCATATTGCAGCAGAGCTGGGAAAGGCTGATGTTGTGGAAATGATTCTGAAAGCTGATACAGACCTATCTCTCCGGGACAAGGTAATCAGAACTACTGACATATAGACAATCGGCTCCTTGTTCCAAAGAACCTCATAGATCTTTATCAAAACTGCAGATTATTTGCAGACAAATCCCCCGATGCCTGTCATCAGTGTTCATTAAAAGTTCAAAGCATGATGGAAGATGCCAGGTGATTGACATCTCTGAAAGTAACAGACACAGGAAACAATTTGTTTAGTGTGGAATCAGCACCTGGGTATCACATTGACAACTGATGGGAACAAAGAAGACCTCAAAAATACAGTGTCGATTCACAGTGACCAGTGCTTGGATTATCTTGCCAAATAAATAACTCTGAGCCTTACCAGAGTGTTAATGTTCACCTGACATCATTATTCTCCTTCGCAAAATGAAAGAAATGGTTCTGCATATGAAATTATACAGATTTCATACTGGTTTATGTGTGTCAGAAATTGTGCAGTGGTTGTTTAAAAAGTCTGCATTTAGAGTAGTTTCTTTATAATCCTTATAAGCCTGTCTGGGACAGAGCTTTTAAATTCAGTAAAAATTCTAAATGTATTTTCTTAAAATATTAAGCACTTTTGGGTGTCATTAAACTTTATTGACCCCTGCTGAACATGAGTTAGTTTAATATATGCACAATTCTATGTTTTTAGTTATACACTTTTTCTAAACTTGTGCCATCTGCTGGACAAAATTGTAACAGCAATGCTCAGGCTCAGAGGCAGAGCACCTTAAAAATGGAAAAATAAGTATATAATGCTGCTGATTTGACTTTAAAGTAACAAAAAAATGAAATAAGCTATTGTCAGTCACAGTTTTCCAGAGAATTTTGCTGAGAATATCCATAGCCAAAATAAAAAAGAACCTGATAAATCTTCATAGGCCAGTCTACTGGCAAATGTGTTTCTGACTCTCTCTTCATTTGCGCAGCAAGAAAAGACACCACTGGGAGTGGCAGCCAGAGGCAACATGGTCATCATTGTGGATATGATCATTAAAGCAGAAAGATATTTTGCATGGAAAAAGGTGAGCTAACGTGATACACTCAGCTCTTACTATCACAGTATCTCCCAGTCTGGCCTGACCCACAGGTTTTTGCTCCCTCCCAGGAGCTGGGAGGGAGCAAAAACATGGACCAACTGTCGGTCCGCGAGGACCGGACTGGGAAACGTGGCTCTAAAGTGATTTCTCAAGAAAGACAAGGCAAGGTTGCCAAACCTGAATCCAGGGGGCTCCCTTTTTATCACAATATTTGTTCCAGCCAACCTGTGAAGTAAGCGTGATTGGAGCAGTCTGGACCCAAGAACACTTACTGCTGTTCCATCTTCAGCAGGGAAGCCCAAGAAATGGAAACCGACTTGCCCCCCTGCTGGGGCTGTAGACAGCTGGCTTCCTGTTCCTCATTATCACTGTGTTGTGATGCCTACTATTGGTTGGCACCTACATTGATTATTCAGCCAAATACAGCTTCCCTGCATGTGTGTTATATTACTCAATGGGGACCATGACTATAGGATAATAGCCATCTTTCCCTCTTTGATTCTTCAATCCATTGCCAAATGGTGGCATCCCTTGGTGGTGATTATAATAATGATAGTTGTTATTATTGTTGTTGCATTTACTAAAGATGTGCAGTTAAGCAAAACGGAATCTCTGAATTGCCTGTAGTGTGTGATGTGTTGCTGTTTGTGGCCTATGACGGTCTAGCATCATATATCAGGCATTCTTCAGCCTTTGCTTAGATTTCCTCCAGGTCCTGGGCACCCTGTACTGGATCAATGACAAATGATAATGATTAATAATTATGTTTTTGCAAAGGTCACTGATACCTAGTATTGTCTTTGTGTGGCCTGCCTAAGCCTTCCGTTTTACTGCTTGGTTACAGGATGGGTGCCCTTTCTCAGCAAGTGACTAGATTTGATTACCCTTTCAGGCAAATGTGGAATTTAATGAAACCCTTCACAACGACTTTCCACTGACATTCAAATTAGACCACAGTGCAGAGACCAAGCAAATCCGTGCTACCATCTGGAATTTGGCCTACAACCTGCTGAAGCCCAATGACTGGAAGAAACTTGCACTGAACTGGGATTTCACTGGCCCACAGATGGCAGCCATAGAAGAGCAGTGGACAGGTGACATATCACATGAGCTTTCCATCCCCCTTTAAGGGATAAGGCAAAGTATTCAAAGAAATATGCAGTTTGAGGAGAGGAGAAACTGAATATGCCCATCTTGTCAAAAAATAAGTAAAATCTGTGTCCCATAAAATGTCATTCCCTTAGAACTCTCTATCCTACCTGGCTTTTGCTGAGCCTCACCTGTTCCTGATACGTACCTGAGAGCAGGCATGACTCTTCAGAAGCCAGGTAGGATAGAAAACTTACTGGATCAACCACAAAATAACAGTTTCTCGCACACAAAAACCAGTATGAACCACAAACCTACTAGATCAACCGCAAAATTTAAAGTTATGTAACTGATTTTCAGATATACTGTACTCTGGCTCGAAAAGTCTTTTTTTTGTGATTCATTCTTTATATCATTCTTATGCACATCACCAGGCTTGAAGAGCTACCAGGAACATGGCAACCGGATGATTTTGATTTGGCTACATGGAGTCTGTATGGCAGGCAAGAACGCTACCAAAGAGCTTCATGAGAGTCTACTTTCTACAGGATACACCAGTATTGCAGGTACACTGGCTGGTATTCATACTGACATTTCATTGGTTTGTTTTGTTGTTTTTGGAGGGGGGGGGCTCACTCACAATTTGTGCTTAGTTTAATTTACAGTGTATATTAGTATATATTATTAATGATACCTTGTTAATCCCTGTGGGGGGATTCTCTTTTTGCCTACCCCTTTCTGCTCTCCATGAGATACACATATACAAGCGAGAGCTGGCTTTGGGGTGACAGCACAGGGCTTGCCACCCATGGTGCCCCTAGAATCTTGTTCAAGGGCCCACAGACATGTGACTATTCTGCCAATGCTGGAGTCAAACCAGCAGCCTTCCGCTCACAGACACAGAGGCTTAGCCCACTGAGCACCACCCCACCCCTGCATTACCTCTATCACAACTTCTACTATTTGGAAATTAAAAAAATCCTTTTTTTTTAAACTGCCCTGTTCTTTATGGACAATATTGAAAAATTATAAAGTAAGAAAAAAATTGTTTTGGAGAGGGTCAGTGACAAACAGGGACACTCCTACCGTCTCCAACAAAATCGCTCTTGCTGACCAGTGCTGTGTCAGCATTCATTGTTGAATTATTGAGTTACTGAAACAGGACGTGTAAGCAAGTAGAAAACCTACATTCTAGCAAGAGACACGTCATGGTTAACAGTTGCTCTTATACCAGAGTACAGATCATAAGGATCTTTTATGGGCTTTCCAGGAAAAAAAGCATAGGTCCTAAATGATAAATGATCACTGCTGAGAAATGTTGACTTGTGGTCAGTATATAAACTGGGAAAATATTCATCTTTTCACTGCTGGTCAGGGCCACAATGAAAGAGCTTTGTAATGATTTAAATTGTAAACTGTGGACAGTATTGAGCACTTATATTTGCTTTAATTCCCACTGTGAATACCATCTTCCTGGTAACTATATTCATGACATGACCTAGTGTCAGGTGATCGTATTTCATGCATGCTTACTGGTTTATATACTTATGTTTTATCATCCATCACACTTGTTCATAACTTACAGGTTACCTGTCCATTAACGTAGTGTGTTGACTGAGTTACGTTATATTTTCTGTATTAGGTATTTCCAGTCTGGCGTTGTCTATGTAAATCATGTGTCTTTTTTACAGACAAAATAAGAGCAGACACAAATGGGAAGGAGACGAGAAAATGTTCAGTCTCGTAATGTCATAACAACATATGACAGCACAGACCAAACGATGGCAACACCAGTCATTTGGGATTTTCTGGATTTGCTTCAATAGCAGCATTTGTTTTTCAGGGAAAATATCTGATCATTAAAATATGCAAAACAGTAAGTAGGTGTACTTCTCTTGGAATTGTGTAGGTGTACAATCTGTCCTTGGAGAAAATGATCAGTGGAACATAAAAATGAATTTTATTATCCTACCACTTTTTAATTAGCCTTACTGTAGACAGACAAACCTATTACATGCATCATCAATGGAAAAGGACATATGAGGTGATGTGAGGTTCTAATACTTGCCATACAACAATCAATTAGCTTTTGACTTTCATTTTTAATTAGGTTACTATTGAAGGGATACCATTATCAGCCTAATTGTGATTCTGATCCTTTTTAATGAAGAGAAACTACAGGACCTTGGTTTTGTGAAAGACCTTCCAGCTATCCTTTGCAGCCACCAAAAGGCTCTGTTTATAGCATTTGTTTATAGTCAGGTTTGAGGTTAATTATTACAGTCAGCAAATTGGACAAAAGTCCAACTGCCTTCTATGCAGCTGGCTGAGAACCTGGATTTAATATGTCAGTTGGCAGAAGTGGAGACTGAAGACTCCAGCCTTCACCTGCAGTAATCTCCCCCATCAATGGTGCACCCATAACCCACCATTCAATTCTATGTTTGTCATTATAAGAACAATATTAAGATACTTGTGTACTTTCAATGTAGTAAGCTACTACCTCAGTATTTTTGTGTTTCACTTCATATCTCTAATGCAGTATGAGAAAAAATGTGCCTGTTGTGAAATGGCCAGTAGAAATGAACTTAAGTAGTAAGAGAACAAACAGCTCAACTAGTTTAACCATTATAACCATGAACCATTATAAAGTATAGTTGTGTACATGTTTTATGATTTGCCTCACACAACTCCATAGCGGTGGCAATAATTTATAATTTTATTAATTCCTGTGGGGAAATTCTTTTTTATGCCTCCCTCAACTTGCTCTTTGTAGAGCAGGCTGTCCACAAAGGGCAGCCACCTGTAGCAGTGCCCAGGGAGCTGGGGGTCTTGCTCAAGCACCTGCAGAGGCTGAGCTTGAACTGGCGACCTTGTGATTACAGGCACATGGCTTAGCCCACTGAGCCACACGCTGCCCCCTGCAGGCTATCCAGCAACTCTGCATATATTGTAACGGACTGTTTTGCCAGGTCCCTTAAAGTCTGTCATAACGGGATTTTAATCCCACCAAACATTTAGGGTAACAATTTTTGTAAGTAACAGAAACTAAGAATTTGACTTTAGTAGTGGATATAAAACACAACATCTTTACACAGTAAAATCAGCTCTGGTCAATTCTGTGCAACCCTGGAAAAAATGCCTGAAAATGCATGCAAATTTTGCTTGGAGGTCTGACTGTTTCACAGCATATGGGAAAAAAAGAAAAAAGTGGGGAACTGCACACATACATGAAATGATTTTAATATCTATACATTTATATTTGTATTGGTGTATTTAAGATTTGATGTAAATGCATACATTTTTGTTGTTGATTAATAAAGTTGTGCTGGTTACTATTATTCCAGCGTTCTTGATTCTTGAAATGTGTGGTTCAGTGGGCTGAGCCGTGCGCTTGTACTCAGAAGGTTGCCGGTTCAAGCCCAGCCTCAGCATGTCTGCGGGTCCTTGAGCAAGGCCCTTCACCCCCAGCTCCCTGGGTGCCCCAACAGGTGGCTGCCCTTCATGGACAGCTTGCTCTACAAAGAGCAAGTTGAGGAAGGTGTAAAAAGAATTTCCCCATGAGGGACAATAAAGGATTTAATTAATTGTTGAAGGTCTACTGTAATGTAACATTAAAAAACCTAGCCATCTGTCTTTGAGTAAACCCTTTTAAAATCAAAGATTTTGCCACCTTCTGATGTATTTTACATGATCAATTCAACTCTGGGGATAAGGAAACCTGCCAGTGGTGCTCCAGTGCTAAACCCAGTTCCAATTAAGGGATAAGGAAACCTGCCAGTGGGGTTCCAGTGCTAAATGCAGTTCCAAGGCATAAGAAAACCTATCACTGATGCTCCAGCAGTAAATTCAGTTCCCAGTAATAAGGAAACCTGCCACTGGTACTCCAGCGCTAAATCCAGTTCCAAGGCATAAGGAAACCTACCACTGGTGCTTCAGTGCTAAATCCAGTTCCCAGGGATAAGGAAACCTACCACTGGTGTTCCAGTGCTAAATCAAGTTCCAAGTTATCCAGCTGTTCATTGATGCAGAGCATGTGACATGCATGGAATCTTGAAACCTTGCTGACTTTGGTAATCAGCACAGAACCACACACATCCACTGGGCCTGATTATAAACACCATTCATAGTCAGTTTCCAGCCATTGATTAATGCAAAGTACAGTACAACTCAGCCATCACCCTTCCTTTCTTGCCTTTTCAACCAGTAGTTTTGTTCCTTGCGTACTTTACACCTTGTGAAAGATCCTTCAATCTTCACTTGTATCAGAAGTGCAAATGTTTTGGAATCTCTTCAGACTTTGTCCTTTTGGTAACATGATGTGAACTGCATTATTGTGTGTTTGTGTGTGTGTGTGTGTGGGGGGGTTACTGGGTTGGGGAAAAATAATTTTTGATTTTGGGCAGTGGAAGTCCAGAGAGGAAATGCATCATCATTTTTTTCATGTTATCTCAAAATAACTTATTTGTCTTTTGATCTTGAGATAAAATTGTAGTCTTGAGATCACAGGTTAATCTTATCGTGATCCTATGACATCACGACTTTAGCTGGCTATACATCGTCAACATGGACCATCGCATTTGATTTAGCTTTGATTTTAGACTGTTACAAGCAGCTAGATTTTCATCACTTGAGAAAAAGAGGATCAGCTAAATCACAGCTTTAAATTGATTTTCCAGTAAAAGGGAACATGACAATGAGATAACAGTGAGCTGTTAAAGAATTGCAACTTTTCATGCATAATTGAGAAAACAATTACAAAGTGCTAGGTAATGATTACTTTCATGTATACCTGAGAGGACATACTAGTTATAGACTGCTAGGTAATAATTACTACTTACTAGATCTTTGGAAAACCAAAAAAGTCCACGATCTCAAGATAACAGTGAACTGTTAAAGCATGGGTGTTATACTAGTAAACCAGCCTGGCCTCCTTGCTTCTTGTTCCATACCTGGACTGCATTCCTCAAGTCACAAGAAAAATAAGTTAGGAAACAAAAACATTGATGAGTGTCCTATCTGGACTTCAGTTACTTTGAAAACTAGTGGTTGTTAAATGCCAAGTTTACATCGTAAGCTCACTGAGTCAGGGCATGGGTGTTATACCAGTAAACCAGCCTGGCCTCCTTGCTTCTTGTTCCATACCTGGACTGCATTCCTCAAGTCATTCTTCTGACCGTCAAAATCTCCCCCATCTACCTTCTGACCATGAACAGCCCTTGTGTCTTTTGGCTAACAATTTACACAACCATAGGCAGTATTGTGAGCATTTTCTACCCCGGTATGAAGAAAATAGAAATTTAGTTGGCAAACCTAATAATTTTATGACAGCACCCCAAGTGATTTGGCTGCTCTCAGGTATAGGGTGTACCCCACATTATTTGTGGCCTTCGGCTGTGTAAGACTTCATACAGGAAAACCTCATGAAGGAGATGGGAATATGTGCAACAGCTAAAAATAAATGGTTTGTTAGCTTGTTCCAGTCTCCTGGGTTTGTGTGAACAGATTCATCGTGGATTTTAAAGTTTTGCTAAAACGGCTAGGCCATCTGTTTGGGGCAGTAGGCACTAGTCCAGATCACTTTCACGTCCACCAATTTGCACAACTCCTTCATGCGTTATAATCATCTGGGATCGCAGAAGAAAAAGTGAAACAGAGCGTTGCCAAAAGTGTTACTAAAATATTGCATAGCTTATTATATTTCTGGTATGCCTAATCCAAAATCCAAGCAGTAGCACAATATGGCCCATGCACTATAAGGTAAAGGTACAATTAAATTCTTGCTTGTTCATTGTAACTGGACCTCTATTTACAGGGGAGAGACACATGTGCACTTTAGAAAACACAGTCCTTGTAGCTGTCATACCACTTATACAGTATATAGAGACCTCCACTATTATTGGCATCCATTCTAAGGAGTTGTAAAAAGGGTTAATGAAGTAGTTTCATGTCACACTGAAAAAATGAGAAAAAATCCAACCTTTTCTTAAAATAAATTTATTGAAAGAAAAACAAATCCTTCATAATATTTTCAACAAAAACACAT
>JAABNY020000039.1:25256138-25267458 GCA_015164015.2 Brevimyrus niger
GTTGCTTCCGGGATAGGCTCCGGACCCCCCGCGACCCAGTACGATAAGCGGTTTGGAAAATGGATGGATGGATGGATGGAAATGTGGAATACTAGCAGAATGACCCCCTAGTCTTTGAGTTGGTAACTAAAATGTATATGAAGGAAACTGTGCTAATTTTATTGAATGCTGCATGACCACAGCAGTCTGAAGGGTTTCACTGAAACAGGAGAGAAAAGCAGACCTTAATTAATCAACAACCCAATAGTCTATGTTGAGAAAAGAATCTCAAACTTGCCCCTGCTTGTGGTCAATTTTGTTCTATTTGGCCACAGCTGCTGTTGCTTTTGGGAATAGATTTATAACAAATGTGTGAATAGGGTAAGTAAAACCCAGCTGTTTAAATGGGTACAAAGTGACGTTTCATGAATAAATTAATTTTTACTACTTTCTTGCTTGTGTCTACTGCATATACCTGCTCCAGCAGCAGATCCGTAAAGAAGGCTTATTGATTACATGTATTGAATATAATGTGAATTTTATGACAATTGGCAAATAAACCAATGCTTAAAGAATTAAAGTGCATCCATTTCTGCATCAGCAATATTTCTACTACAGCAGTACCAAGTCTGTGGGTGTAACATTGACACAAAAATGGTAACAATGTCACTAAGTTCTCTTGAACACATGACATTGAGTATTACACAGGGCATTTTTATTAATCCTTTTTGTTAATCCATACTAGCCACACAAAACATCTGCTGTTTTTCACAAGCCAAACATACTGTTTATATGTGTGTGTTTGCATGTTTTCTCTATAGTTCTTTCTGGTACTCCAGTTTCCAATACTCCTGATTCACAAACATGCACTTAAGAGAACTGGTGTTTCCAAGGGCATCTTTGGCTTGAGCATTGGAGGGGTTGAGGTCTCCACCTGCATAAGGGGGTCTAGGGGGTTGTCAGGGCTGGTTTTGGTTATTGGGGGAGTCACAATGACTGTATCCATGCTGAATTTTCTCCCCAGATTCTTTGCTGGGAAAATGAATCTCTAAATTTGGTCCATGTAAAAAGTGCTTTATTTATCTGGTGGCTGTTACAAAGTATGAAGAATACAGAATAATATAATATAATATAATATGGGCTTTGAATTGATTTTCAAAAAAATAGGAATTAATTGCAGTATTCAGTGATTAATCATGATTAATCACACCTAATATATTACCATTTATTTATTTATGAAACAGAAGCAAAATGGCAAAACTTACCAAAAAGTGATCAAAACGATTGATCTTATCTAAATTTATTGAGTATAGTGGGTCACATTGGGAAAACGGTTTTAAAAATCATCAAATCAGACCAACAAATTACATTATTTAAAAATATCTAATAAATGTAGGTAATTAGGTCAATTGCTCTACACAAAAAACAAGTACTGTATTTCATTGTGACTATCACGCCCAGAGGGGCAGGACAGGGCAGCTGTAGCCAATTTGCCACTAATCACTTTGCTACTTAAAGTGGACACAACGTAAAGCAAATTGCGAATTATTGTTGTCTTGAGAATGAGCCTTTCTCTGTCCTGTGCCTTCTCCGTTTGTCCTACCTGTCTCGCCTGTCCTGCCTACCTGACCCGCCTGCCTCACCCTGCTCTCTGGATCAGTCCTCATCATTCCTCCCATCTTGTTGTCGCTCCGTCTCGTCACTGACTTCCCCAGCATCTGACCCCTGGCAACTGACCCGACCACTTTCTTGGAATCTCCCTTTGGAATTTGGTGTACCTGGTTCTTCTATTAAAGCTCTGTTCTCCTGCATTTCGGGCTCCACATCTTCTCTGTCCACCTGGTCTGACAGTGACATTGTTTTTTGAAACATTATTAACTTCCTAAGAATGACCCATGTTTATACAATGGTTTAACTTTTACTTCTGATGTACAGATTATTCATTTCCCATAAAGATAACTACCTACAGCCAAGAACAAGCTGAACTTTGTAGGGTAACCGTCCACTGGCCCAATGGCAAAATCCAATTGTACAGCCGAAGGCTGGAAATGCGCGTGGATGCTTCTGAGTACTCCTGTAAAGTTACTTACCTGTTTAGGTAAAGACCGAATTATATCTGACTCCAATCTTTATGGCAATTTTAGTCACGACATTTCTGTTATTTAGATTACTTCTGGGCTGAGCCTTCTATTGCTGAACTCCCACTAATCCCAGACGGTGGGGCACATCAGATTCGCCTCGGGCCAATAGGGCGGTCCGTGGATCTGCTATGTAGGTTTAGAAGTAGAGAAATCACTACAATGTAATGCAGTGCCAGCCTAGATACCCGTCAGGACCCGGCGGCCCATAATGCTCCTGAGGCTCAGCTGACACTTGTCAAATCTGAGCTAGTGAAGGCCACAGAGGTTAAGCCGATGTCTGCCGTAAATCAGTGTGTGTGCGCGCCTCAGAGGCTGGGCTGGTATTCACCGTTACTCAACTTGGGCAGCCGCATCGGGTCTCGGAGAAACAGAGTCGAGTCAGAGGCTGCAAGAGTGTTAGAATAACCCCAGTCTCTGAGGAACATGCAGAGGTTTAGCAAAGTCAGACAGCCAAGAAGCAATCAAAACACAGTCTATTCACAATTAATATATATCACATCAATTTAACTAAATATAACATTAACACGCAGCACTAGGTGGGAGCTCTGATTACTCCCCTTGCTACTCTGGAGCTCTTACTTAAGTATTCCAAACCAAGTGACAGAATGTACCAAATATCGTGATTGATTATTTTAGGGCCTGCTCTGATCTTGTGTGTGTGTCTTGGAGAACTGTTGGTCTTATCAATTCTCAGATCTTCAGCCAATCAAATTGCTTTAGCAGGAATGTGACAACTCCTTTGTTCTACCAGGTGATAAGATTCTCCACTTTGGTGGGTTTAGTCTTACATTCCATGTTTCTCTTATGTGAAAACATATCGCTTTAAGGTTGAGAGCATTGTGCCCGTCGTACTGTGACTATTCAAATGAAACCAAACATGGGTGTATGTGTCCCTGATGTTGGTCTGAGGTAATACCTCCTGTGTTGGTGTGAGTCAGCGAGTGTAGGATGCATCTGTGTCTTAAAGGCAGCCAGGCCTTGTCTGCAGGGTTCTGGCCGCCCAGTGGGGGTGAGGTGTCCCTTTTGATGTGGTGATCAGGTGATTTGAGTCCACTTTAGTCAGAGCTGGTTGACCTTTGCTTCAGGACACTGGGTGGAACATTGCAGGCCTCCCGGAGCTCAGACCGATGGGGCCTGCAAGGCCTCCAGCTTTGCAATTTCTATGCTTTCAAAAAGAGCAGATGCACAAAAGACAATGAGACAAGAGGGGGCACTTAATTACAAGTTGGGAAGATAAACATTTTTTTAATTGCACACCTTAGTGATTAATGTCATTGTCCACATGTCCATAAAATCGCAGGTACTCAACAGGCTTGACATACTACCTAATTGACCACATAATCAGTCTAAAAACTATTTGGCAGATGGCTCTAAAAACCACTGGAAGTACATGTAATAACATGAAAGATCTTAAGATCATAAGCCTTTAATAAAACAAAAGAAATACTGCAAATTTAAAATCATTCATTTGTTCAACAATCATTTGTTAGTTTATCCATGACATGGTAACTGAATGTTTTGATTTTAGCTTTGAAATCTGAGATTCTGTGCAACAGCCCCAATTAAACTCAATTACAATGAGGTAGGAATATTATAATATATCTTTGTTTATACTACTGTCCTATTTGGGTACTAAAATGCTACTTGCACTGATTTGTTATGACTTTAAAATTAACGGTATGTGTTAGCTCAACAAATTTCCCAGCCCTAAATATAATGATATACTATAATGTAAACTTGAATACAACAAATATGTAACATCTTTAGAAATAAAATGCTGCACATTCATCTTCCATCTTGCTGAGGAGGAACTCTGCTGTGATGGGATCGCTTGCTGGGAACCCACTACAGACCAGCAGGGGGAAAACAGCACCACGCAGGCGAAAGTAACCATGGTTACCTTGCGTTCTGAAGTAAGGAGCACCAGTACGGTATGGGAATAAAAAAACCTTGACTCTCAAGGGGGTATTCTTCTGCACCCTTGTCTCCAGTGCTTCCTTACCCACCAAATTATATTACAACAGGTGTGACTGTTATTTTATTTTAGAAGCATGACAGACGTTGTCTGGCCTTTCTAAAATAGGCTCTCACTGTTGATACACTTAAAGGCCACTTAATCAGCTATACCGGTTCATTCATTCCAATATCCTACAAACAAAAAATCATTTAGCTGTGACTTAAGCTACCATTTTGCTTTAGTTAAGTCTTGACTTAACCCTATCATTGTATCTCTGGAACAGGATTGCCAAATGTTTGTAAATTAAAGGACAGTCTGAATTATACTCACCATCCATAAAGAAAATCAACTGTCTGTAAAAAAACAAACAAAAAAGATATAATAAAAATAGAGTGTCGGTAAAAATATGGCATATCAGCAACAGGGTTGCCAGCTCATGCTTTCAGACTCTCGTGCAAGAAATGTTATGGCAAATTTATGTTATTCCATTAAAAATCTAGAATTAGCTACATCAAAAGTGTTGGTACAGTTTGCAAATCCTACAAACTTTTTGCAAGATCCTAAAACTGTTACATAGATGTACATATGTGTGCAGACCTCTCTCAAATTAAAAATCTCATGCCAACCAGCTGACCAAACTTGACAACCCTGCAGTAACAGACAGTATTTTAAGCAAAATTAGTAGCAAAATAGTGCACTTCAATTAGATCATTTACCTCGAGACTTAAGATTACCTCGAGACATTCAAGATTATTGACTTGAATGAGGTGCTATAAAACTCAAGTCCGAATTGGCCACTTGAGAGCTATGCCCTTATATGAACTGGAATTCCCTCCTTGGTGTTAACTGACTCGTGCTTCAAGCTTCCTGGGATAGTTTCTAGGCTGACTGTGTGCACTAGATAAAAGGTATGACAATATGAAAATTTTTTGCTAAGACAATGTTGTGAATAACCCCTCCAAGGACCTTAACCGTAATGTGATAGAAGGGGTTGTGTGCCCTGATGATCAACATAGCTAAGTAGTCTGGACGGTCTTCCTCAGGATCAGGTCGGTTGGCCTAGGCCAGACAAACTACAACACTGTATACTGTATAAGAAAGACCCTCAATGAAAGGTAAAAAAACTCAACAACAACAACATGAACTGACTGGATATGTTGACCGATCTGGAAAACTCACCACCCACAAGACGAAGAGTGGTAAGAAGGAACATGAGATTGATAGTATAATTAGTTTGATGACTGCACAGTATTTTTGAAACTAAAATGGTCCCTATTCTCTACTACGCTCATCAGTTTATGGAAACTGATTAAAAGAAAAATATTGCATGCACAATTGGCCAAAATGCAATTTCTCTGCACTGGCGGGTGCTGAGCTCACTCTCCCTGGCAAGGTAAGGACTGGTTCACACTTACTGTAGGTATGGACGCCACACAGTGTGTGTACGGTAATTCCTGGATGTTCACGCATCAAGCACCACTGTGCCAGTCAGCCGCATACTTTCATTAAAAGGCTGGGGTAGGACTGTAGAAATGTGAGTTTATTGATTCAGTCACTTAAGACGCGTTTTACTGGAACATCTCTTCTTGACGTTTTTTGATGTATGTAACCTTGGAGTGGTTTTAGATCAGTCTTTGTCTTTTGTGCTCATATTAAATCACTTATACTGTCTTGCTTTTTTCATTTAAGACAAATCTCTAAGCTCCACCCAGTAGTGTCTAGAACTCAGCTTGAACTGCTTATTCATGCTTTCATCTCATCTTGTTTGGACTACTGTGATGCTTTATTTTTGGGACTAAATAAAAGGGAGAACATTTTTAAATGAATTTGAGAAAGCACTTCTTTACACAGGTGTAGTTAGAGTATGGAATAGTCTCCCTGTTAGTGTAGTAGAAGCTAAAACCCTGGGTTCCTTTAAATCAGAGCCAAATAACATTTTAATATTTCTGAACTATTAGTTAAGTTCTCCCCAAACGAGCTTTATGGGGCAAATGGCCTCCTCTCGTCTGTAAATTTCTTATGTTCTTATGTAACTACTGCCTCCTATCTCGAAGCAGTTCAATATGCGTCAGCTAGGCTTCTAGCACGTTCTAGTAAAAGGCCGCACATAACACCTGTACTGTCATCTTTGGACTGGCTTCCTGGTGTTTTTGGAATATGGTTTAAGGTACTTGCAATAAGCTACACGGCTGTGAACAGTCAAACCCCAAAGTATTTAACAGATCTTTTTTAAAAATTATGAAGCCTCTTGAGTGCTCAGATCTCAGGAGATGGGCGGACTGAGGCATTGTGGGAGCTGAGAGAGACATGTAGACTTGATGGGGAAATCACAGTCCTTGTATTGTTGTTATTGTTAGTTAATGGTTGCATTTCCCTATAATTGCGCGTGTGCTTGCCCGTGTCTTGTGTGTACCCGATCCAACCCTCGCGTGTATTTAACGTGTGTAAACCTTACACCATATGTGCATCTTGCAGTTCCACATCTGACAACCTTGTGTTTCCTGTCTGTGTATTTGGGTTCCGCGCTCATTAGTTGCCTGTTGGGGTCCTTCTGTTTACAATTGCAAGCAGGGCATGATGGAACATGCACCCCACCACTGCTGCACTAGTATAAAAAAAAGGAATCTGGTCGAGGAATCTGTTCATTGACCAAATTTTTTACACAAACCAATGCACTTTTTCACTACATTTTTGGTCGCAAAGTTAATTGTTCGTAGGCCACAGCGTTTGTGAAACGCAAGCACTACTGTATATATAGACACATACACTGCTCATAAAAATTAAAGGAACACTTTAATTAGCTATAGCATCAACTCAATTAAACTTACGTGACAGAGAGGGTTGTTTATCAGTTTCAGCTGCTCTGATGTTAATGAAATTAAGAACAGGTGCACTAGAAGGGCAACAATGAGATAACCCCTGAAACAGCAATGGTTTAACAGACTGGGGCCACTGACATTTTTCCCTCCTGATCTTTTCTGACTGTTTTTTATTGTTTATGTGTACATGTACTGTAAGGGAGACTGCTTTGGACGTGTGCAATGCTTGGTATCCTTTGTCTGTGAAAAGTACTTTATAAATAAAGTTTGACTTACTTACTTACTTAAATCTCTGTACCTCCTTTGAATTGACTTCAAGCTGCTGCTGGCACCTTCACAGAAGACGGCACGTCCATCACTGCTGCTCTCCTGCTTTTATGGAAACTCTGACGGGCTGGAACTGGGCCACAGCTGGCAGGCTTTATTACCTTCTAGCTGTGGGTAACTGGGGCTCCGCCGCCACGCTGTCATGCTCCCCTGTTTGCTGCTGCCTCCCATTCTGACAACCCTGCAGCCATGTGTCACAGACAGCACAGATGCTTAAGACATTCCATGCAGACACATTCTAATGCAGGTGACTCCTGGGAGCCTGAACGGCTTCAGTCTACAGCTGAGGCCATTTTTGGGTTGCATTCATCGTATATTATTTGTCAGGCGTGTCCCCTGATTACACAAAATTGCCACAACTGAGGCTTTCTTCAGAGGAATGATAAAATACAAAGTAAGGTTCATTTTCTTTCATTTTTTTATGATCATTATTATTATTGTGTATATCTCAGGCAGCCAGGAGGAAGTATGGTGATGTTTAACATATCATTTTCCTTATATTTTGTAGTTATTTTCGCTCAGAACACTAAATACTCAATATGTATGAGGAAAAAAAACTGCTTTCTCAAGATGTGAATGATGACAACTTTTGCTTAGGCTGAAAAACTGATCCATCAAATGTGAAAGTCAGTTTTATCTTTAAATATCACCAAAAAAAGGCAAGAAAGCAGCTCTGAAAGCTCTAAAAGACACAGCTTACATGCACATTGCCAGTGAAAGGGTATATTTCCAGGTATTTTGTAATCAGACATCATTTGTAGACTGAAGGCTTGCAAGAGAAAGAATAGAGGTTTTTACAGAAACATTTTTCATGCAAATGCAAATGTGCCAAAAATGGTCCTGCAAGTCATGGAATTTTTTGTGCCAGTATTATATAATGGGGTATAAAAGGCTGACTTTGTTTAAGGTTACATTTGTTTTTCTGTCCCCAACGGTAACAAATTTGTTTCTTTCTGCTCTCCCTGCAGTGAGTGAGGTGCCTGTTCTCTTGGTCCCAACCCATAAATATATGCACATGAAGTATAATAACTATCTCTGAGAGGTACAGGGTTCCATTAAAACATCGATTATTGACTTGAATGAGGTGCTAAGATCACTGCATGATGCTCCAGTTGGTGGTAACCAGAGTTGCAGTGGGTACCATAGTAAATAAGGCCATACGGGTGGATATAATAATTAATGATGAAATATCTGTAAGCAACACAAACAAAAAGGTCTCCTGGCATGCAGATGGATGGCTGCGGTAAGGTGATCCTCCATCCAGCAGGGCTGTCTGTGAAGCGCACGCTCAGTTACTGTCTGTATGCTGCAGTTCGGAGGTTAATAACACTGAAGAAAGTCCCCAGCATTTGTAACTTCAGGATGAGGACATAAGGATGGCAGCTACAAACCGATATATTAATCTGCTATTATAAAGTTGTGGACCCAGCATGACATGGTATCTTCTATACTGAAGCGATTATAATTGCCGAGAGGCCTCCACAGACACTGTGTCCAAGAAAAGTCAGAAATGACTTGAACTGAAATTTACTATAGGACCGATCATATCACCAGCACCATGCGATTCAATTTCCACACTCCTCTTTTAACTTCCAACCTCAAATATTGTGTGTGTGTGTGTGAGTGTTTGGACCCAATGTCCCCACAATGTGATAAAAGCTATTTTGACACCGTGGAGGCAATTTTTTTGGTTGCCACAAATGGAAATTAAAATGGGAATTTTATAAAAATATATCACTGCAATTGAAAGCTAAAAGTGTCAAATGTCTTGTGTTTTGTTTGGTTACTTATCGTTAAGGTTAGGGGTGGGCAGGGGTTAAGTCTGTCATTGCCGGACGGTCCCCACAAAGATATGCGTACAGGTCTGCGCGTGTGTTTGTGTGTTTAAACTAGCCGGGGAAGTGCTTCATTTGACTCACAGTGAAGAGGAAGTGGATTTAGGACCAATATTAACAGATTACTAACAGTATTATCATTTTGCACCAGTACTTTGTAGTAGTGTGGTGCTGAGGTATCACCAGCCACACGGCTGCACTCAGGTTCTCACCCCTGAGGTGGTTGGTCATGTGATGGGTGCAGTGACGTGCTGAAATCACTGCATGCTGCTTACCTCTACTTTGGAACATACCACTTCACTGTGTTATGTTATTTACGTGTGTTCAGTGTGTGCCCCACTGTGCTGCCACATGGTCTGCCCCTTGTACGCAGCCAAGCCCCGCCCCCCTGAGCTGCCACATGGTCTGCCCCTTGTACGCAGCCAAGCCCCACCCTCCTGAGCTGCCACATGGTCTGCCCCAGCACCGGCTCCTGCCAGCACGGATACGGCGAGCCATCGCAGAGGGCAAGGCTGTCCCAATGAGAGTAGTACGCCCTCTCAGTGGAGCTGAGTGACCTCAGCTCCAATCACTCTAGCTTCCTGTCCCCGCGGAGCCAGCACAACAGACGGGCCAAGGAAGGGCCACCACCGGCAGAAGCTCTGGCTGCATCCTGGATCTATGAGACAGCTGCTGAAGTAAGTGATGGCCCTCTCTCTATTACATTAGGCCACTGTAGAAGCCGGACTGCCCCAGTGTTGGAGTAATGGGAGTCCATGTCTATGATGTACAGCAGGATGGGCTAAAGCCAAGCCAGGACAGGGGGGTCAAAGGCAGCTAGCTGGTCGTGGCCCCACTAAAGGTGGTCTCCTTCCAAGTCAGTTGGTACAGAAGGGCTGCAATGCCAGCCAAGGCCTGACGGACCTCCTGCAGTAGGAGGCCAGGCCCAGGATGCTCCACAGCTCTCTGGTTGTTCATGGGACTGGCCAGGCCCCCACCACCTTCACCTTCTCTGGGTCTGTTTCAACGCTCCTCTCGCTGACTGCATGACCCATGAACCTGACCACCTTCTGTAGGAGGCTGCACCTCACCAGGTTCAGCCATAGATTGGTCCACCGGATGGCTCTAAACACCAGCCATAGGTTGGCTTCTGCATTATGTGGACATGGACAAGTAGACCGGGATCTACTTGTGTTCCCGTTCCATCAACCTCCCGAAGGTCAGGAGGAGCGTTGCAGAGCCCAAAAGGGAGAACCGGAAACTGACAAAGGCCCAGCTCCTAACCTGCTGGAGAGAGTCCCTAATTCCCTGGCAGGAGGCCTCCCCTAATGACAGAGATGGTGAAGCTGCTGTAAATAAGACCACAGCAGGGACTCCACCAGTGGTGCAGGGCAGGCAGGGGCTCCGCGGGTCACCAAGTCACCTGACGGTGCAAGCGGCGTAATCTCTGGTCTGCGGGAGCACCGAGAAGCAGGGTGGTAGCACGCCCTGATTGGTTCTCCACGCCTCCAGGGCCAGTTCTGGGCAGTAGGGCGCCACCCAGAATAAAAAATAGAAGAAATGCCTGCGGCTACATTCTGTAACATTACAGATATTTATACTTTAAAACCCTCATTAAACATTAGAATAATGTCATCCCTCCATCACTGAGTTGGCAAGAAAATTAAATGGTCAAAGAAGAGGGGATGCAGGGAAGAAAATGCTGAAAAGAAGAGAGGGGGAAAAGGGAAAACAATTTCAAGATGTTTGCCATTGCAGCTAGTCAGTTGGATTATTTTAAATGAAAAGAAACAGAGACAGAGTAACGGGCTTCCAAAGCCCACTTATCCGCATGGGGAGCGAAGGCCAGCCTGTGTGGGCGGATCCCACTGGAGAGCTACTGTAGCACAAATTGCTGAAAACCTTAATGCTGGCTATGATAGAAAGGTGTTAGAACACACAGTGCATTGCAGCTTAATGTGCATTGGACTGTGTAGATATAGACCGGCCAGAGTACGCATGCTGACCCCTGTCCACAGCCAAAAGTGCCCACAATGGGCACATGAGCATCAGAACTAGACGATGGAGCAGCAGAAGAAGGCGGCCTGGTCTGATAAGTAACGTTTTCCGTTACATGAATGTGGACGTCCAGGCACATGGAAGAGTTGGCACCAGGATGCACTATGGGAAGAAGGGAAGCCAGTGGAGGCAGTGTGATGCTTTAGGACAGGGGTGGCCAACCTTTTTTGAACAAAGATCTACTTTTTAATTTGTCAGTGTGCCGAGATCTACCAGTCCAAACAG
>JAABNY020000039.1:25270156-25285464 GCA_015164015.2 Brevimyrus niger
CTCTCTCTCTCTCTCTCTCTCTCTCTCTCTCTCTCTCGCTTGCTGGTATTCATTGCATTTTTTCCCTGAAGTACTGCAGAGCCACAACAGCACCGTAAAAATCTCCTGTTACTGTATCAGTTCTTTTTACACCCCAGTGGGATACCATCAAATATTTTCCTGTAGGATACAAACCTATAAATGCAAATATTACTTCTTGCTATGAGAGCATATTTCTAAAAATTTCCCAGCGTCGTTCTACTAGTAGGTAAGTGCTTATTTTGTTAAACTAAAATGGTAGTATTCAATTTCTCTGCAGATATTTCATGCTTAGCACGTTGATCCTTAACATTGTTTTACCTCTGAATACTGTATTACTGGATTCATCACTGGAGAGAAAACACTGACCATCGACGAATTAAGATGAAAGTGAAACAGGAATTAACTTATAAAAGGAAAGCTTCTGCACTGAACACGAGTCACTTTTTAATTATTCAGCGATATTGAGACATCATTAGGCTATACATATTTACAACTAAATACTATCAAATTTCTTTTGAACTAAATAAACAACTAGAAACCTTAGGGCGGGAAGATTCAAATCTATATGAAAGTTATGATTGACATATTCCAATAGTTTTATTTGAAGTGGTATCAGATCATATTTGGAACTCAGCTTTATCTACTGCAATTGTATTCCAAATATTTAACCAAAAGAGACAGTTTTCTGCCGAAAACTGCATGTTATGCAACTTCTGATCCTAAATTATTATTTATTTTTTATGTGAAATCTTACTGTCGGCGGTGAATGAAGAGCGAACAGTGCCGCATATATCATAAGGGGCCGCGGTCGTGGCATTACATACCAAACAGGATAAGAGCCTCAGCATTGTGCCAAAAACCCGAGCACAAGACTATATTGGTATAAACTCACGCCTCCGTAACGCAGCTATACGGTGGTCAGACTTGGGTGAATCATAGTGTCAGGATGCTAGACACCAAAGCCCCGTCTGCGTCAAAGCATGTACTGCCCTGTTAAGGTAATTCTGTAAGGATCCACGAGGGATTTCCCTAACTTTATTAGGTTGCAGAATACAAAATTGCGATTACTATAAAAATAACATCCTTATTTAATTACATAAGCCGATAGTCTTCGTTTTTCAATCGGTATTTTTCGTTAAGTTTGTGTATTTGCTCAGATCTGACAGATCTATCTACGCAAAATAATACTTGATTACACAATAGAATTACTTTCTACCCAAGCTATTGGTGCTTGTTTTTGTCTATATACAGGTAAATATACATATACAGGTAAATGCTGCACCTTAAACGTTCACTTCTGTTCGGGCTTTACCCGTATTCGCTTACAGCTGAATTGTATTATTATAGTACAAGGACCTTGCAACAGCCTAGTGCCAAGTTGGGGACCATGCGCGTGCGTTTCACATCTTTCTTTAATGAGACCCCCCCCCGCCCCCCCTTTTTGAAGCAGCTCCCCCTGGTGTTGCATATGACTTCCTCGTGTATTTTTGCTGCATTTATTCAGCTTTGATTTGGCAAAAAATGCTGTATATAAATATGGACCAGGGAAAATTTGCCATGTACCGGCTTTGAAGTAAAGATCATTGGATGGGGCTTGATTTTTCACTGCTTTTACTGCGTCCTGAATGATCAGCTTTGATGCAAATGACATTTTAGGCATAATCCTGTTTCTATAAAAGTACAGAACACCAATGGATTTAAAAATGTAAATAAGCAAATTTGCAATTTTGTGAGTTAACGTGTAGCAATTTTATTTAATCTGGTGGCTGCAAAGCTTTGTGTCACAAAACTGCAAATATATTTTAGTCACAGATCATTTCTGCTGGTTCCTTCCAGAAGGTATCTGTAATTTTTAATTAGCCATATTTTTATGTCTCAAAAAAAAAAAAAACCCTCAAGCAAACAAATAAAATGTGAAAATGGTGCAGGTCCAGTGTTCACTTCTGCTGCAGTAAAAGCTGACATATTTGAATGAACATATGTCCACTGCTTAGACCGGACCTGCTCCCTTTGTGCGCTTGACTCCGGAAGCTTCATGCTTGTGCTAGATGTGCTCATGCTGTAATTTAGTTTTTTTTTTTTCAGCCCCTGCTTATTTAATTACTGGCACGCTAAAGCACAGGTGTCCCAGATGGATTCTGTCCCAATGTCTGCGCATGCTGGAGATGCAAAGCTGTTGCATCGCCTCTCTCCCAACACAAGGTGTTTTTATGTGTAGTATTGTAGCACACTGTGATACCTTGCAGATGTTAATAAGAAAACTGGTACTCATTTTATAATTTGCTGCATCTGGCACTCATTGTATAATTCACTGCATTGCCTTATAGGATGGAAAGCAACATTAAGCTTCTATATTTTTGTGTACAATACATACATAAAACACGCTAGTGAGTTCATTAATTGGATAGTAAGACATTTAGATTGATGTCCCAGGCACTCAACTTAAATGCATTCCTTGATTAGTGGAAAACTGGCTTTTAAGCTCTATTGTAGTAAATCTGACCTCTTATTCAGAGCCTGATGAGGTGTCACCTTCAGTGAGTGGTGTATTATACTGTATAAATAATGAAAATAAGGTGTATGTTTTGCCCACAAATGGTGTACTATGGTTAACTGGGCACATATACAGTTGTTCATTTTGTCTCATGTCCCCAACAGAATTAAAATTTGAGCTGAAATTGAGAACAGTACTGAGGTTCTACTACAGTATCTCACACATTTGATGGTATTATTATGAAAATAGTGATTAATCACCATAAATACAGTGAGTACAGAAACTTCCCAATTGAACAATACAATTTTCATTGAACTACACAGCTATACTGTAGGTATTTCTTTAAATACCAAGATCAAGTGATGCTTCTTCCACCTGGTAAGTAGATCAGAGTAAAGATTTAATAAGACATTCTTGTGCTTCTGAGATTCCATTCCCAGCCACCACTGAGTCCTGTCTTGCTAATTGCATCAGCAACTGATAAAATATTGATTAAAAGATTCCCTCCTCCCTTCACAGATGATGTAATTTAGGTGCAGGGGCCATAACTGCAGATAATCCGTCTGATTGGACATTCTGGCAATACCTTAATGGCAAAAGGACAGCAATGAGAATGTACATTCATTAAATGCCACATAGAAGCTTTACTTTTATATTCATATCCCATTGATTCAAATTTGATTTGGCAACTACCTGTTCATAATTCTTAAATTAAATCATATTATTTTGGTCAGAAAACAATTGGGTAATTCAGAAATGCTTTTTATCATGGTCTAAGCCTGCACGATTGAACTATTTTCAGTTCAACCTTTTGAACCTATATTGCAAAATCAGGCTCAATCAGAACCTTTATAAAGTACAGTGGTACTCATTAGAACTCAAATTTCTTAAAAGTTGAACCAACAAGTTCGAAAAAAAATACCTAGAACTCTTTCTGAATCTTAGAAGTCAAACCATGAACCTAAGATAACTTGTATATGTGGGAAAATAAGTCACGCAACACGTCTCTCAGCAGAAACAAAGGGTAATGCTTCAGTGTCAGCCTCGCATTCACTGTGATAGCATCCTGCATGGTGTTGTTTTTACAACTTTACATATTGTTTGGATACATTTATTTTCTTACTTTACAAATTACTGTTTTGATAAATGTGCTTAGATGTGTTTATTACAGTATAAGCTCTTCTTGTTTTATCTGGTTCATTTTGTGTTTAAATGCTAAAAAAATACATATTTAGGTGTCATTTTTTTGGGACCGGGAACAAATTCATTGCTTTTCCAATATTTCTTATGGGGAAAATTCGATCACAACTCAAACTATTTAGGATTCGATCCGGAGTTCTGAACGGATCAAATTTGAGTTCTGAGGTACCAGTGTATAAACATATGCATTTTCTGCTTCCCTTTCACTATTTCCATATGCAATATATTACAAGAGTTATCTCTAACCTGTATCACACCCTTCACTTACTGATATGACTTGGGGTAAATTAAAAATGAATTAGTTTTCATGCAACAGAAGGAACATTAATTCCTATTGACAGTCTCCGGTCAGCAAAGTCATGCGAGGGAGTGGCTTACGCTGGTCAGTGATCACGGATTTACAAGTGCCCGTGTATCAGCTGACCTCTCAGTGCTCCAGGGCCTTCAGCCGTATGCCTTTTCATCAGGGGGTGCCCAGGCGCTCATCCAGTGAAAACGGTGACTGCGCAGGCATGCGGTCACTCGCATGCAGCCCGCCCACAGCCGACAACCGCTCAAATTCCAGGGCAACCAACGGGCCATGACAGCGACTCAAATGGCCATCTGGTGAAAGAATTCACCTCCTACTCCCTGCTGCCGGAGGATGGTTCGGCACGGATGCCTTGCCCTAGCCCCGGACTGCCAAAAGCTGTAGGAAGCGAAGTGGCTGTAGCGTTGATTCTGGGCTCAGTGATTTAGAGGACAAAATCTCATCAGGGTAGCTGCCGCTGTGCTGTTTATTAATGTGCAACATTTAGTCGCAGTAATAATGCACGATTGAATTATATTAGTAAAATACAAGACAAAAAAACCTTCCATGATAAAATAAAAAGAAAGAAAAATGGAGAGGCAGCGATTGCCTGGCCACTTTCATCACTAAGTTCAGCATTATTCTTGCAGAAATCTTCGGTACATGTGCTGTTAGTGCAGTAAAACACATGGCAGGAAGGTTAAAGTTAGGAAGTTAGGAAGATGTTTATTGTTAACGAACAGATGTGTCATTAAACACGTGGGTGCATAATCATAATCAGGATTAAAACTATGAATCCAAATGCAAAAACTATAGTTCATAAACAACCATATAATCAAAATTGCAGCTGCAATTAACACTTTTTCCAGTGTTTTTTTTCCCTCCAGTGTAGTGTACACATCCATCCATTCATCCATCTTGCAAGTGCTTATCCTACAGTAGATAGAGTTGCTGGTGGGACTGGAGCCTATTTCTGGGATCATAAGGCAGGGGAACACCCTGGAACAAATGGCAGTCAATCAGTCAGGGCACCTGTTACACTAATTGCATGCTCCACATACACAGAGCAGAGGCATGCAATCTGGGGAGTGTTCCATGAGGCAGGATTTCTTGCTTAGCCGGATAACTTAAACCTTAACGACCTTACACGACCTTAAATCCGACAAGTTATACGACTAAGCAAGAAATTCTGCATTGTGGAACACCCCCCCGGTAGGTGTAGATAAAAAAAACAAACAAACAAACATATTGTAGAACAGCATTGGAATCAACTGTCTTCTGTGGTGGCAAGAAAGTTTGTTTTCCATAAATTACTTTTTTCTCCAGTTTTGAAGGTCTGCATATTTTGCACTTGCCCCCCGCTCACCCCCACCCCATCTCACCTCACTTCACCTCAGTCCCAGACAAGTGAAGCTCACCACTTTAGACAGCAGGAGGTATCAGCCATGCTTGACTTGCACACTGACAGACAGTTGGGGAACCTCTACTCAGCAGAGAGGAAAAGAGGTGGTTTGTGAGCATGACAGCGCCTCAGTGAACCCATTCAGCCCCAAAGGGCCACATCAGTACCTGTGTGACATGTACATGCTTCAGACGCGCTCTTAAGCCAACACAGCAAAACAAAAAATATGTCAGGTAATGTCAATCCCTGGGTATTTTTAAGACATTTTAAAATGTAACTCAGACATTTTAGGCCTGAGCATAATATGGAAATAGGTGAGGTGATGGTTGGCAATTAAGAACTTACATGAATAGCATTACATGGAACAGCCTGGTAATAAGAATGGCAAAGCGTTTTTTCAGGATTGCTGGGGGAGGGCCAGATCTAGGCATAGGCGTGGTTACCAAACTGCCCCCTACAAGTTTCATAAAATCTGCTGAGGGGACCCCCACCCCCTTCGCCCGCACCAAGATTTATTTCTGGCTACAGATCACCTTAGATCCAGCCCTGTTTGTAACATGGGGGTGTAGCCATCGTGGGGGGGGTAGCCATCGTGGGGGTGTAGCCATCGTGGGGGGTGTAGCCACCGTGGGGGGTGTAGCCATCGTGAGGGTGTAGCCATCGTGGGGGGTGTAGCCATCGTGGGGGGTGTAGCCATCGTAGGGGGGGGGCACCGTAGGGGGTGTAGCCATCGTGGGGGGGCCACCGTGGGGGGTGTAGCCATCGTGGGGGTGGGTAGAGCCTACAGTCTGTGCCTGATCCTGGAGTCACATGATTTTCATTTAAATTCTTTTTACTTAGATTCTCACATAACAGCTTTTGCAGTCATTTCAGCTTCAATGGTCCTTCTACTGCATTTTAATTACTCAATTTGTTGTGGACAAAAGGCATTTTCATAATGTCAGGGTACGAGCATATTGCAATTACCTGATAAGGTAAGGGCCTGCTCATCACATAAATTTACAGAGTTTTGTTATTTCTGCAACGACAACAAAATCAACAACAATAATAATATTATTCTTAAGAAAATAACATTGCTACATTACTACAGTATGTTTTTAAATCTACAATTGTGGGGAGGAAATGGACGTTTCAGGGGTGGGGTGAGGTTCAACACTGCCAACCATGAAGTAACACTGTTAAGAGTAAAAGGCAAGTTGGCCGAGAACTGATGGCCCAGGCCTCACGGCTTTATGTGTTGGCTTGTTTAAGTTAGGAAACAAAATGGTTGTTTTGTATGTTGCTCAGTTCACCTGTCTGTTTCGTCCCCAGGCCACCAATAAATCAGCCCACCAACTGCCATGTCCTTAGGCTCTGTTTGCCAGCACAAAGGGCCAGGTTTTCCATGGAGATATTTTGCATATTTTAGAACATGTATCCTGTTATGTTAGGAGGCACCACCCAAAGTAGGCTAAACATGGTTTGGAGGAAAAATCTGGAAATCAGGGAAGCAGTTTTTGTTACGTTTCTCTTCCCATAAATCCCTCCATCTCCAGACATTAGTATAGTTCATCATTAGGTGCTGTTCAACATGGTTTCTCAAGCAAAGTCGATGAAATGTACTGGGGAGAAACCCCCTGTTGCTGAAAAAGTATAGAGGGGGACCCGCCAACTACTAACGGTCAATTCAACAGCCAGGTCTTGTGGCTGGAAAGGTTGAGAGTTCCTGCTCTACAGTATGCAGTAATTTGCATTGAAACATTGTTGGATGCACAGGCATCTTTGTTCATTCCCTATTTTAAAGTGACATGCTCAAAATATTAAATATTTTATCAAAATTAAAAAATGTAAAATAATTATTTAATCCAAATTAAATATTTGCCTACAGACATCAGAAACAAAAGAATTAAGGTTACCAGATCAATTAATTAGAAACTCATCTAAACATCTACTTTTAGAATTTGGGGTAAATAAACTGTATAATTATATTTGTATGTGTGCTAATGCTTTTATGTTGTGTGACATGTATTAGGAATACTTGTCATTATCACAATACTGAGAACATATCCCTTGGTGTGTACTGTAAAACCACACTAAATTATGTCCATAATGGCCTCATTGTGGTATCAAACATGAGACCAAAGGATCAGGGGTAGTGGTGCAAATCGGCAGCCTGTGAAATGTTACAGTAGGTCACTGTCATTATTTGCAGTTTGCATTACTTTAGCGTTTTCAATCGTTACTAACGGTCAGCAGTGCCTGTAAGACTTCGCCATGCAGTTACGCCATTTCTGTTCTGTTCCCCCTCAGATGTGAGCAGACCCTCCTGTGCCCCGTGCCCTCCAGCAGAGCCCTCCGTATTGCCCAGTAATTTTTAGGTTGGCTCACCGCCCTTGGCAAAATGGACAATGCCCACAGGGAGAGGACGTCACTAGCCAAAGGTGCTAAGGACATTGCCAAGGAGGCCAAGCGGCATGCAGTAAAGAAGGTGACCCAGGTTGTAGACCGGGCCTCGGACGAGTACTCTCAGCGCTCCTATAGCCGCTTCCAGGATGAAGAGGAAGAAGAGGATGACAAGTATTACTACTACAGGCCGGAGGATGACCATGGGGGTGATGAAGAAGAGGGCTCCAGTGACGCCACCGAGGGCCACGACGAGGACGACGAGATGTATGAGGGGGAATACCAGGGCATCCCAGAGGGATGTCAGGCTCCGGAGAAGCAGATGGCCATGGGGCAGCCGGTGTCGGACAGCGCGAAGGGGCGCGGCGAGCTGGAGTCGGAGCGGCGGGCCGACGAGGAGGAGCTTGCCCAGCAGTACGAGCTCATCATCCAGGAGTGTGGCCACGGCCGCTTCCAGTGGCAGCTCTTCTTCGTGCTGGGGATGGCGCTCATGTCGGACGGCGTGGAGGTCTTCGTGGTGGGCTTCGTGCTGCCCAGCGCCGAGACAGACATGTGTGTGCCCGACTCGGGCGCCGGCTGGCTGGGTAAGACCCTGCTCTCTCGCGGCATCACGGAGGAACACGTTCGTTGGAACGGCGTCCGTCGCAAAGCTTTCGATGATTGTCGTTTATCGCGTGGGAGCACGCTTTCTGGTCTCTTAAGCAATCCCAGCTACTGTGTGTTGTCTTAAACATTATTTTTTAATGGTGTAGCCATGTTTTTACATGCTGTGAGATAAAGTATAAACTGAGTCACTATTTTAGTTATGTTGAGGTTGTTTCAAATAATATTATGTTTGTCGGATCGGGATACTCTATGACTTAAATGGCAGATTATACCACATTAAGTCACCTAACTATGTGTTTTGAAGCTACAGGAGGAAACACAAAACTGACCCTATAGTGCCAACCACTGAGTCACTGTCCGTGTGCTAGTGATGTTCTATTTAGTTACAAAATGCATCACTGCAAGGTTGACAAATAGGGAGCCGGATGTCCTTTACTATGATTATTTAATGATGATGCAATTAGTCCTAAAGTTAACCTGTAGCTAGCAGTGACAGTTCATGAACGTTAGCATTTCTGATGCCGTCTCCAGCCATGCATCAGATTTTAGTGAATTTCATCGCGTTGTAGCAGAACTGGCTGGGGAAAAAATACTGATAATCACTTTGTTACAAATAAACTGTTATTGCCTTATTTTATGTTATAAGGCAGAATAGGACACAGAGTTGGGGAATGTCCAGAATGGGATGCCAATCAAATTCACAGCACTTCTGCACCCATATATCCCCATTAATGAAAGGCTTCTTCCTTGCTTTATCTGTCTTCAGTCCTGCTTCTAGGAGCCTGATACGAACTGTCCTAGCATGCTATGCTTAATGTCTCCAGTTCTTTTTGAAGGTCACTTGAGGTCATCCTCCAATTTATGCAGGATAAGTTGACGACCATCTCTGGCGTTAGAAAGTTGCTTCTGCCCTCTGCCTGGCTGGCTTTTCGTTCTCACCAATGCTTCACCTTGCTCCTGGGCATTGCTCTCTTCATAATTTGTTTAGCCTGGAAGCAGCCTGCCTTGCAGTGTAGACTTCTGCCAGTAGAACCAGAATTGAACCAGGATTTATAGATGCAGATATTTTAAAAACATTGAGCGGTCTTTAATTTTTTTCTAGAGCTGTATAGTCAATTTAGCGACAGCAGTTAACCTAACTGCACATCTCTGGACAGCAGGAGGACACCCACCAAACACTGGGGTAACTCACTGGGGTAACTCACTGGGGTATCTCCATACAGACAGAGCAGAGGTGGAACCCACAACTATAGAGTTGTAAGGTAACAGTACACCCCACAGAACCACAATTCCCCCTAGAACGGATATACTGACTGAGAAGTATTACTGCTACTGGATTTACTACTTATTTTAAGACTATCATGAATTACACAGAAAAATATGCAACAATTCACAAGCATAATTTTTCAAGCTTGTTGGAAACTAGGATGAGTAATAGAGAGCTGCTTTGGGATTTCTATAATAACTCCCAACAATGCCAGGTATGTTTCACTGCTACAGTGTTTCTGGGTACAGTTGCCTTAAGAGAACCGACCTGGGTTGATTTGTTTTGAAAATTTCTTTTATATAGATTATAGAAATATTTGGAAAGGCATACTTGTTGCAGCTAATTATACAAAAGCAAGCTGGACAATTATAGAAGTCTCGGATGCAACTATTATGCATTCTGCAGAAAGAAGTAACTTTTAAAACTACTGTGTAATGGGAAGTACTCAGATGAATCCTGTCTATAATCAGCAGTTGTTCAAAGTCGCAACAGTGACAAAATGAGAAGGACTCAATATCAACTCGCATGATCTCAACCTTTTGAGCACTGTATTGGAAATTTTTGGCATTGTCTGTGCTATTGTCAATTCAAAGGTAGCTAAACTGAAAATATGTTACAAAAAGAACTTTGCTGGCGAATCATTGGTTTGTTTTTTTCAGATCCTCACTGTGTTGTATTTTATAACCATGTTAGCTTAATACAGTAAACTCCACAGTGCAACAGTTTGTTCTCCAAGAAGTGCATCACTTGTGAATTTGTTGTTACTTTGCACCGATGACACTAGTGGAATATCAAGATGGAATAATATAGTTGTGTAATAGTAGTATAATCCCATGTCCAGTCAAGCTGACCACAGGATCACATGACACATCCTGTAATGAGAAGCAGGTCCAGACAGATATCTGTTATATTCTACTTTTAATCCACTCTGCTTGAAGGCATCTTGTAGATACGGTTTGGATGGCTCAGAGAAGCTAACCATGGGTAAACTGCAAGCCAATCACACTCACAGAGATTACAGCCCAATTACTGCACCAGATAACGCAAGGGCAAGCAAAAGATATACTTCCAGCCCCAGCTGATGCATGTTACAGATCGTATTGGACCCTATCTATGTTTAAATTGCATTCAGCTTTCTTTGGCCGTATCTTCAGTGGAATATCTATTATGTTTTGGGAATAGCTAAAGTAAAAAAGTTAATAGTTTAGTTGTGTACTTAAAAAATTAATTCCTGGGCTACGGTGCACTATATTCCTTGCCAAGTTTGTAACAACGTTTGTTTGTGAACAGAGTGTAGAGATGGGACATAAAAAAGAACAAATCTAATTACATGGCGACCCAAGTGAAAGGAACAAGGCAAAAAGAACAATAGCCCCCCACTACAGAAAAGGACTCTGCATCAGAAAACAGGTGCATTTATACATTTCTGCGTTTTAACTGTGGGCCCAGGTGACGTAAATAAAGAAGAGCTGGTGTAATTGTAGCTTACGTGCCCAACTTTTCCCTCCAGGGGAAAAGACATCAAAGCGAAGAAGAAGTCAAATTAAATGGAGTCCATGGTGCAGCTGAATGACTTCTGGTATCTGGAGACCTTTCATTGGATCTGACACTGCACACCCCCCCCCCTCCCCCGGGCTTCTTCCCTTTTTCTCTCTCCCTCTTTTGGCTTCATCATCTGCACTCTGTCCAGCTCAATCTCTCTGGCTGATGTAAGCTTTCAATAATAAATGCTGTTCCCCATCTGTAAGGATACCCATCTCTGGCATTACTTTCAATGACCAGATTTTACAATGCAAATTACACAAAGTCAGCTTTTGGGAAGTCCCTGCTTATAGCTGGTGCATGAGAAGACTGCTAATTATATTACCATTTCACTTTATACAACACAGGTTATACAGTATTTAGCAGTTATATCTGAACAAAAACATGCTTTTAGTCCTAAAAGCACGTGTCCTTAAGCACTACAGTAGACCAAGTCATAGTGAACAACTCCCCAGAACCTCTATAGCAGACCTTGACATGCACATTCAAATGTCACAACCCCAAGTACTGTAATAGTGAGCTGCACCAAGATTAGACTTGGGTGGTATCTAATTTTTCGTATCGCCCATAGATGACATGTTTTTTTGACCATACATTCAAAAGAAACCCTATTCCTGTATTTTGAATCTTGTCAACAAAATGTAACCCCGCCCTTCTCTGTCATACTGCTGAAATGTAGTTGAGATCATTAGTAAGTCAAAACAGTTTTATTCTGCCATAGGGAAACAATTTTAATGATTGTTCCTTTTCACTATTATCTAGTGCATGTTAAAAAATCACCACCGCTTTTGCATCCGATCTTGACGCATTCTCTGAACCAATCATGATCACTTTCATCCTTGCATTCATACTCTCTCATAGAGTGTGTTATATTTGTGATAATTTAACAAGCTGAGTTAAGACACTGTAAAGACACTTGCCATGTGCACTAGGGAAGAATTCTGGATTCCAGAGATTTTATTGAGCAAAAGCGAATGATTTGTCAGCACAGCTTGGGGTCTGTTGGCACGACTTGTCGCAACATCACCAACTTATTTGACACCCTTATTGTCAGATAATAACAGGTTCCATTTGACTATCATTTATTTTGATTATTTTTGTTCCCAACTGAACACTTTCCTGGCTTTATTTAGGTGGGTTTTGAACATGGTACGATTCTACAGATCTGGTGACGATCTTCTGTTTTCAGCAGAATTCCTTGAATCTGTTTGACAGGGTTGAAACACTAGGTAGAAGACAAAAAGCAAATTCTGGACAGGACACGTACAGGAAATGGTACAAAGGATCATACAGTGTAGATTCAACAGAGAAACCTACAAAGGACATCTTTGAACCATGGGAGGAAACAAGCATTGTCAAGGAAACTTGAAGACAGACAGGGAAACCATTTGCTGTATACACATTAAACGCAGGGCAAGGGGGCAATCAAGGCCATTACCTTAACAAACAGGTGAAAGTTCATATATTAAGCTTGTCATACATTTTTCTTTTGTTGTTTTTGAATCCTTTGTCAGACGGATTTAACAAACAAGCAATTTAACGTATATTCATACACTCTGTGAAGATAGTTAAGGCAAGGATATCATTGACTGTTCTGGACTGTCACACATTAACTAAGAGCATGGTGTACACATTATGGTTCAGTTGTGAATAAAGCAAATATAAGTATCTTTATAAATAGAGAACAACAAATTTACACTGTATATTGATGACAAACGATGATATGTGCACTCGTTAGTGGACTACCTCTATGTATCTGTTCAAGCATTCAGTATAAAAATGACTGCACTATAAATCTGTTATATCAGGCTGGCGTAATTAATCAGCTGCTGGCCCTGTTCATTTCTGTGGAAGTTTTCTGCAGAGACTTTCTTCTTTTTACAAGAAAGAATAGACTCTTAACTATTCATCACCGGACACGTAAATCCCATCCTGTTTGTGACTGTGTTTGTGTGCTGCAGACTGCCAGCAGTATGTTTTGGTTTCATACCCAAGACAACAAATGAATGAATTTCCTCCATCTTCTGGGATCACCTGGGCATCCTGGCTGTCGGCAGCTTTCTGGGCTCTGTTTAATAAAACGGGATGTAGCAGGTGATTGTAAAGATAAATTAAGGTAAAAGTGGTTTGCATTCAGTACACAGTATTTGTGCAACATCAGAATATTTAAAACATCATTCAGATATTATCAGGTGCCTGACCATGAAGTTTTCCTTTTTAAAACTCTTATTGCAGGATTAGAGTCACCTCCAACTGAGAGGGAGCTACTTTAGCCGTTATCTCTTTCTGAATAATGTTTAGGGTGCCATTGTCTGTGTTTGTGGAATGACAATGCTCCTCAACCGGAACCACTGACCAATATTATTTATTCCTGCTATGAATTTTGACATATGGATAATCTAAAGCCTTAAGTTCATGGGGTTACAAATTAAACACTTAATTATTGCAACGAGAGGATAGTATGTTGTTCACATTCAGCTTTTGAAAAAAAAAAAAAAACGTGTTTCAGGTTTTATAGCGGTAATAAGAAAGCTGATAGCTTTTCTTGTGCCTCTGAATTCATTATAAACAAAAGATCAATTACAGCCTTGGTTCAAATTTCAGCCTAAGTGTTTTGTAATTTGTATTTCCAGTCTTTCATAAAATGTATGATATTAAAAATAGTCAGCTTCCCTTTCTGTGCTTTATTATTATTATTAATAATAATAATAATAATAATATTATTATTGATATTTATGAAATGGTTTGTCAATTGGGGAGAATATGGCTTTTACTGCATTTCTACAGTCTTAACAACATCAGAATTCGAGAGTAATTAAGCGGCAAAACTGCTTCTCGGCTGGACGGGTCCTGCTGCTGCACTGAGCTCCTACCACTGCACATGTCATGGATAATGAATTGCAGAGCCTGCAAGAGCCGCCTCAGCTCAGTGCCATTGCAGCTCTTCATCGACAAGCCACTGCATTTCCCAGGGGGGTTGTAGGATACGTCAGCAGTCACGTGCTCAGGAGTCTTCATACCTTCTGAGTCTTCCTGGCATCATACATCCTCCCCTCGGTGGCAACCTTAACCAAAGCTGATCAGGCTCAGATGAGGCATCAGGCCAATACTTAGCTACCTTACTGCAAGAAACAAACACAAACAGTGAGCTAGGACTGTAAATGCCAAGCTTTGCCAGGAAAAGATTCAGTTTCGATTTTTGCAAGGCAGCGATTCGATATCTGGCGATATTTTAAATATTGATGTCATGCAATACGATTTGGTTCGATTCAGTTATATATGATCAATATTCCCAATATATGGAAACATCCTGATTTTAGTAGAATTTATTAGAATTCAAAAAAACTTAACAATAGATGTTTAATTTTTTCTATTAACAACATAACAACATGTTGAAAAAAGACAATACACAACAAAAACACAAAAAATGGGTATTGTCATGTATGTGTAGATCTGTATAGCATATGCTCTGAAAACATAGAAACATAGTAAAACCGCATTAAATGTACTGTAACATACTGGTCACTACAGTCTACTAGGATGAGTCTAGGATTGCTTTGTGTGAGCGACTTTCACAATTTTTTGTTTCGGCATATCGTCACGCTTTTACGATATGAATTGATATTTGTTAATTCAGTTTCCTAAATCATATCGTGGCCTTAAGAATCAATGTATAAATTAAAATGAACGACTTCTTGAATCCCTACAATGAACCAACACGTGAAGCTCATCTCTAGTGCCCATTCGCTCTCCTTCCGTCATGTCTCAGTTTAGCAATGTGAGCAGCAGCGATGCTTTGGGGCTTCGTATGCAGTGACCCATTTCAGGAAAGCCCCCCTGTTCATCTCTGCTCTCCAGCAAGCCGATCTATATTAGTGGATGGATGTTGAACTTTATGGGTTTCTTTCCTCAGCCCCCATGGAAAACGCGCTTGGGCTCACTGGTGTTTCCTAAAAGGCTGCAGTGTATGACTATGGCGGGTGTGTGCACCCCAAAGGAATGCTATTCCATCCAGGGAGTAACCCACCCCAGTACCCAGTGCTGGTGTGAGGATAAGCTGTTGGATGGATGGATGGATGGATGGATGGATGGATGGATGGATGGA
>JAABNY020000039.1:25301396-25313695 GCA_015164015.2 Brevimyrus niger
AACTGCAAGATGCTATCCTATCAATATGGGCCAACATTTCTAAAGAATGCTTTTAGCACCTTGTTGAATCAATGCCATGTAGAATTAAGGCAGTTCTGAAGGCGAAAGGGGGTCAAACACCATATTATTATGATGTTCCTAATAATCCTTTAGGTGAATGTATACACCCGTATTGTTTATATTAAAGATATGTTAATTTAAATCAACACATGCTTCTCATGACTCATTCCACCATTAATCATTGTGGCATGATGCTACTGCATTATTATTCCAGAGATTTGTCGGTGAATTCATGCCTAGCTGTTCCTGTGCAATTTTCCAAATTAGTTAAGTGATTCCATGTCCCATCACAACCAAAATATGCCACTATGGTATATTGGTGATTCAAAATGTGTGGGCTGACATCCAGTCTAGATTGTACTTTGCCGTTTGTTTTGTGCTTCTTCTGACTCTTAGCTTTTTCTCACACTAACAGTGAATGTACTGCCCTGTATTAAATCCCTAAATATCATCCCATAGATTCATCAGCATGAAGTTTAAGTCAGTCACATTCATTGACTCCACCTTCCAAAACTGCTACTTTGATGATGTGACATCTGTGGGGTCCTACTTCAAGAACTGCACTTTTATCGAAGGATTTTTCTACAACTCAGGTAAGCCTGGCAGCTCGATGCTGGTCCTTGGCCATTTTACGATTCTACTTTGCTATATATCTGCAAAACTATTGCTGTACTATACTGACTGTGTGTTGACAGTAGCTGTCAGTGAAACTTTGCACATGAATGGATTGACAATGCATTATTGCATATCAAACACTGAAAGTAATTCCCTGCTCACTCACCATTTTGCTTCCCTAATGTGCAGATCAAGTATACCAGAATGCTCCTACGAGTCATTTAATCTATTTCCTCTTTTTTCCTACTTCATTATAGATATTGATGACAGCAAGCTGATTAACACAGAGGTGATTAACAGCACCTTCCATCACAACAAGACGGGCTGTCACATGACATTTGACGATGACTACAGTGCCTATTGGGTCTATTTTGTCAACTTTCTGGGAACGTTAGCTGTTCTACCAGGAAATATAGTATCGGCGCTGCTTATGGACAAAATAGGCCGCCTGACCATGTTAGGTAAGCTTCACGAGCTCTGCAGGTGGTGGGCGTGTTTCACTCTCCTGGCTGCTTGTAATGTGATCAGCTTAGAAAAGCAGCTGCATACTGGTTTCTGCTTGACTTTTTGTGCATCACCCTTTACCCGGCTTCACGCTTTCAAGTCTATAGCTTCTATATTGATAAGTGGAGAGACTTGCAATACCGAGTGTCCAATATTTCTTATAATGTTGTGGTGCATGTGTATATGCAGTTTATATTTTCCTTGATTTAAACGTATTTTTCTTTTAGAACCTATGCATTTCTTTAGAAGTTTTGTTTATTACATCTTTATTTCTGCTGGACAAGTTGTATCATTTGTCATATGATTGATAATCCCCAAATTACTATTACTATGACAAAAAAAACCAACAATGAATGTAGTTACAAAAACTAAAGAACAATGGCACGAAGCTTATCAGTTAAATTTCAGTTGCATCTAAACACACACCCCATTACAACAGCATTTCCTTACATTGTTATGCAACTTTAAGTTTATTACCATTATGAAAAGAGTTTCTTTTTCTTTTTTTCTGTACCTGGTAAATGTTTCAGGCTCGTTGACTTAACATTGAGGTTAGTTTATCCATCCAACCGATTATCCTGGTCAGAATTAGCGGGGGACCTTAAACCTATTTCAGGTGGCAGGGAGCAGAAGGCTGAGAAACAAGCTGGTTTCATGCTTCAGTTTCAGGGCACATACATGCAGGTGTACACTGCGGGAAATTTAAAGATGCTGGTTTAGCCTAAGAACATGTGGGAGGAAACCAGAGCAGCTGGTGAGAACCGGCATGTCACAGGCGGAACATGCAAACTCCAGCAGAGCTGCGATTTGAATGTCCAGCTTTACTACCAGCTGAGTCACCAGGCTGCCCAGAGTATTGGATACTCAGCCTCAGCTATGGTAAACATTACAAAATTTATGAAAATATGATACTATTTCTGAATTATTCTGGTAATGAGCTTCTGCTCATATAATCATCAGATTCCATTAACAGGTATTCAAACACAATAATCATGCATATGCAGATAAAATGGGATCCAAAAATTATCCATGCCTGTTTTCACTTCTTCTTCATCATCTTTATGGTTTTGACATTTTTAAAAGGTGCACAGCGCCATCTGCTGTGCTGGAGTATAGATGGTGGAGAATAAACTGTAAAATCAGGTATTATTGTCCAAAGAAAGGACATCCAGTTATGTCCTAAGCAGGCTGTAGTGATTGTGTCACCACACATGTTGTTTCAGGAACTCCATTGAAAAAGGCACTTTGGGTCCCTGCCTCACAGTGTTCTGACAGTTTGTAGCCAACTGGGGGCCAGTAAACCATGGGGGCTCTGCAAATGTGTGGTATGAGTGGTGGAAAACAACACTGCAACATATCTCCCTATGTTATTCTAAACAGTCCAACCCACTAAATCTACTTTTAATTGCTGCGATATCTCATCCATCCATCCATCCATCCATCTTCTATACTATAAATAAAATCTCATAGGAGTGTTTTAATAAATCCATCTCTAACATATGACATAATAAATGGCATAAACCTAATTACAAGTCACTTCGGTGACAGTTTACTTAAGGCCATGTAGTAATTTTTAAACACATTCATAATGCATTATAATACATTCATAAAGAATTATAACCATGGCTACATTATTTATCAAAAGGCATAACACAATATAGCCATGTTTAATTATAGACTATTATTATTATTATTATTATTATTAGTAGTAGTAGTAGTAGTAGTAGTAGTAGTAGTAGTAGTAGTAGTTCTCATTTATAATGCGCTATAGATACAATGCAGTATAAATACATCCTTAATGTTTATACTGACCATTATAATGCATTATAGATGAAGGCTTCCTAGAGCATTCATAGTGAATGATAAACATAGCTATAATGTGTATGCCTTTAGATGAATGTTTACAGCATTGTTTATAATCTTCATGAATGCATTATTATTTGTCATGAATGTGTTTATAAATTACCAAAAACACAGTGTTACCATCACTTCCAGTAAAACTTTGATGTTTCGATAAACTAGCATCCCGTCTAGGCTGTTCTAATATGGGATATGATCCAATCATCACCCCCACCCTTGGATGGCTATTTTTCGCATTCAAAGAAATTCCAGAATGTTCATATGTGGCAGCAATAAGTTTCATGTTACCGCCTTTTGACTGTGAAGCGGTTTTCTGCCTCATTGTACCAGGAGAACTTCCTGTCAGAAGGCATGTTTTGGCTGAACTATACAGAGAAACAAGCTCAGAAATGGGTGTAGTTTCCTATAGCATGACTTTCAGGGCAATAAAATAATCCAAAATCAAAACAGAAGCAAGGAATAACATGACATGGGCATTTACATATCAACAGGTTCAACTTAAATTTTTACCAAATGCAGGAACTATGATGTCAAAACCCAGTTTCCGTTACTGTTCCTGATATCCGTAATGGCTTTTTCTCTGCTGTCGACAGGCGGCTCTATGATCCTGTCAGGAATCAGTTGCTTCTTCCTCTGGTTCGGGACCAGTGAGTCCATGATGATTGGCATGTTATGCCTCTACAATGGTCTAAGCATCTCTGCCTGGAACTCATTGGATGTGGTCACTGTGGAGCTGTACCCTACAGACAGGAGGTGGGGCAACACAAATAAAATACATGCACCCGTGCCAACATACAAACACATACATTTTTTCATTTTTCTTGTTTCCAGAATCAGGTTTTGCATAACATGTGTGTAACATTTAACAGTACCAAAGAAACTTCAGAAGAGTCAGGACTGATATTGCCAAATCCAACAACTGCTTTTTGAAATTCACAGCTCTCTGATATACCTGATATACAGGCAGTCCCCCAGTTAATTACATCTGACTTACGGAGAATTAGTTACATCTGACTTACAGAATGCCATGAAGTTATTATATTAAAAAATATGAGTTAAATACAATGGTTCGTAATAACAAACACACACACTGCTTTGTGACACAGCGATTCTTGGAGTTGAGCTACAAAACAGTATGATTTGTAGTTACTTTTATTATTACTATATTATCCTCATCATTATTATTATTAAACAAAACATCATATAGATGTTTTAGTGTATTTGTAAGTGTTTCACAACCTTTTATATGCACCGAAAAGTAAAACACGCACTAAAACAAACATTTGACTAAATGACGCTAAATCAGAACCATATGTACCGGTTCCAACTCACCTACAAATTTGACCTAAAGACAGATATAGGGAACGGACGTTCTTCATAACCTGGGGACTGCCTGTAAATAAAAAGCTGTTTTCTTCCAAAGACTGGATACGACTCTCACCTTCCCTCATTTTGTGTGGCAGGGGGACTGGGTTTGGATTCTGTAATGCGCTCTGTAAGCTTGCAGCAGTGCTCGGGAACCTGATTTTCGGGTCACTCGTGGGCATCACCAAAGCCATCCCCATCCTGCTGGCCTCCTCCGTGCTGGTGTGCGGGGGCTTGGTGGGGCTGCGGCTGCCAGACACCAGACCCAACGTCCTCATGTAACCTGCTGCCTGCTGTGAAGACGGGCCCTCTCTCTGCGGCGGAGACGGCATGGAGCGGCAGAATGACCTGATGCATGGCAGTATCCCTGTCACTATATACTTGCTTATTTATTTCCTCTTTGTTGATGTTTTCGTTTTGTTGCCACACAGCCAGTGCAGCACTTAGCAATCAGTGCGTCACAGTGTGGTTCCGACGAATCCATGGCTATTCCATACATATAACATGCTTTCCCTGCCTCTTCTTTAAATGTGCCAGTGTCTCACTGACTGCATTGGCTACTCAGCAGCTGGGACGGCAGCGGCGCCTGAAGAGAACTTGAAAACAGACCATACTGAGCTTCCCGTGCATCGTCATAGAAGCTGCTGCTGTTTATCGACATAAGCTACTATAATTTATACTGATGGAAAGCAGCTCGCTTTCATTTTCTGAATCCGACGAAATATCACAATTGCATTTGCTGCAAAAAGGCCCGTAGGTAGAAAAATATTTTGTGGGGGGGTCCGGCAACACTCCATATCTTTAAGTACCTGGCTAGGTGCCTGAATGGTGGGGGGGGATTTAAATCCATTATTTTACTACTTGGCTATTGCCTGGCTGCAGGAGCAGACCAGCTTGGTTGAATGAGGAAGGCTGCGATATGGCTTATCACAGCTAAGTGAGTGTGAACTGGATCCATGTCACATTATTGATGCGTGCTAGCATTTTGAGCAGTTTACATTAAGCAATAGGAAGATAGGTATTTTAAGCCATTAAAACCAGTTTACATTAAAAACATTATATTTCAAGTATTATTAATGTGTAGATGCATAGTGAAATGTTGGGTTACATATTTCTGTGTTTGTAACAAGATTTCCTGTTTTTGTTGGCATTCATTTAACAAATTTGGAATAACAATGCCTTTTCCTTTCTTGTTTCTCTTCCTGATGAATTGAGGCTGTACACAAAGGACTTTAGTTTTGTCCAGTGGCACATGCTGTGAAAGGTGGGGTCCTGTCATGTAAGGCTCCACTGCTGCCACATTTTACAACCTGTTTTTTAAACATCTGTCTCCTTCAGTAAAATGTCTTTCTCCTCTGATTTTGACAGTGTTCATAAAAATATGTGTCTGTGCCTGTCTGGACAGACACATGTCTCATTAAAAGACAAGGAAGCTGACCTAAATTAGTAGGTAAGCAGGTAACACTTCACTTGAGGGGGCACAAATAATGTAGTAGTACTCTGTCACTTAACATATTCAGTAATCAGAAAGTGTTAGTTATGTACCCATCCCATGTTCGGTTACACAATAACATACAAGAGGGAGTGCGGTTGTACTCCAATATATCATGGCTGTGATTCAGTTGGAAGCCAATGATAAGCACAGCCATGATATATTGGAGTACAACCACACAACTCTGAGTATACTATTACTTTTATACAACAGTTCATTGAGTCTCATTTCTAAGGTAACAGTTATAAGACATAACAGATAATACTTTGCTTGATTATTTATTTAAACATTTATGGGCCACCACAAATAAGAAAAAAATAGTTCCCACCAGCAAACTGTTGATTGCTGCCAAGCAACATAAACATTCCGTCACAACACAGCTCAGTTGCTGCCCAACTACTTTGCATAATTGAAATAAATAAGTAATGGTTTTTAGATACACCTGAAAAGCGGAGTAATACATCTGATATGAAATGTCCAAGGGCAGTTATACTCTGACCTCTTGTCTAATCAGATTTCTTGGTTGGAACTAACTGTGGTATAATCATCATTAATCAATCATAACAGTTCTTTCATGCAGTTCATATTTGTTCATAAATTGTACTTGAGTGGTGACTGAGTTACTAAGTTACTTGTGCCCCCTCAAGGGTTACCAGTAAGCAAGTAAATCAAGAATGAATGAATGTCTTACAGGAAAAAATTATAGTGACATTTTTTTAAAAGTAACGTTGTAAAACAAATCTCTGGGCATACCTTTTTTCATCTGCTCTGTTTTTGTGCAGTGGGGTCCATGATACCAATATTTGCTATCTAAGAAGCAGCACTAAGAGATATATACTGTATCTTAAGATGGCACTTGTACAATATCATTTAGTTGTCAGCATTTGTGTATTTCATTTTTTATTAAATAGAAGCTCGCAATAAGGGTTACTGTTAGACATCATTTCTTTATATGCTTTAAAGCAGTGTTTCCCAACCCAGTTCTTGGGGGACCTCGGACAATCCACGTTTTTGCTCTCTCCCAGCTCCCAGCCAATCAGGAACACCGAACACCTGGTACAAGGTACTGGGAGCTGAGAGGAAGCAAAAAGGTGAACCCCAAGGACTGGGTTGGGAAACATTGCTTTAAAGAACATTGATGAAACCCTCTTGCAATATTACAGCACTAGAACAATGCACAGCTGTCTAACCAGCTGTTTACAGACAGAAGTTCAGGGCTACTGTTCCTTGACTATGCTGCATCCTAAAAGTAGCATCCCAAACCACAAGACTACATACTGCCTCTTAGATTACAGGCTCTTTACAATTTTATAAATATTACCTCGTCTATAAAAATCATAGTTCACCACATAAGGTACCTTTTGCTACAGGTGTAAAACTACATGGAGCAAGATTCGTGTTTTCTTTATTAAGGGGTTGCTTGACTAAACACATTTAAATAATTTAAACATAGTTTAATATAATAAGACTCGTATGCAATGACCAAAAAGCTGTTGTATTTTGACCCAAGTAACATCAAATATTTGTTTGCTGCTGTAGTGCCACAAACAATGTTGGTTTTCACAGCTACAGCAGACCTGCTTTTGTTTCAGAAAAAAGCTCAAATTCCAACTCAGACGTGACTGTACTGTACTCCTAGTTTACATAGGAGCGAAGCCTGCAAGACAGTGTGTGTCATACAAAAAAAATACCACGCCATCAATAATTTCAGTCGGGGGCTGCTTTATTCAAGGGTTTTGTTTATTGACTTGTACTCTCATTTATTTATAAGCTATGGGTAACCCGTGGAACTCCAGACCTCACAGGGCTCCATCAGTCTTCATCTGTACTTACACTGAAACAACTGAAGGCATTCTCCCCAGATTCTTAAGCCGTGCATGCATTTACAGGACCTGTTTTAGTTGGTGTTCTTTCTGTGTGTTTCCTTGATCTTTCAAGCAGCAGAAAAAAATGTTAATTTGACAAAATGTGAATGTTTCATTCCTGTTAGCTTCTCTGTCTTGGTTCTCTGTTGAAAAAAATAATGTGTGTTTGTGAGAGAGCATGCCAGACAAAGGAAGTACATGATGTACAGAACAGTTCTATAAAGTATTAGAAGTGGGTATAAAATAATTTGCCAGAAAACTCTTTGTGCTATTATTTCAAAGCAGTTGTGTGTACAAAATAAAGTTGCATTCTCTATTGCTCATGCAGTATTTGTTCCTGTTACATTAACACATTTTGTGCATACTGCATACATGCACCTCTCACCCGTGACATTAAAACCAATAACAGGTGAAGAGAATAACATTGATTATATTCATACAATGGCACCGCTGATAAGCTGATGGGCGCCCAAGGCTCTATGATGCACTTGGAGAGAGAAGACTAGCACATGTGGTCTGATCCCACAGGAGAGCTACTGTAGCACAAGTGTTATTACAAACAAATGTATCATTCACCATATTTTAAAACCGCAGCAAAAGCTGCATTTACAAGTTCCACAAACATTGGTGCCATTATAGATTTTGGGCCCCAGGAAGAGCAGATCATATTGGGCCCCCAACTCAGACCAACTCAATTATGTTGAAAATTTTCATCCCAACTTCCAGGCTTTTTTGGGGCCCTGCTCACAAATGAACCAAAACCGGCATTTTGTATGCCTTCCACTTAACATGACCTACGTATTTTCACAATTTTAAGACTTATGTATTATAAAGATATACCTTTAATTTACATATTGCTTCTCTCATAATATGCATATATACTGCATGAATGTGTGTGTGTCTGTGTGTGTGTGTGTGTGTGTGTGTGTGTGTGTGTGTGTGTGTGTGTGTGTGTGTGTGTGGCATTAACGTCATTCATTGCCGGCAACTGAAATGTCACACCTTGCACACAGCTAGATAACCGCACCCTAGTGGAAAATCCAGTAAAAAAATCCACTGGGAAAGTGGAACAATTTTCAGTTCATTCCAAATCACATAAATAATCCAGGTACGCTGCTTACCTGCTAACTTTTCATAATGAAACCTGCTTCATCCAGAGTTCAGTTTCATCTCTTGCCATTCTTCACCCAGCCCACTTCCACCAGCTGGACGTCTGCATCCCCTCTGCTCTCCACCCTCCTCAAAAAACTCTGACCTCCCTTAGTGGGAAATTTCCCTGGACAACCCACCCAATGTGTCCATAACACAGTGTCTGGATAGCAGATGCCAGTTGCTGTCAGCCATACAGGGGTTCTGCTAATTATTTGAGTCATAGTTGCTTTAGTCTGATTCTAACCCATAACCCTGAAAAGAAAAAGAAAAATGCATTTTGCACTGATAGATAGATAGATAGATAGATAGATAGATAGATAGATAGATAGATAGATAGATAGATAGATAGTCACAACCAAGAACTGCCCTGTGTGCTATAAAACAATGTTACAATAATTCAATCAAATAAACACTGAGAAACAGAAGTAGGCCTCCCACTTCCATCGCTAGAGTGAAACTGCCAAAGATCATTGTAAAAGAAATGACCTGTGGGTGAGTGAGTGGGCCTTTTAATGCACGTTCGGGGGTCCATTAATTATGGCGTTCGACCGCCAGGTGGAGCTGGGGCTGCTCACCTAAGCGCAGAAAGTAGTGAGTTTGTTAGAGAGAGAGAGAGAGAGAAAGAGAGGGAGGAGGGGGGGCGTGGGGGTAATGCAGCCTATTGACTTTGTCATGAGTGAGGCAAAGGTGAATAGTAGCGCAGGGGCTAGAAGGTAACTGTAGCGGCACTGTAGATTAGTTTCGTGCTGAAACAGGATCTGAATATCCGTATTATAGGAGGCACGTTTCGGGAGGCTTCGCTTTGAAACGTGCTACCTGAGCATCAGCAGATCGCAGAAAGTTCCGCCGTTAAGCTCGCTAGCCGATCTCATACATTTCAAGCTTGCAAAACTGGAGGATCTGAAGCAGGATGTACCATGAAGAAGGCACGAACATGCATAGACCACGTTATGGATGTGAGTCATTTATTCCTATTTTCTTATAGCTATACGTTTTCATTTTACCCCGTTCAGGTAAACTGTGACGCTTGTGCACACGTGTGTACTTTTTATATAAAGTTAACTTTTTGTTTAAGACGTGTTTGCAGCTTTTAAAATAGCTCAGACAAGTAGTGTTTTATTCAGCAGGCCGGTTGCTGTATGAGGTTAATACGAGCATAGAGAGGCGGGACATTAGGGCTGAAATGCTTGTTTCATTAATGAAACGGGCCGCATTAGGAGCGCTGATCCCATCGGTTAATTTTATACCTTCAGGCGTGTCCGCACTAGTTCGTTTAAGGCGGTATTTTCTAGCCAGATTAGTTCACTTTGAAAGCGCTCCACTTGGTATAACTGTCCTTACAGGAAGCGACTTATTTGCCTTCAGGTAATTAGTTTAATAACGACATTTCATGTTAAGTCTTTCGAAGTCGTTACCGGGTTAAAGGAATAACGGACCAACGGGGGCAGTTAGGTGTTTAAAGCGGGTCCGTTAGGGCAGCCGGTGGTCTGTGGTTTTCGGCCAAACGACGGTTTACCGTGTCGGCCGAATGTCACCGAGTCGCTTTAACGGCAGAAGCGGCTTCCGAACGAGTCACGGCGCTTTCATTTGAAACACGAGAAGCGATTCATAAAATTAATTATAAAGCTTTATTTATTAACAAGCAGTATTGACTCCGTAGAGCCCCAACATTGCATTTGCAATCACCAGTTGAACAACTGGTTGCAGTCAAGAATACTATCAAAGTATAAGTGTAGTAACACTTCTGACATCCTGTGTCAGTGTGGGCAGTGCTGATGCTGGTTTCATATAACAGCAGCGTCTTTAATATTATGGTTGTGCCTGTTGTGAGGTAGCTACTTCCACAGTGGAAGTCATGTTTGTGGGGCCTTTGGTTTCGCATGAGTTTTTTGGACAGCAAAATGGGTCTGCGTTACTCAAGAGCTGAGGTACTAAAACAATACCCCCATTATTTCTGACCCAAACCAATAGATGATCTGGTGAGTAAAGCTGTCTGAAATCTCAGTTAAAATGAACTGATAAGGTCCACTAGAGCTGTACTAGAATGTTTTGCAGGAATTTCTACGTATTTTACTTCTGCTGCGGTGAACAGCTCAGTACACACTTGACAAGATCCTTTCTTTCCGATAAATGAATACAATCTAGAGTCCGCCAGCCACCCATAGATGGGATTTATCCATTCATTTTTTTGTAACTGCTTGAGCCTATGGGGACAAAGCAGGGAACAACCCAGGATGGGGCATCAACCCATCACAGGGCACAATCACACACCACCCACTCACACCAATGGGCAATCTGGTAACTCCAATCAACCTCAGCAAGTTTTTGGACTGTGGGGGGACAGGAGTACCCAGTGGAAACCCCATGACAACATGGGGAGAACATGCAAACTTCACACACATGGAGCCACAGCGGAGAATCGAATCAACCCTGGTCCCAGAGGTGTGAGGTGACAGTGCTAACCACTGTGCTGCTTCAATATGAATCAAATATTAACATCACAGTCAGGGGTGTCAGAAGCATTTTGAATGTGGGGGGTGAGGGGGACACTGGCATGAAACTAATATTTTATGTTAAATGTGGGGGGGTCCAAACAAATAATTATGAAACGTGAGGGGGACACGCCCACTTCGGATGTAATGATGGCGACGCCCATGATCACAGTTAATATGAAGATTTTAGAAATTGCCAGATATAAAATGAGTGAAACTGTCTTTGTTTCCAATATTTGGGAGGAAGTCAGGTTTCAATTTTGCTGTGATATGAAATGTATAAAGATTCCATGACATTGTACATTTTAAGAAAAGTAGTCACTACTGATAACACTGAAACCTTTTAATAGCTAATATGCTCTTATTTCAGTGCCACTCTATAATGATTTTAAGTGTACCTGTATTATGCAACCTAGCTGCATTAATTTAGTCACGAGTACAAAATTCTCTTCCTTGCATTCAGTATTTCAGTTTTGACTTTTCCCAGGAGTGTTCCTAAAGGACAAATTCATTAATAAAAGGGAAGGTTCATGGTTGTCAATCAGGTTAATGAGATAACAGAGACTTGAGGTACCGCTATCAAGCCTGTACTGACAGGCTGCAATGCACACTGAGTGCTGAGAAAGCAAGTTAAACTGCCTCTAATAACACAGCTACTGAATTGTTTAGTTGAGTGTGGTTATCAGTGCAGCCTGCCAGCATCAAGGATGAACCAAAATACATTATTTTTAGGGGTGGGTTAGTGGAATTGATGTGTCTGCCAATGATTGACATATGAGTTGCTATGGTGGGGGGGGGGGGGTATCATCAAAAGATACCATCCTTCCTCTTTGCCCCAAGCCTAATGACATTGCCACCAATTACACTTCTTGCGCCTACAGGGGGGGCAGCCAC
>JAABNY020000039.1:25313705-25329690 GCA_015164015.2 Brevimyrus niger
GGGTGTCTTCCAATGTTTTAAATATTGGTGTGTTGGGGGGGGGGGGGGGGTATCATCAAAAGATACCATGCTTTCTGTTTGACTCAAGGCTAATGAATATGGCCACAATTAACATTTCTGCTGCTACAGGTGGGGACATCATCAAATAAGACATGGTAATCAACCTAGATTCTGTTGGATGAGCTTAAAAGTGCTTCAGCATTCAGATATTAATACCATGGGGTCATTATAAGATAAGTAATAATTTGTTACTGTATCATGGTGGACCGCCCCATGGAATGCCATTACTTTGCTGGTAAAATGCTTAGGATGCACATTACCATCCAGGGTCATCCTCTTAATTAAGCTATACTCTCTATTGGTTAGTCCTAGTCACGTGATCACTCTTTTATTCAAAATTGCTAGTCAATAAACTAAAGTTTGTTGTTGAGCAATTTTCTTCAGAAAATTTCAAAATGTGTAAGCTAACAGGTTTTATTATATTTATCATTTAAAAAGGGCATTGTTGTAATCGATATGGGCGATGTGTGGCTTAATAAGTTAAGGGTCTGTGTCAGTATTCAGGAGGTTGTGGGTTTGAATCAAATGACCTGCAGAGTCAAATCATATTACCACTGGGTCCGTGAGCAAGGCTTACTTCAGCTGCTTCAGTGATGTGGGTTGACCCTGCTCTCTGACTGAGTGCTTGCTCCACTTTTATGTTGCTTTGCACAGAAACGAGTGTCAAATGTCAAGTGTATAGTGGGGTGAAATTTTGCAATACCAGAACTATTATGTTAGTATAGCTATAATGTAGCGTTCCTTATGAAACAGTGAGGCAGACTGTTGTGTTAGACAGCTGTGGTAGCTATGTGCTTATTCTTTTCAGTAAGGTACTATAAAGGAACAATGTTAATGTAAAACAGTCAATCTTTGGAGGTGTGTGTGTGAAGCTTCTTCTGTATGGGCAGGTCACGGAAGTACTGCTGATACTGTTGATGGCATTGATAAGGTTGATTGAGAGTACAATATGAGCTTGCATTAGTAAGTTTGAGCTAGTTTATCATGATCGGCAATAGATGTCAGGCTTAATTGTTACTGAGTATGTTAAGGTGTTGACAGGTAGCTTTTTCAGTTTTCTGTCAGTCTGAGGCTCTCTAGCTGGAGCTCATTTACTTAGATAAATTTTATCAGTATTACACCCTCTCAGTTAAAAAAAAACAAAAAACCAAAATAACAGTGACTGTGATCCACATTTTGAAAATGCTGGGCTTATGAATAAGCAGGCAAGTCATCCATCAAACCCCCGTGAAGTTTATCTCGTAACTTAAAATATGTTTGGCAACAGTGAACAAAACCGAAAGGGCAAAAGTACTGTAAAATAAAGTGCAAAAGGTTCGGTCTTATACTGCTTGGTGTTTTCTTTTGAGAAGGAAAGTTTTTAAAGACTTTAAATGACTTTAAAGGAGTCCCTGGGAGCCTGGATAGGTTCAGCTCACAGAGCCAGCCACAGATGTTATCACCTCCTTCCCCCCTGAAGAAGACAGTGTCTTCCAGGAAAAAGAATTGTATCACGGTATCACAGACACCTAGTAGTTTTGTGTGGTCACATTCTGAGGTGAGCCTGTCGTAAAATACTCAGAAGTTACTGCTGTGAATCAGTGATATAGGCTCCAGCCTTTGTTGTATATGTTGAAGGTAGATTGTAGCAATCAGTTACGTTCCTTCAAGCTCCCGCACTGTGCAGTTTTTATGTTCTTATGAACCACTTTGTTGTGTATACAGTCTGTTGTCATGTGTGTTTTGTCTATGCATTGCTTTAATTTGCTTTTGTACTGTAGTGGCGTTTAATGTATGTATAATAAATGAATTAATTAAAATAAATTATGTTGATGTCAAGACATCCTTAAATGGGTCAGATCATGTAGTTTCATATATTTCTCGTGAGCTTCGATGTATATTGCAGAATTTATTACATTTACTCCAGTATACATTTAAAATCCATTTGCTTGCAGAAGCTAGGCTGCAGTCAATTGCGGTCTCCTGCTGGCTCATTTATGTGAAATGCCAGATAGTTGTAGTTGCTCTTGGAGCTTTTGTGCTTGCTATGTGCCATTGGTTGCTTTGAAGCATGGTTATTTACTGCACATTTTAGACAAGGAGAAAAAATGCAGTTGGAGCAAACTTGGAGATAAAGTCTTTGAATGAACTGAAAACCACTGATATGACTTTGGTGATTGGTACTAGCAAACCAATCAATGTACCATACTCTACTACTGATTTAAGCTAGGTCTACTGATGCAATAAGCAGAGATGGCAGTAACTATAAAATTTATTCACATAAAATAGCCTTTTTCCATGCATTTGCTTTTCTTTCTGGATCTCAGCCCCTCACACTGTTGGTCATACATTGAGTTTCCTGGTTTCTCTGGCAGTTGTTTTGGGAAGACCTGAGTCTGTTTGGATTGTTTAAACTAATTTCAGTAACACGTCATAGCAGTATTCCTGCTGTGTTTAACAGATTGTCTGTTAGGCCTAATAATGTGACCTAGGCTGTTGAAAGAATGATTGAAAAATCAGCAGCTGTACTTTTAAGCATATTACCTGTTTTGTGTAAATACTAAAAAAGTCTCTGCATAAAAGCTTTTACTCACCTAACTAGACATGTTTTGAAGTGAAGTGTTATTAAGTTTTGTTACCATGTTTCAAAGAGAACATTGAGTCATGTAATAGTTTGTTATTAATTAAACAATTCAGTAAGATCATTAAATACCATTTTACGCATTCTATGAATGCTTTGACTGTATACTCTTTATTTTTCACAAAAATATTTTAAAAATTACTTTTCAAGGTAGAACACCAAATTAATGGTTGGTTAACCAGTTTGTCATACATTGTTGCACCTGTTCATAAAATCTTTATTTCTGTGGTGTGACTCACTACTGGTGTAAAATTTCATTTAATTGAAGTTGTCTTTAGGGAGGCGTTTTCTTCTAGGTGACATCAGTGCTGAGTTGATTCTGTATTCATAGTACAGTAAATGTGGTTTTCAGTCTTAAGGGTTTAAGATGCCAAAGAGCTCAAAAGGAAGTGCAGGTGAAGCCCCTGAATCTGTTATGCTTCTTTGGCAGAAAGAAGCGGTTCTGTAGCTCCTGTGATTTGTGAAGTTGATCTGCATAGGTTGCATCTTGATGTGTAATTACATTACATACATTTCATTTGTAATTGTGAACATGCGCATTTAGTCTTTGTTCAGGACCCGGACGTTTTTAAAAACTGCTTCTCCTTTATTCCCTAAGTTTGTTCTGCCAAGAAAATGCTCGTCACTCTAGGGTGTGTAACTCTTGGATTAAAAATTAACATAATCTCCCTTCAAGTGTACAAAGCACCTTGAAGGTCATTTTCTGTTTCTTCCAGGGCTTCTGGCTACCATGTGCAGCTACTAGGGAAACTGTCTTGTAAACTTTTGTCAGCGTAGGCAAAAAATACAGCAATGCCAGCTTTCGAAGTCTAGCTGCCCCACCCGCCCAAATAAATAGATAGATAAATAATTGTACCTACCCTGCCATGATTTTGGGTGACACCTTATTCACTCTAATCTAATTCAATGTGAAATGACATTCTTGAAGCCATCCAAGACTGTCCATCCAAAATTAAAAGGAAATTGATGATTTACGTGACTGGAGGGAATTCTGGTAAGGGAGTTTAAACATGACTAACATATATACTTAACCATTTCAGTAGTCACATTGCCCCTTTTTTTCTCTATCAATACTGCTGCAACCTACTAATAAAAAACTGCAATTTACTTTAAAGTAAATCAAAATAAATAAAAATGAATGTCCTTTAAGTTGCATATTTAGAAAATCAGCTGTACCTGATCTGTACTGGATTCACATCAGCAGCTTTGAGATTTATATTTGAACTGTGCAACACAATTATTGTCTCAAAAATGCAAAGCATAAAAAAATTAATATCCATTATGTTGCACCGAGCAAAGACTCGTGGCGAAAATTTTTGTTATGAATACATGTGCCCTTACACTCCTCGGACTGATGTAATCATTGTGTACGTTGCATATTTGAATTTGCTGGTTTGTAATCCATGCTGCATATGTAGCTCTCTTGTCCTCCAAAGAAAATGCAGATAACAGTCATTTACATGCTTTTTTGGCATACAGACAAGGTCAAGGCAAATACTCTGGGGACGACAGCAACAGATCCAGTTCACATTCATTATATCTGGACAAAGATGTACAAAATGCTTTACTGACCTGTTTGAATGGGGTGGATTCTGTTGGTTTACTTATAGGTTATGTGATATTGTTATATGTTCTGTGAAATATATGGAGCCAGGTATAAGTAAAAGCTGCCTGATTAAATGTTACGGTTCGGAAACTGTTCAAGGAAAACCTCAAAAACATGTTTTTCTAAAGCCATTTTTGTGTTAACTCATTATGGCCAGTATTTCGGTCATAAATCCAGCACAAATGGAAGAAGTAAATACAAGTGATCTGAGAAGCGTATATCTTATTTTGCTCTGTCTTTCAGCCATTGTGGATGATGAGAGGCTCTCGGCAGAGGAGATGGACGAGAGGCGGCGACAGAACATTGCATACGAGTACTTATGTCACCTAGAGGAGGCCAAACAGTGAGTACATTGGAAGATAAGGGTTACTGGGCCCCTTACGCTTTGTGAGACGGGTCGTTCTAGGAAGGATCACATTGGATTACACAGGAAAACAGGGGTATTTAATGTGAGATATCATACCAGAAAGGTTGTATGAATTATAGGTTTTGGAAAAAAAGTGTTTCAAAATAATTAAGTTCAGTTTCAGTTGGAAATAAATATTCTACCCTCATGCCAGTGTCCAGACTCTGTCAGTCTAAATGAAATATAAAGGAAGATTTGTCTTATAAACTTGTTCAGTGATTTGGTACTATATAAATGCTGCACAAGCAGCAGCATTTGCCAAGATTCAATAACCTTTAGAAGCAACCGCAGGAGCTTTTCACAAGGAAACATAGATTTATGAAAGGTACAGCCTGTTTTGGGCCATGAACAACCACCCAATGTCACAGGCAGCCGTCGCTTGACTGTAGAATTGATGTGAGTCATGTGACATGGAGTAGGAGTCTTTCCAATCCTATCTGAGTTCATCCCTGCCTTCAATATGCAAATACTGTTTCAACTCTTCATTAGCGATTAGTATTATACATTTGGACTGATATTCTATAATCAACAGTTTTATACAGTCCGCTCATTACCAGCCCCCAAGACATCCGGCTGCACCAGAAAGGATCAGGAAGTTACACCCTTTGATGTGTAAAAGTTGAAACCTTCAAAACGATATGTCAAAACTGATTTCCGATGCCTGTTTCGCGCTCACACCTCTCTCAGTTGTCGTTTCAGTGAAGTCCCTTGTGGTTTTAATGGTCAAATTTAAGCCTGATTTATACTTCTGTGTAGAATGTATGCCATTGGTATAGCGTAGCCATGTGCCAGTCGCAGTCATTGTGGTCTGCGACATGTAGTTGCCTTTCTGGGGAGGTGCGTGTCAGGCTACGGCGTAGCCATGCCGATGGCGGAGACTCTGTGCAGAAATGTGAATCAGGCTTTAGTTTAGTTTAGTTTAGTTTAGTTAGAGGGGACGGGGAGGAGTGTAATTATTCACACCCGTGTAAGATGGTGGAGGGAGGAATCTGTGATTGGTTGCTGCTAGCCGTAATATTCTTCCTCTTCAGTGCTTTGCGGAGACTTTGTACTTGCAGAACAGAACAAACACAAGAGCGCGAGAGCACACACCTGCCTTGCTAGATATGGCAGCATTTTTCCTACCTTTCCCTGGCACTGTATCTTGTGACAAGAGTGAATTTCAAGTGTTTATAATACATGGTCCATTTCCTGTTTTTGAACAGTGAGTTACTGGAAAACCGTTCATTGGTAAATGAAAACTGCGTTTTTCTGTGGTGTCACCTGATTCTTTACATCTTTTGAAAGAAAGAACTTGAGATTCAGTTTTGTAAATTATAGTTTGTCCTGCACAGCACAAGGGGAATTCATTCATTGGACTTAAATGATGAGAAATCTTTGTTAAGTCTTTGGTAACTAATTATGCTAAAGACTGATGTGACCAAGTGCTGGTCTGTACTTAGAAAAGAGTTTTACCCAGAACAACATGAAATCCAGAGGAACCTCAAGATTAATTATTTAAAGAGACTCTTATAATGTTCCTGGAACAATTTAAGGCAATGTTAAGAAACACTGTTAATGGGATCTGGTGAGAATCCTACTAACTTCTTTTGAAACCAAGCTCTATTATAAAGAAATAAGTCTTGTGTTGTGTTTGGAACAGATCAAAACCACTACAAGATTTCCTCCAGAAATCCTGGTGGTTGTTGACACAATGCTGTTAACAGACAGAGGAAGCCCCACGTTGGTGTAAACAATAGTGCCCACATTAAAGGAAGTGACTTCTTCTGACCATTCTACAAAGCAGTAATTCCATTTCAGTGGTAGAAGAACATCTTGTCATCTATATATACCAGCTGTCCATGTAGGCCTTAGTTTGGACATTCAGTTCCATGTAGTATCATTTTACACATGCTGTTAGGAGCTTCTGTGATTTTCGAGGTTGAACAATGGCAGGAAGGAGAGACGCTGGGCTCCAAATGCTTACTGTCGCTGTGGTCTCTCTGAATTTTACTGCAGCATTGTTGGAACTGCAGGAAGCGGCACTTTCTTTGCAGATGTGGCCCCAGGATGCACCTCTCCCAGTCCACTTCAGTTGCAATATTCAACTTGTTTCATAGTTAAAAGATTTTAAATGTTACATTTTTTGTTCTTCACAATACACACATTTTGTAATAGATTAGATTTATGTGCAGCCAACAGCATTTATGGCAATGTTTTTAGTGATTTTTGCCACTAAATTCTGGTAGATTGACAAAGCAAATGTTCAATGCAATAAAGTAGATGGGATAAGGAACAGCCTTTAAATTGGTTTATTCCAGTCATAATTCTGCAATGACAGCTCTAACTGAAGATTTTATTTATGGATATCTGAAGGAAGAAAAATAATACAAAAACTGCTAGAACGTATAAGATGGTTATTGAAGATGATTTGCAATATTTTTTATGTTAAACCACTTACATTCTGGCATTTTAACAAATTTTATAAAAATTTCACTTCTGCAGACCAGTCATGTTTCAATTAGTTTCAGGCTGGATTACTTATGTGTTTTTTGTGTTTGTTTTAAATTTTCTTCAATATGTGGGTGTCCCAGGCATTGTATGGTAACTTGTATGTATGATTACGGTAATAATATACACAGTAATTTCTCCCTGGACTTCAGATGAATCAGGTGATGGCAGGAAGGGCTTCTTTTTGATCTGGGTTTTTTTTGTTGACCTATAATAGGATAGTTTGGTGTGTTAACTTGCTTTGTGTTTTCCGGTATGCAAAATAAGTGATGCATTTCAAGTTTCATTCAAGATTAATTCAAGATTCTTTAATTGTCATATACATATTTATACAAAGTACAGCACACAGTGATATGCATCCTGAACCACTTTTTTGTAGACTATGCAAATTTAAAGCTTCAATTATGCTAAAGTTAAAGTACAGAAAAAAGCTAAAATGCAAGCGGAGAAAGTATATGTAAAATGAAGGGTAACACGGACATAAAATAAAGTGACCAGTGTAACAGTGTGGGTATGGTGAGGGGTTCAGTGCGGCTCAGCTAGTTAGTACTGGGTAGCCTCCTCAAGTGCAGATGGTGTGTGGCTCTTTTGGTTGGGTTCCTGCGCTTGTGATCAGAACGTAGCCAGTTCAATTCCCTGGGCTGGCAGAATCATTTCTTTGAGCAAGGCCCTTAACCCCTGGTTGTTCTATGAGCTGGCCCTGCTTTCTGAAGAATGCATGTTATTTAGATAAAATCATCTACTAGACATCTGCATATGAAATGCTTCAAGGGTATTACCTTCAGAGAAGCCCTGGTGCACACCACTGTCATACTGATCTGTTATTTTTGTGCTTTTGGCCTTTCCTGTTATCTTTAACAGGTCTGACCATTGTCCTCTGACCTCTCTCATGAACAGGGAGATTTTGTTTGTTGCACCATTCTCTGTAAACTCTAGTATGTGCAAATTCCAGAGAAGTGCTTGATTCCGAGATGCTTAATCCATCACATCCTACACCAACAATGAGACCCCATTCAAGATTATTGAGATCATGCATCCTATTCATATCCATCCATCCATTTTTTGAAACCGCTTGTGTTGTTCAGGGTCACGGGGGTTCCGGAGGCTACGGGCACAAAACAGGGAGCAATGCAGAAGGGGCGCCAACCCGTTGCAGGGCGCACTCACACGCGCACACCACCTGCAAAACCATGATGAAGTATTTGCCCGACACAACTGAATCGAAAAGGATATTGACTGACAATAACCTGTTTTTGCCAGCTGTAGCCATTAAGAGCTCTATGGTAAAGCTTGAGCATAGCCATGGTAGTGTCACGATGTAGGGCTGCTTTGCTGCACCTGGTCCTGGATGACTTGCCATTATACAAGAGATTTTGCATTCATCATGAATTCTACCAGAGGGTGTTGTGCTAAAAACTAAGGCTAAAGTACTGCAGAGTCAGGCTCACAGGACAATATTCATGCAATAACACAATGGCAGGTTTATGCCAAAACAGTTGGAGAACATTTGGACTGGCATAACCAAAGTTCAAACCTGAACGCCACTGAGATGTTTTGGAAGGACCTAAAATGGCAAATGTTTGAATGTTATTCGTAAAGGAGAGCCAACATTTCTCCACGGTGTAGTGCTGAAGGTGCTATAGGCATTTACTGAGCTTAACTCATTACTTTTCACATGGGTGCAGTGTTTGTCATGTGAATAAATTACATCCATCAATCTTTCTTCTTGTCCCGATCAGAATTGCAGGAGTGAATTACATAATAATGTTTTTTTCTCCTATATTTGCTCACTCTAGTGTTATCTAGTGATAAGCTCAGGCTGTGAGTCTGGAAAAATACAAATATTTAGAATATCAGCGTGAAAAAATACAAATATTTAGAATATCAGTAATGGGCCAATGGGTTTTGCAATACACAGATATGGGGACGGCTTGAATGAAATGACACACTGAGATCATCTTTTACTGCCTATCATAAACATTCAGAAAATTGTATGAGTGCATTATTATTCTGAATCATTCTGTTTCTGTATTTTCAGTTAAAAGACCATATATTGAGAGCACAAAAGGAAAAAAAAAATGTCTGTCCATCCGTCTCCAAGCCACTTACCTAGTATGGGGTCAGAGGGGCGTAGAGCGCGGGGGGGACACCCTGGATGGATGCCAGTTCATCGCAAGGCAGCCACACACACAGTTACACATTGCAGGCAGTTCACCCAGCTGCATGGTTTTAGGTCGGAAAGTTTACAAGGTCAACGGGCTTCCTAAAGCAGGGCTCTAGGTCCTTGATAGTTCAGCCAATGAACTAGATGATATTTTGCGTTATGGGTGGCCCAGTGATTCACTGGGTATCACTGTTACCTGACGCCATACTGAGGTTTACACCTTCTGCTTTGCATGTCCTCCACATGTTGCATGTGTTTCATCTGAGTACTCCAGTTTTCTCCAGCAGTACAAAGACGTGTAATCAGGCAAACTCGCATCACTAAATTGAGTATATGTGTAAGTATGCCCTGTTGTGGACTGGCATCCCATCCAGGGTGTACCCAGATGTATGCCCTAAGGTTGTTTGACATATGGTTCCACCACCCCACACCCTTGTTCAGGCAGTTAGAAGATGGACAGAGGAAAGCTTTCAAGGGAATATGTGTATTTGCAGTATTAGTCAATCTTACTAAAATGATACAGCTGGCAAACACTGCATGCCTGTCTGATTGACTGAGCAAGGACACTGATTTCATCAGCGTAAACTGTTTAGCCAAGGAACCTGGCTATGCAAAGTAATATTAGCCCTTTTATTTTATCATAACTTCGTAGCTTTGAAAATAAATCTTAATTCCCCATGTAGAGTTGATGTACATATCTTTTCAGCTTTTTGCAAAAAACGTAAAATATTGAAAATTACACGTGCAACCTAATGAAGTCGAAAAGCCGAACAAGTTGTTTCTCTAAACTGATGTCACAGTAAAAGCCAGAAATCATCACCTGGAGGAGATGTACTGTATCCTTTTATTTAAAAATGACATCATGCACACATGCAATGAGATGATTAAAATGAATATGGAAGCATAGAAGTAACGGATGTATAAAAACACCCAGAAGTCTTTGAATTCTTCGAAATTACCTTGATCAAAATTAGAGATGTAATCTTCAGTACATGATCAGCCCTGTCAAAAATGAAGTAATTGGCTGTACTTGTAGTTTTTTTTTTTTTTTTTTTTTTTGCTTTTGGAGACGTTGCCATAACGACTACCGCTGCTGAGAACTGTGACGCATTTTGAAAGTACACTGGCGCCACAAACGTGCGTGTTTATTTCTGTAACGGTCCACGTGGTACCATTCGTTTTAAAATATATGCATGTATAATTCTTGCAATTCATATTGGGATTTTTTTTTTTATTGGAATGAAGTGTATTTTGAGTTGTTTTCATAAACTGCCATTGTGTACGACATTTGGCTTTACTGCAAGCCGTAGGTGTTTGAAATACTTCACAGAGCAAAATATCTTAAGATTAAATATACCCATTGTGATCATTTAGAGACAATACTTAACATTTACTGAGCTAGACTATATCCAAATAAAATGAGCAATTTAACAGGTAATTTACTAAAATTAAATTAAATGTCATATAACCACATTGTGTTCTGAAACTTTTGCTGCCTTTACTATACTTGGGGATGATCGTTTCTTACAAAGAAAGGTGGAAAGCTAGCTAGCTAGCATTGTGTATGTATAAACGTAAAAGAAAGATGAGCTGATTGTAATTGCACATACATTAGCACACCAGAGATCATGTTTATTCTTGTTATTGATTAACCCTGGGATCAATAAAGTTAATTTTAATCTTAATCTCAGCTGTGTGCTGAATCACCTTTACAAGGACTTTAGCATCGGTTGTGACTGTACATCAAGCTGATTCAATACATTTTAAGTTAGGTAAAATATGCAAATGTGTGAATATTAAACTCCTTATCAACATAGTTTTAAGTTTTTATGAAAAAGTAGGTCAGCTAGCATAATCCACAGCCTGAATGATTTCCCCGCCATTTTCTCTCTGTGGTACATGCCCTGCCTGCTGTTAGCAGCCCCACCCCCACTGCTTGCATCCTCCCCCATAGGGTGGTGGGGTGATGTTGGTGGTTGAAGAGGAAGGGCGGTAGTCGTGTTTGTGTCTCCCTGTAATACGCATAATAATGACAATAACGCCAGGGTGTGTAGAGCAGCATGTGCTTCTTGTTGTGTGCTTCCCTGCCCGGAAATGACAGCCTGAACTCAGCGATCGTCTTTGTGATACAGCAGAAACTATTACAGAAGTGCATAGAGCCCTTCTTCAGCTTCAAATGATTTTCAAGATATAAAAGCTTTCATGTTACTTGTTTTTATGTGTTGATATATTGAGAAATTAAAAGCATTAATTATGAGGAAAGGGCATTTTAGCTGTAGTATGCTAGTTCAGGAATACATGGAGGTAACTGTGTAAATACCGATACAATATCTATTGTCAGTGTTCACAAACATTAATGAGTGTAATGCAGTGTTCCAGTCCAGCCTCCTCGTGTCGCGCTGTCCTGTGCTTTTGCACTTTTAAACTACAGTGAAACCTTAGTTTCTGTTTGTAAATCACAATGTTTTTCTGGGGGAACTTTATCTTGTGCCACTATATACATGTATGTGGATGGCATGACGATGAAGCCCACTTAGCTTAATGAATCGAAACAGAGATTTTTTCTGTTAAACCTCTGACTAAATTCTCAACCACCCATGAAACCTATCAGTGCTACATGGCTGGGGTTATGCCACTCAGGAAGAGGAACAACCGAGTTTGAACTGAAGGTCAGCGTTGTGAGGAAATAATTAGTAAATTATTTGAAGCACGAGGGGAATTCCAGGTTTTGAAGGTAGTCAGTATTTCAGTTTGCAGTTTCAGTACCTGTATGTCCACTGCCATGTGGTGAATGTAATTGATAGGAAATTGAAATTGTACAGCTTAAACACCACAGTGGACAGGCATGGATAGTTCAGGCTCCGGAGCGCATGGGTATTTAGGATAAACAATCGCAAAGTAAACAGAGGCAACATGTGTTTAGGAAAATGTCCATATCTCCACTGGAGAAAATGGTGGCCTGTAACAAAGTCCTGTTGTCCACCCGATAACCAGCATGAATTGATTTGCATTCCTACCATTCCTTAAACAATTGCTGATATCAAGAGACTTTAATACTAGGGATTTGACAATCCATTTATTGCCACACAAACAGGCTGGTGGAATTTGGATTCATTCCAGTGCAGCTCGTTGAATAGTAGGAGAGGTGAGAGGGTGCAAGGCACAAGACATTCTTAGAACAACCTAGTAGCACAGAAGCCCAGTGACATTCACCAAAGTAACTCAAAGTAATAATATAGTCATGCTTATATTTCTGTGATATCTACTTTTCAGGTCATTACAGTCTATACATTCCCAGACTTACCCCTGTAACATTTGCTTTGTAGTTATGTGTGTTTCTGGACATTTTTGATAATTTAATCAAAACAGCATTGCAGTGATAATGAATATGTTGTATTTTTGCTTATATATTTATTTCAGAGTTATCTGATCTTTGCTTATAATGGAGCAGACCACCCAGAGCTACGTGCTTTGGTAATATTGGAACAGTGTGATAGTTTGCAAGTGTTAAGTATAATCTAATTTGACTTTAAAAACCTTTGGAATGCTAATCGTCGACTCGGAGCCATTTGATAATTAGTTTAGTCGTGACACCTATAGGTAACAGAAGACATTTTGTCATCGTCGGTCGTCTGTCGCCTTGTAAGTGTGTGTTTGTTGAGCAGAAGGGGTTACTCAGAATTCATTACAGCCACAACAGAGGTCTTAAGAAGCAGTGCTGTCTGTGGTTTAATTAGTTAAATTAGTAAGCTGAAAGTAGTGGAAGAAGGGACTGACCAAGGAGTTTGCTCAAATTGCCGCATGCTTCAGTCTGCTGATGCGTGTTTAGTTTGCCATGAGTTTCTGCTGTGGGGGTGTTTTTCCACTGGAGATTTTAATTATATCAGTGTTTTGGCTCTATCACTGACATGTAGTATGATGGAGCATCCCCAGCTGCTAAGGATACCATGCTTATGAGGACTCCTGTCCCACTGGGTCTCTGTGGGTCTGATGGTTCTGGCTTCTCGGTTTTAAACCGTTTAAAATAACCTGAACAGTGAATTTGCAGCTCTTCTTTTTCTGTTTCCCTTTAAAATACGGTATCAGTCATCGCCCTGCGATGTTGCTCTCATTTTATTTATGACCACTGTGACTGCGGGAGACCTCATTGGTGGACTTCTCTTTTTTTCCACTCTTGTGGAAGCCAGGTATGTCTGCACATTCCCGGAGTGTCCTCTGACGCCCGCATTCCCCGTCAGTGAGCGCGTGTCCTGGGAAGTCCGAGCACAATCTGGGACTCTTCGGATTCCTGGCCAAGTGATAAATCATTAACAAGTGATAAATCATTAACCTCTAAAATGATTGTTAAAAGGCATAGCACAGATACATAAATGGTGCCATCCAAGCTTAGATTTTTCAGTCCTCATCATTCGGCTGCTCAGAGATGGACGACGTCAGGTCCATCTGAGGATCTGGGACTCTGAGCTGCATAGCTTTGCAATGAAAGTCTTTTGCGGAAGGTTGTCCCGCATACAGTGCTGTTTGATTTGAGAAAAGTTGTCTAGTTTTTAAAAGCATTGACTTGTGATTAATTATTTTTTTATACTTTTTAATTCCATTTACTTTTTGTTTTGCCAAACTTGATTAGAAAATGCTAAGGTTAGTTATTGGAAGGAAAATAACATGAACCCATCCAACCATATATTTTTTTATGCTGCTTATCCTGCATGAGGTCTCCGTGAGTGTGGATCTCAGGATATTCCAGCCGACTGAAGAATACAAAGTCATGCAAGCGATTGCATACAAAGGGCCATTTAGAAACATGTTTGCGGATTATAGAAGGACGCTTTTATACACACACACGCTCATACACACACACACATGCTCATACACACACACACACGCTCATACACACACACGCACACATGCTCTTGCACATGGACATACACAAATACATACACACGCACACACACACGGTCATACACACACACGCACATACACACATGCATACACACGCACGCTCATACACACACACGCACACGCTCATACACACACACACACACGAGCACACACACACAGCTGGATTCCATCCCAAAGGTGGAACCCACACCTCTTGTATGAGACCACAGTGTTATCAGGTCATAAGATGCTTTTTTTTACCATTTAAGTGCAGTCACATAGGAATTTAGCAGTTCTGTCTATCTGGTCTTGCTCTACATGAAACAGGCACATGAACGATTGTTTATTATAGACCACAAACAAATAAAGTGCAGGTGGACAGAACAGTGGGCAGGAGTAACCCCCACTCCTGTTCAAACAACAGAGTTATATTAGCGGCCATTTTCTAAGCATCATGTGACGAAGATCTGCTCCATCTCCCCAGACCTTTGACATTCCAGAGACTGTTATTTCATTTGTACCGACAATGTGGGATGTCAGCTAATTGTAACTGAATGCATTACTTTCGTATATCTTTAAGGAGTTCATAAGGTAAAACCTGTGCACTGAGAGACATGCAATACAACAGGCATTAAGAAAACAAACAAAAAAAATTAAGAATGCACAAAAAAACAATTGAGTCATTCTCTCTGGCATCATGGGATTTTCATCTGTTGTCTGTCATTGGCCTTGTTGGTATAGACCCTGAATATGCATGAAACACCCACCTAATTGCTAAATCCTTAATTAGGCTGAGCAGCAGCTCTTGATGTGCTGGTGAAATAGACTTATTATAAGTATGAAATATAAATAAATAAAATTGATAGCTGAAAAAACTGCTAAATTCCTTAACTTGATGTACAGCTCTGGAAAGACCACTTCATATTTTTCATGAATCTGCATTTTAAAATCCTGGTTTAATCGTGGTTCTGCTGGCAGAATGATACTGTAAGCAGTAACTGCTTTCAGGATCGACATTTCTAAGACTGTAGTTCACAAGAACAATGGGAAGCAGGAGACACTGGGAATGACGAAAAACTAGCCAAGTAGAGGGCAGAAGCATCTATCTGATGTCAGAGATATCTGTCAACTTAACCGGCAGTGCCTCATGAATCGTAGGATGACATCAAGTTAACTTCAAAAAGAGCAAGAAATATTAAGTGCAGGTGTGAAGTGAACTGCTAGGACAGTTCGTATCAGGCTCCTAGAAACCGGACTGAAATCCCATAAAGCAAGAAAAAGCCCTTCATCACTGAGAAACAGAGAAGAGCCAGGCTGGAGTGTACATTTTATGTATATTTAACACAGAATAATACCCAAAAATTAAGAATTTAATTAAAAATGTTGCTGTGGTCTTGTATTAAATTCCAGAGCTGCATACTGCCTCTGTGGCCTGGAGCAATTATGGCTTGAAAAACACAATAAAACCCTGAGAAAGAGAAACTGCACAAACACTTAGATACTGTATATTATATTCTTTTATGCTTGTATTCTTCATCCAGCCATCTCCTATAGGCACTGATACTTTTTGGGGGGGGGTGGTGGTCTGGAGCTTATCCCAGAGGCTATGGGCGCAAGGCAGAGAGCAACCCAGGATGGGGCATCAACCCATCACTGTGCACGATCACGCACCATTCACTCACTCACGCACCATTCACTCACGCACCATTCACTCACGAACCATTCACTCACTCACATACCATTCACTCACTCACGCACCAT
>JAABNY020000039.1:25329790-25363112 GCA_015164015.2 Brevimyrus niger
TCACTCACTCACGCACCATTCACTCACGAACCATTCACTCACTCACGCACCATTCACTCACGAACCATTCACTCACGCACCATTCACTCACTCACTCTCGCACCATTCACTCACGAGCCATTCACTCACTCACTCTCGCACCATTCACTCACTCACGCACCATTCACTCACTCTCGCACCATTCACTCACTCTCGCACCATTCACTCACACACGCACCATTCACTCACTCACGCACCATTCACTCACTCATGCACCATTCACATCTAAGGACAGTTTGATCATTCCTGTTAATCTCATCATATTTTCTGATTGTGGTACCCAGAAGAAACCCTGCTGTGTCGACACAGAGTGAACAGGGCAAACTCCACACATGGAGACACGCCGGAGACTCACACGCTGCTCCAAGAGGTGTTAGCGACAATGCTAACCATTGCGCCACTATGTATTTTTAATGTTTTTGCATTGATATTTTTACCATTTTATTGATTTGTTTTGCATTTCCAGGGCCGCTGTATGGCAGCCTCATCTGTTGGAATTTAAAGGGGAAAACTGTTAAGGATTGGATGGTCATTCAGGTCTCGAACATGCAGCGTAGTTGATTTGTCCTTCGGTCAAACCCATTGTCAAGTATTTTATTTATAATCAAAACATTGAGGTCAAGTGGCACTGGGGTTTATTATGTAAACATAGAATTCACACAGGGTACTGCTACTCCCTAGAAACACTGGTGCAAACGGATTTCATACTACAGGCAGTACATTAACTGGGGCTAGACCTTCTCTGCATGTTCTCTGCACGATCAGAGACTTCTTAGCTGTTCAGGTGCACTGGTCAGGGTAGGGAGTGCAAGTTTACCCTCCAAAATTTCAAGTCTGCTTTTAGGTCATTGTTTGGCACATCTCAGCAGCATTTGATTTTGGCTGGTTATTAAATCAGATTGTCTTTTGGCTCTTCTCCACATGAAAAACCTGTGTCTGAGTCACACTACAGAGAGGCGTGAAGCTTCAGTGCTTATGGTCAAGTTATGATAAATGATGTATCACGCTCAATTTTGGACTTCCTGTAATGTATGACATATGTCTGAGCCACTCACACTTTGCTCTCATCTCCTTGGTTTCAGGTCGATTTTGGACCTCTTCCTTCTGGATTAGGGGGCTGTCTGTATTATTTGATTGTTATACATATTTTTTCCACCACCAACATTTATGATTGCTGGATGCCTTTCTGCCTTATTCTTTTAGTTGGGATGGCATTTATAATGTCATCAAAGACTTTCCAGAAATTGAGCTTGCCTGAGTATTTGATAGTTCTTCAGATGCTGTTACATTTTCCCCAGTTATTGATGCATCACCTACATCACAGGTCACTAACAGGCAGACCGCGGTTCTGGCCCAGAAGCTGTCCTATACGGACCAAGACTGATAGCCAAAACAGAAAGTTCTGATTTAAAATCTGATGGGGAGCTTCTGTTTCAACCGGTGCAGCTTTTGCAGGTAGCAGATTAGCATTAGAACTGCCGTTTCCCGCGCCAATGAACATCAAACGCCTTTAACCGGCAAGCAAGTCGGAGTTTGGCTTATACAGCCCTTTGCCTGCACTAATGTGCCATTACTGTTAATAGCAGCAGCGAAGCTGTATAAAGTGATGTTTTTTGTTATATAAGTCAACTTAGGTGAATCAAAAAATTTACGTTTTCACGGTTGTTATGCATTATTCCGTTATAAACCTAAAATTAGCTACGTCAAAAGTGTATTTACATAGTTAAATATAAAAGCTGGCTATTTACATATGTGTGTAGACATCCTATATTTAAAATCTCACTCCAGCCAGCTAGTTGAAGATCTGTCCCGTGACAAGAAATATTGTGAAAAAGCATTTGAATTGTACTGAATAATTTGATTTGACAGTCAGGTATTGATTACATGCAATGTTGATACAACTAATAGGCTACCTAAATATATATCACACTAAATAGTTAGACATTATGACCTTCCGGACCTTTGCTCCAAGACATTTTCTCGAACTGGACCTCTTTAAATTTTAGTTGATTACCCCTGACCTACATGATTACCTCTTTTTTTAAATGAACCTTCATACCTTGTTTTTTGGTGATTGTTTGCTTCACAAACATCTCTATGCAAATAACGTTTATACAGCTTACAATTTAAAGTAATTTACTCAAGCGGCATTGTAATGAAGCATGTCTGGCTAAATGCCTTGCTCTTTATAGCCGTTAATTATTCTTATTTCTTTAGCAGCTGCAGCACCAGCTGCCTCATGGGCGTCCTTATTGACGTTGGGAAAAAATAATGTTGTTTGTTAGCATAACTGCTCAAATTAGCCAAGCGCAGTAAGGCAGCCCTGCAAAGTGCCCGCCCAGACGCTGGCATTTGAAGAGCTGACCAGTGTAGGTGTCACAACAAGGCCCTGTTGTCCCAGCATGGTGAAGCTCACCACAGTGGCCTCTGAGTCTGTCTGACCCCCAACCCCAATGAAAGGAGTGAATCTTTCTCAGGCTGCTTGTCCTGACGCAGAGGGCTGTCCTATTTAGGAGCCTAGGTATCTGGCAGTATGCTCAGGTGCTGTGGTGTTTTTTTCCCTTCCTTTAAATATAATATCATATTGTCAAATAATATATTTAATCAGCTTGCCGTATAATTTGTTGTCAAACACCCCAATTAGTACCTAAATGCAACAGTTGCCCCCCGTTGTACGGTTGGCTTACAATTTCTAGTCATTGTCAATTTCAGAATATAATGAATGGAAGATCTTGTTTCTGCACGCTCTTCACTCCAAACCAGTCCACAACGCTCCCTCCAACCAAACAGCCATGTTAACTGGAAGTCACACAGCCAACCAAACTTTCATTTCCTCAGTACGTCACGCATGCATGAATCTCAGGTGGCAGTAGATCAGCAGCCATCTGCTTTAGAATAGGCAACATGAAAGAAACATGAAAGGTGCCAGTGAAATTTTGCCACTTCTGCGGTCAAGTTACCGATTTATTATTGTCTTCCAATTTATTTTGCTTTGCACAATCCATCAAACCACATATTGACAGATGCCTATCAAAATATTTCTTGCTTATGTTTTCTACTGCACTGCAACAGGCAGTCAGAACAAAAGGGAACCTGGAAAAGGCTACATGAAAATGTACGACTTTCACTTGCTATGTTTAATAATAGGTCTTCATGAGAGATATTCTGCCGTGTTAATGAGTCTGAATTGTTTTCGGTGACTCCTTGTAAGAGAGTCAAGCGGCCATTTCCCCCTTTCCACACAGCACTTTCTGCACAACCTTTGATAAGCTCTGATAAACGGAGAGTCACCAAATGGTAGATGTTTAAGTAGTAGCTGACACTTCGATGTCATGCGTCACTGGTGGGATGTGGCAGCACGTAGAAGCATGCCTGATATCTGTTAAAGGGAAATAAACTAGTGCAGTCGTGACTACTTATGCTAGGCCTGTTGCTTAATATGTTACTCCACTGAAATTGAAGTGCTTTGTTAATGTTTAGTGGACTGGACATGCTTGTGCCAAGTTGTTGTGTAGTAGTTCACATGGAAAGTCAAGATTAGGTATTGCTAAGACTGGCTGAGAAGTGGTCGGAGTGTGAATTCAGTTTATTTTATTGAATTTAAGTTTTATTTTTATTGATTCGGCACCTGCTTTGCATCACTTTTTTATTTGCTCGTTTATTTTTTTACCCCCCGGGGATTTTCTTTCACCTAGCTGAGTTGCTAAGCTGGGGGCTGGCTGGAGGGTGGCAGTATGATCGGTGTTTTTAGCTTATGGCATGGGGAAGCATTTCACTGTAATCGAGTGACTCTTAGACTGTCACTTTGTTGGTCAGCTTTCTCACCACTAGTGGTCAGCGTTCTCACCAGTAGTGGGCAGGATCGATGACCTCAATTAGCGATTAACCCAAGTGATTTGACAGCATGGAGTAATGATCTTCACATGACCTTCTTTGGCCCCCTAGTGCAGGGCTATTTAACTCAGGCCCTCAATTCCAAATCCAGGCCTTGTTTTCAGTTCTCCCAGGTAGTAAATTTAATAATTACTGATTCTGATTGGTCAGAGGCTTCACACCTGGCACTGCTGGGAAACCAGCAGGGCTCGGACCTCGAGGACCGTGATTTGAATAGTCCTGCCCTAGTGGATACATCTCATTAGTAGGATGAGGGAATTTCAAGCCACTATGGCTTTCACTAGAAGTCAGCAGGGCAGGATAACATCAAGGTTAGCCTGTGGTGTTGTTGCCTCTGGAGATCGCTGCAGAGGCTCTGCGTTCTCACAGCGCTGTGTGTGCGACCATTCCTATGGCAAAGGCTTTGCAAAGGCTGGCTGCTATGGCTGCTTTCCACTTACCTCAGAGGTTGATACTGGGAATGATGTCACAACCGAGTTAACTGTGTTCCAGTACAAGACTTTAGGAAGCCATTTAGCAATGCCAGTTCTAGTCAGGTTCACCGTTAGCTATGGTTAGCAATATGTGTTGTTAATAATGCATTACTGTAGCAACAACTCCATAGATAGCAGCTGAACAGTAGTGTATTATTTCTGTTCTGTCGCCCCTCGACTATGGAACACCCTCCCGGACCATTTAAGGGCACCACAGACTATTGAAAATTTCAAAAAGGACTTAAGACATTTCTTTTAAACAGAACTTGTGGATTTTAATTAATATTACAGGCTACAGGTGTCTTATTTACTGATCTACTTGTTTTAATTGTTGTTTTAGTAGGCGTCTATTCGCTTTCTTTAGGATGACTTATTTTGTGGCATTTTAAGATTTATTTTAAATGTGAAGTGCGTTACAAATAAAATCTATTATTATTTACGACCAATTAAATTTTACACAGACAACACATAAATGCTAATAAACAGTATATAATTGTATCTGTAGCTTTTACTTTTGTTGATGAAGGGAGCAACCATCTTGAATTCTGAGGTCAGGGTTGCAGAGGTTCCTCTGACTTGCCAGTTCAAATGAAACACACTGTCACCAGAGGTTGTTTAAGACTGAGAATAAGGGGAAGCGCACATAGATATCGCCATCACCTTCTGTTGCCTTTAGTACAAGTCTGACTTGTTTTGAAATTTGAGACCACTTTGGGCCTCTGTTATTTCATTGCAAATAAATCAGATATGAGACAGATGAGATATAGCGTTGATGAAGCTATTTCATCCAGATGGATGTTTCTTCCATCCTATGCAGTGGTCTCAGGACAACACATGTCTGACTTTTCTGTAATGATACACAGTATGAAGTCACCGTTTTGGTGCTAAGATACTCAGATCTGTTCTCTGAGCTGTCAGTAAAAGGGGGGGGGGATTGGCAGCAGAATGTCCCCATTGTCTGTTTGTTACCTTAGGTGGATGGAGGCCTGCCTGGACGAGGAGCTGCCCCCCACCACGGAGCTGGAGGAAGGGTTACGCAATGGCGTCTATCTCAGCAAGCTGGCCAAATTCTTTGCCCCAAAGAATGTATCTGAAAAGAAGATCTATGACAGGGACCAGTCACGTTACAAGGTACGAAGCCTGGATAGGGGAAAAAAAGAAAAAAAAAACACATTATGACCTCATTCCTGACTTAAGTCATACTATTTAATCAGTACGATTCTGTAATACCATGAGCTCACAAAAATATGATCCAGACAACGTCCAAACAGCAGAAAGGGACCATGAAGAAAAAATAAACAGAAGTCTGGTTATCACACTGCAAATACAATTACGTTATTAACAGACTATAATATGCATCCTGGACATCCGAGTGCTCGAGCTGTAATAAAAGCTGCAATCAGTGTGTCTGAAGATAGTTTGGCAATAACTCCATGTTTTGAAGGCCCCCTGTGCGGCTCAGATGCAGGGTTAATGGGAAGTGCAGTGTTACACATTGTTTCTTTGTAGCACGCCGCTGGGTTTGCCCTGACAGGGGCACACCGGCCAGTAGGAGCCTGGTGGGGGCTCCATGGGCCAGTTCTAGTCAGGAAGTCGGGGCAATAATCTTCCTCTTCTCCTTCACTGATATCCCGCTTCCTGCAGACGGCTCCCTCTTCATGTTTTCCAGCTGCTGGAGCTGGGCTGACACAGCAGTCGCTAAATGAAGTCCCCTGCCCTCCCCCCCCCCCCCTCACACTCACACAAGCATTGACTAACGCACCCACACACCCCCTGAGAGCTGGCCTCTGCAGCCATACAATAAGCATTGTTATCATAATCAACATAATGTGGCTTATATTCAAAATAAGTCTGCAATTAAGATTAGAGGTTAGCTGTTACTAATGCTGAATGCAGTACAAAACTAACCAAAAGATGTACTAGTTGCTTGCTGGAAAACTGATACTGCCTGTTTAGTAGTTGGGGGTTGTGAAGTCACTACAGTTACATTGGTGGTTCTTCTGTTGCTGTTTGTTTGTTTTTGGTTTGCCCCCTGCTCTCCCCCTATTGGCCCATGGGTGTGGTACGCGGCCTCCCAGTCAGGCGGTCTCTGTTTTTTTTCCCCCCAGCGCACCGGCCTTCACTTCCGGCACACGGACAACACAGTGCAGTGGTTGAACGCCATGGAAACGGTGGGGCTACCCAAGGTACGGACACCTGTGTGTCATGCTATACTACTGAATCTAAGCCCTGAGAGGCAGATAGCAGACAGGAGAACTGCAGTACAGAATCAGTTACACATTTAGAATAGAGCAGTGATACTTTATCCATCCCCATGGGGAACATGGGTAGTTTTCACCTGTCCTGTTTTGCTCTCCATGCGATACACTGACATATAGGTGAGAGCTAATTTGGGGCGTCACAGCATCCCTGGGGCGACTGGGCTTGGGCCTTGCTGAAGGATACAGTGATTTCAACTGGTAAACTGGTCATTAGCACAGAGTCCTACCCCTCCTTAGTCCCAGATGTGTGTGTGAACTCCATTCTTTGTTTTCATTGTAAACACACCTTTGCAAGTCTTGCCACAACCATTTCATCCATATGTGGGCACAGACTAGATTAGTTGGCATTAGCTGGCAGGCTCACAGTGGGAAAGGCCGATCTGGCCTGGGATTGTACTGGGAGAGAACAGCTGGGAAAGCGGCTGGGGGTGCTGGATAGCTATCAGGTTGGAAATGATAGTTTTACACTCTATATCAGTCCTCTTATCATAGTAGTTTTTATAATGGTTATTTAAAATGAACAGAATAGGACTGCTGTTAAATATCTAACTAATGGCGCTTTTCCACTGGCCCGTACCCATCTCATACGGCAAGGAGAGAATGTAGTTACAGCTTCAGTTTTCCACTGCAGGAGGGTCGGCTCCGTAAAGGCGTTGCTGGGTTTGGAGAGCAAGTGACGTAAAAACCGAAGTGGCAAATATTTACTGTTCACACGGTGTACATCATGATTTACTGTGTGTGCTAATTTCCTAATTTTCAAGCACATCTGTCAGAATCGCTGTTATATTACCATCAAACACTACTGGAATTAGCGTTCACTTGCATTATGAATCCATTCCGTTCATCTGTTCCATAGTACTTTTTTAAGTAGGAGGTTGGAAATTTTCAAGTTCCAGTTTTTTGGAAATGCATTGCAATGTGTGATACGACTAATAATGAATAATATATAGAATATATGCTTTTTCATTTGGATAATCCATGCACCAAATTCTCTGTGCATTACGACCAGTTTGATGGTGGTGATGTAACCAGCTCGGTTTGGTCACGCTCGGGTACAGCTTGCATACTTTACGATTGAAAACTGCCAGTTTCAGTGCCGGGCTCAGGCACGGTTCGGTTCTTGGTGGCAGTGGAAAAGCACCATAATAGTTGAGGCCCCGCCCATGAAAGGAGAGCTGCTGGCCTGCTGCTCTTTATGGAAATATTTCTGTTTTTGCACAGAATGTAAAAAAATAAAAACACAGTTACCTCATTCAGTGACGATGAGAACATGTGCAGCTGCAGCTTGATGGTTCATAACTGATTAATGACTGGTGGGTGTTTCCCTTGCAGATATTCTACCCTGAAACAACAGATGTGTATGACCGTAAAAACATGCCCAAGGTGATATACTGTATACATGCTTTAAGGTAAGAGGATGACATGTTTGCATTCTCACCTCCCCCCCCCCCACCTGCTGATGGCTGCATAGATTACAGGTGGCTGGTTTAGACCTACAGAATGTGGAGAGAATATCTGAAACGCCACGTGAAAGAACTTTAATTTTGAACTAAATCACAATTAGAAATTTGAGATAGACAGGTGAGTCATATACTGTAAATTAAAATGTCAATTAGCCGTATGTGTCACATAAAAGATGAAAAAAATGTTGTTTGCTGTTTCTGTTATTTTGTCCACCCTCCGTTATTATGAATCTTTATTAAATCCATTCAACGTAATAAAGTTGTCTAAATATGTTAAAAATTAATTAAGAAATTAATTAAGAAACTTAAGATTTTTCCCTAAGCCACCCATTTTATTGTATATTTCAAATATTTATGATGCTGGATATTTCACTGTAGTATTTCAGTCAAAATTAATTGCAGTCCTGAATTGCAGTTATTTATTTCAAGGGTTTTAACATTACTTGTGTCATCAGATAGAAGAACATGTTGCAGCCCTTGAAATGGAAGCCATTCTTCCTTTCGCGTTTATTGTCACTTCCTGCCGAACGGCCCGTCTTCCTCTTGGTGTTTATCAGGCACAGAGCCGGGTTGCTTCACCTCCCCAGCTCGTGTGTAACTAGCTGAACACATGCAGTCTGAATATCATGGTTTCCGCTGTTACTGAAAATAGACCAATGCGCGCTGCGTATTGAGAACATCTGACACGTTTTGAAACGCAGACGTCTTCAGTGGGAAAAGATCCGGGTCCCCTATGTGGTGACAGAGACGAAAGGACTCCGCCGCCTGGTGGCCGTTTGAGAAGCGGACAGAGGCGCGTCACTGGCGCTGTAACCAAGCTGAACGCGCGGGTTGGGTTACACGCCGGTGTGCCGGCGGAAGCTGGGCCCGGCAGCAAGCGGGGGACAGTTTAAGTAGCTCATTTGTTAATTAACCCCACGGTGGCAATAATGTCTGTTATCTCCCACACTACATGGGAGGATGGCGGAGGGAAAACAGAAGCCCAAATGAAAAGAAAACGTTTTCACTGCAGTGGTATCTTAGGTTTCCTGCCAAATGTTTCTAGGGGTTGTCCCTCAGTGAAGTCAGGTTTAACAAAATGCTCACCGGTGCCCCTTTGCAGTGGGAGTCAACCGCATCTGGCACAGATCCCTGTCTGCAGAGTAAGCAGTTACACAACTGGCCTCCAGCGAAGCCAGATCTGATGGCAAACTTTGGCACTATTGACCTGTTTTTGCTTCCATCTGCAGGGTTCAAAGGTATTATGCAGGCATCCTGGCCTGTGTTTTGTCATGTATTCAAACCTTAAAAAAATAACCTGCTGGCTTCTAAATAATTAATACGGATTTACAGAACACCAGCACGGGCATTAAATTTTAACGCAATTTACAGTCCTCCTGTCTCTAAAAGCGCATGGAAGCTAATTAGAATGGATAAACTTGTTTGTGTTTTGCTTTCTGAACACTGCCCTCTTCTGGAAAGTTGTGCTACAAACACAAAAGAAATCTTGTCGTTTTACCAGCCCTCTGTCTTTCACTTAATGGTCTTTAATATAATCTTATTAATTCTCAGCTGTGTCTGGTGGGTTTTTTTTATGACCAGCATTTGAAATGTGATCACTCATCTCATCTAATTTGATTTTATTTATGTTTTAATGAACTATAGCCCATTTGCTGTAAAAAGAATTTGCTGTATCAGTCGCAGTCTTTTACAGTATGATTATAAAACAAGCTGCTTTTTTGCCATTTCAGCTTATATCTTCACAAACTGGGAATTGCTCCGCAGATCCAAAACCTTTTAGGCAAAGTAGACTTTACAGGTAAGAAGTCAACAAAAGAATGAGAAGATTTTCTTTTGTGGGATGGTGTTTGAATCCTGGAGCTAGCAGACTGATGTTGCCGTTGGGCCCTTGGTCAAAGCCCTTAACCCCAATTTCTTCAGGTGTGCTGGACTCTGGCTGCCCCTCAGTGTGATCCCCAAGCTTCCTCTCAATTGTAAATGTGCCTGTGACACATGGAGAGTGAGATGGGATAGGCATAAAACAGTTTCCCCATGGGGATTAATAAAGTATCACTACTCCATTTTCTAATTCCAATTCACTATTGACATATATATATAGACACTGTAGCAGAAAGTTCTCTATGGAGAAAGCCGTGTAGCAAAACGTGTGCAGCCTTATTATTAAATATTGAGAGGGATTCATCACTAAGCAAGTGACATAATGACATGGTTATTTAGAGAATGAACAGTAATCCAAGAGTGACGGACCCTCGGGGACATTTTGCTTTTTTATTATAACAACACACTCTTTGTTTATATAGTGTGTGTGTTTTTGTGTGCATGATTAATGATCCCAGTAGGGGGTAATATCAGCTAATTACCTGCTTTCTGGAAAGTAATTAATTTTTGTTGTTTTAAAAATGCACATTAATAGCTAATACCATGGTAGAGGCACAACATTTGTGAGGGTACAACAGATGAATAGCCTCAGGTTTGGAGTTTATGCTTTGGAGGGTGTCCCCCATGTTATTTTTCATGATTTCCTGATTATATTAAGATTTTGTTGTTCACACTTCAAATATTGAAACTTTATTGTGGACTGTTGAGTATTGAATTTTTTGGACATGAATGCAGGCGATCTATTTATTGTGCCACTGTATATGCTGTTTGTTGCTTAAAAATCATTATTATCCTTTTTTATTATCCTTAAACTTTATCCTTATTATTTATGTGAACTTCTATAAAACCCTCGCCTACCAACATTATCCATGTTGTGCTGCAGCTATTATAGGGTTTGACTCATTAGGCATCACTGGAATCATTTAATCGCTTTTTGTGTAATTTCTTTATTGCCACAGAGGAGGAGATTAGCAACATGCGCAGGGAGCTGGAGAAGTACGGCCTTCACATGCCAGCCTTCAACAAGATCGGCGGCATTCTGGCCAATGAGCTCTCTGTGGATGAAGCTGCATGTAAACAAACCTCTTATTTACTGAGCATCGTTCCTGAAAGAGGCTTTACAGTCCTTCATTATCGTTTGACTGATTTTGGAGACAAGGTTGCTTTTAATAATGCATGGAAAAAGTTGAGCCTGGATGGCAGGTTTTGTTCTGTGTTCCTACCCAGACTGCTTGCGACTTGGCTTGAAGGGAATCCCTCTAATCCTGATTCCCGTCTCGTTAGGGCACGCTGCCGTCATCGCCATCAACGAGGCCATAGACAGGGGTCTGGCTGAGGCCACGTTCAAGGCTCTGATTAACCCCAATGCCAGGCTGCTGAACACGCAGGATGCGTTGAGTCAGGAGTATCAGGACATACTGAGCCAGGCCAAGAGAAGCAAGGAGAAGCAGGCCTCAGGGACGGTAATGAAAGGCTTTGCTGCAGAAATGGCCGAAGTTCTCCAGTCTCTTCATGCTCTTAGTCCTTCCTTGTGCTGTATTTACTCTGCATTCCATTAGGGCTATATGTATTTTGTATTTATGCAAAATTGGTCACTTTATCAACCTAAAAATAATATATTTTTTGGTTCTTGTTTAGCGGTGTTCTGTGGCGACCGCAGAGAGAGATGTTTATGAAGAATTACTGATGCATTCGGAGATCCAGACCAACATTAACATAGTGAACAGTAAGTACTGGCCCAGAAAACTGGTACCCCCAGTTTGTACCTCAATTAAACTCACAGACTCTTAGTTTGAGTTGAGTGTAGTCAGAGTACAGCACAGTGACTGCCACCTCCTGCTCCGCCCAGATTCTACTCTTACACTCTGCACCAGAAGTGTGGTGTTCTGAGTAGCTTATAATGCTACAGTTTTGCATCAAGTGTTGTTTATTAAGTAAATGAAATATGTAACACTATTTAACAGCCCTGATCTTTACCGCAATAGCTGACCCACTTTCCATGTTATTTCCGCCCAGCAATTCATTGGTTTGGTTAAATCTACCCTCGAGTGCAAAGGACCCTAAGCTGCTTTAGCTGGAAAACCCTCAGACTGAATCTTTCTGCTCTATAGTCAGTGCAGTTCAGCACAAGTTTGCAGTATTAAATAAAAGATAGAAGACAGTTTAGATTAGATTAGGATAGATGAACTCAGTTCAGTTCTTGATGGACTCTGTTGCCTCGCTCACCTCAGCTCAGGTTGCAGTGCGAAAAGTTAATGAGGCCATTGCTGCCCGGGAAGAGGCAGCCGTACTAGCCAGTCTCAGGGCACCAGGACTGGGCCTTCTGGGAGTCGTGGACGCCAACTCCAACTGCTACCTGAAGCACTTCATCTCCTTCAGGGATCACAAGGTCCAGGTAAGCGGCGGCGAAAGCTCGAGGCAGGCTCTTACCCCTGTACGCGTCTGTCTCCCCTGTGCCCTCACCCTTCCACGCCGGTGACGGTGCTTGTGTGTGAGGATCGCTCTGTGTCCCCCGTTCCCAGCAGGACTCTGGCATGCCGGTACAGCTGACGAAGGAGGAGATCCAGCGGGTGGTGAGCTCCTGTAATGATGCTGCAGAGGCTGAGAAACAAAGTGAGATTCTTTCTTTTTCCTTTTATGCTTTTCTTTAGTCACTGATTTGCGCCCCACAAATGGTAAAACAAGCACACGCATACACACGCACACACACAAGCACCTACAAATGTATGCACTTTATTTATTTGTCTAAATAGTCAGAGTTTCTGCATTACGCTGGATGTTTCCCGTTTCATGGTTTCTGGTGTATTTATGCTGTGCCGTCAAAGAACCATGTGTACTTTTTGCACTCTGCAAGATTCAGCTCTGCCTTTATTATTCATCATACCTTTGTACCTTCTGCTCATATAGAGAAAATGCATTGAAACTATAAGGAAGAATAACAGAGGTATAGAGCAAGATGGCTAACAAGTTTTAGGATTTTGTGCTTGAAAAACATGAGCAGGAGTGTGAATTTCTTGCTTGCTCTGACTGTAAGTCACAAGCCACTTTGAGTGCCTAAATGTGCCTGGTGACCGGGAGGAATATGTTCTTGCGTTTTATGCTGAATGCACTCTGTTTGTTTGCCCTGTATTTAATAAGCTTATTATCATTATTAGTGACTTACATTAGTACTAGCAAGTGATAGTAAGGATGTATCCAGCATTTGAGAAGCTGTTCTGTGGCTGAGGAGGAGTGACAGATGAGTGGCTGGTTTGTCGTCACACAGAACAAGCGGCTGTGGACGCCATCAATGCTGCGATCCGGCAGGGAAGTTCTGTTGACACCATGGAGGAGCTACAGAAGCCCGAGGCCCAGATGCCCGTTGTGTACCCGTCCGCCGCCAGCCTGTACCAGTCCGAGCTCTTCGCCCTGCAGAGGCAGAACCCGCAGGTGCCCGTTCTTGCCAGTGCCCCCCCCACCGTTTACATTCACCACCATCATGTTTATCCCCACTTTCTAAATCCCTCCCTCCCGTCCTCTGACTGCCCTTTTGCTGTCCCTCACCGCACCCATTCTGTCATCCATACTCTTTCGCTTTTGTTCCTTTTTACTGGGTTAACGTTCATAAATCTTCTGCCTTTTTCAAGGCACTGTTGGATTTGCACAGTGCTTCACAAATGTTTTGTCCGGAGACCCTCAAGAAAATACTGGTCAAGTTTTAACCCCTTTTGATAAAATACAATTCCAGATAAATATTACTAAGGACAGACAGACGGACAGGTGGGTGGATGGATGATGACACCTTCATAAAATCATGTCATGCCCCCTCCCAAGTATTTGGCTACTCCTTGGGGACCCTCGCTCACTGGGCTGGCCCAGACACTGGTATGGAATGGGCCACCCCAAACGTCCTACCATCACTCCCATGTGTGCAGGTATACCTGGGCTACGACGAGCTGTCCGTTGCTGTGGAGATGCTGTCAGCGGTGAACGTGCTGAACGAGGTCCTCGACACCAAGGACCAGCAGGCCGTGATCGAGCAGCTAAGCGACTTGCCTCTGGGCTTCAGCAAGCTGGACCACGACAACCTCCAGAGGTGAAGGATGAGGACTCTCAAGTGCAGAGTAGTGGCCAAATGGAGTTTCATGAAGCACAACAATCCCTCCCTTAGGTGCAGAAAGAGTGGCGACTCTTCTAGTTTTAAATTAATTTCTGCTTGAGTCCAAGACCTAAATGGTGCTTTTGTCATGCTTTTCCATTAGTCTTTTAAAAAGATTTTACATTAACTGAACAAATAGGATCTGAATTACCATGTGACATTGAGAAAGGTTGCACAGTAATAGGAGCAGACTATGATATATTGTGTTAATTTCTTAAGGTATTTACTGACCTGCCTCCAACTGAGCAGCAAAAAGCACTTACTGCTTTGACGCATGGCACAGACTGTGCCACCAGCAGAGGGCGCTCTGTCACTGCTTTCTATAAAAAAATGCAAAATTATTAGATGGCTTTTCTGGCATCAGGTACTCGGACCACTTGATCACCATGAAGTCTGATGCTGCAGTGAAGGGGCAGGAATTTCTCACCTGGAATGACATGCAGGGCGGCATCGATATGGTCAACATGCAGGTTGAGGACGAGCATAAGCGTGAGTATCCTGGCAACATTATTTGGACAGTGGTTTTCAAGAGCCTGCTGTTCCCTGAAAAGTGTGTATATGTCCTCATCACTTCACCTGCCGAAATGTAAGCTTCTAGCCGCTTATTCTGATCAGGGTTGATGCAGAGGGGTCACTGGAGCCTGTCACAGGCAGCACAGGACACAAGGCAGGGCTGCATCCACAACGACATTCCAGTTAATAGATGTTATGAGCTGAAAAGGGGCTGTTAGCTTCCACAGCTTCCGCTTTGGGCCATTACTGTTGGTTTTACTTACTGACGGTCTTGCCAAATGTACATGATGGACATTCAATAGCATGAAAGCTGATAGTTCATTTACAGAATATGACCTTTTGCCATTTGTTACCATACACAGAAATGAAATGCTACAGAACCATTGTTCTATATGATTCTCCTAGTCTAAATTATGAATGAATTTACACTAGCTGGCAGTGTGTAGGACCCAGTATTGCCTACAGAAGTGATATTTTTGAACTATTTGGCCTTCCCATTAGCTCTAAAGGGTCTGGCCATTCTCCTCTGACCCCTTTCAAGATGGTGCAGCTCACACAACAGCTGTTGAGTGGATTTATTTTTATTGTACTGTAAACTCTAGACACTATAGTGTATGAGAATTCTAAGAAGGTGGCTGTTTCTGAGATACCGGAACCGGCACGTCTTCCACCAACAGTGTCAACTTTGAAAATCACTTAGGTTATGCATCTTAGTTATTCTAATGCTTAGCCGCACGGTAATTCATCCTCTTGATTCTGTTTGTGTGCAGTATGTATTCCATCTCAGCCACATTACTCATTGTTCGGAAAATCTGACTGTTTTTCTTTTTAATTAACAGGTGTACTTAATTATCTGCCACACCTTATGTGAGGTAAAGTTTGGCTAGAATTCTTCTTTTTTGCTGTCAGCAGATTTGCTTGATTTTTCTTTTTCTCCTCTTAAGGAATCATTGCAATAACTCAGATCAATGAAGCCCTTGATGCCGGAGATCCAGAACAGACTCTTTCTGCACTACTTTTACCCACTGCTAAGCTGCATGGGGTCAATCCTTCCCTTGCCAAACACTATCATGATGTTCTTCAGCATGCCAAAGAACAGATATGCAAGGTAGGCTATTACTGGGGCTAGATGTGCAGCTCTGCTGGTTACAGTGCTAGGTCTGTTTTTGGAAGGTCATAGGTTCAATCCTGTGGACTGATCACACCATTTGGCTTATGAGCAAGACCTTTAACCGCAACTCCGCCAGGGATACTGACCCACACTGCTCTCTGTCCCCAAAGTGGGGTGCAAAGGGTCTGTTCAGTACAAAATTAAGCTTAATAATATCTTCAGTAGGAATCTGAAAGTTTTTCCACAATTTGGTTGATTTACTGAGCATAAACTATATAAATAAAAACTAGCTAACAATTATCATTGTAAAGTTATACTTAGGAGTTGAGGAGCTTTCTAACTGGAGTCTCTGAAGCTGGTTATGTACTTTACCATAAATTGTCGTAAATCAGCATTGCTTATAAACATGTTACAGGAAGTTGTGTGTGTTTGGACAACACACTCACCACCTAGAGGAGTCATATGTTGCTAAATACTGAACATGACCGTCATATAGCATGCGCTGTTTAATGCGTTCCCACAGATTGCAGCGGGAAATCAGGGTTAGGGTTGTTATTGTCTCAGCCCACTACAGGTTTGTGTGGGCAGCAGACTGACTCATCCCTATTGCCGTGTGTCCCTGCAGAGTTCCGGAGACGAGTCAGCCGTCCTGTGGCTGGACCAGATCCAGGATGGAATCGTGACTGCAAACAAGGATGAGGAGGAGGCCTTGAAACGTGGGTTTCTGGCTAAATATGGGGGAGATCATCTCAAAAGGGCAAACTAGCGCTTTCCATTTAGGAGAGATGGGTTAAAATCTTGCACGTCTGCTTCAAATGAACTTTGTTCTCTTTTTGCTGCACTCGGCCTCAGAGGCTTGGAGGCCTGACATGCTAAATGTGAGAGGTGCAGCCAGCAGAGACTTGAAGTGAGGAACTGTCTCGTGACCTGCTCCCTCGGGTTTTTTGCTGCAGTGGCAAAGGCAGTTGCGGCCATCAATCGGGAGGTATCTGAAGGCGACGCCCAGAGCTGTCTGCAAGCTCTTCAGTGTCCCGACGCGGGCCTACGGGGGGTGCTGGTGGAGTGCGCAGGCACATACCATTCCAGCCTTGCCCAGAGGCAGGCACCCAACACTACAGAAGGTACCGTCTAACTTGAAGTCTTGCCCTTTTGTAGAAATGTTGCAGCTAAGTGAAATCAAACCCAAAAGCTTCTAGTAAGCAGATAAGTCATTGTCATGTCATGTGTAGACGAGCTATATTGCTTCTACGTATATCTTTTGTCAGACACGGAAAGTCATTAACATTCTTTACGCACGAATAATGTAATTGACGGTGTCATCACATAGAAAACCCCGCAATGGTGAAAGGGCACATGCAAGCTTTTGTTTCTTTTCAAAGGCCCCAGCAGCTGTACGTGGGTAAAACACAGGATCAAGGACATGTATGACTACTTCTACAACCTGCCTAGTGAGCAGGGGACGTGGGAGGAGCCTGAGGGCTTTGTGCATGATGGCACTCAGATGACTTGGGAGGACATCCAGGTGGGAAGAACACTCTGAATGCTAACCCTCAATCTGGAACCATGTGTGCCAGTGCTAACCTTTTTAACCTTTTTATTCTCCCCTAACCCCTCCATCCCTTTGTACATCATTATATAATCATTGAGCCTTTTCATTACCTCCAAGCTTCCTAATTTCTCAGTTATTTCATGGAGGCCTGGTGACCGATGTGTGCCACCTCTCTGGTGCTATTGAATGTCACTGCTTTCCCAGGGCATTGTGGGAAGCGTGACTGCGGAGTACAACCGTGAGCAGCTGTGGTTGGCCCATGAGCCGGTGGTCGTGCAGCTGCAGGCGCGGGTTCGAGGGTACCTGGTAAAGAAGGCTTACACTGAGAGGATGGAATACCTGAACCAGCAAGAAGCTAGTGTGATCCAGTTGCAGGTATATCTGTCACGTTTGTTATCAATCTATGCTAAAGAATTAGCAGGCCTCAATGTGAACTGATAGGAAGATGTTATTTGTAGACCTCTCTCCACCAAATCTGCTTCATGTAGTTTCTTAGGCCAACCATGCTTGTCAACATGCTATGTAAATAGTAAACTTTTAGTTGTTCTAATTGTTTACATGGAGAATTTGACCTCTACTCATTATAGAAAGTAAAGCTTAATGCTAATAGACTTGCTATTGTATTACAGAAATATACCTAAATTTAGCAATCGGGAAAAACACGAAGATACCTGACCGGTGACATATTTCTCTAGAAAAAGTTTTTTAATTTTTATTTTTTTTAAGTTTGTTTGATCCTCTTTCTGAGTATTGAGGTGATGTAATTAATTCTCACTGTGAATTCCTCTCCTACAGCAATATACCCATGTCTTTATTTTTTTTCAAAAATGCCTAAAGTGTTGATTGATCTTCTTACACCATGGTTTCTTTCTAAAAGGTTTACTGTCCCCATTAGTGATGCAGTAAATTATTTTGCAACATGTGGCCCTGATGCCCTGCAAGTTAGTCACTCAGTTGCATTTTACATTCAAAACTGTAACACATTGATGGCTTCTTTGGATTTTAATAGGCCTCCTGGAAGGGTTACAAGCAACGGAAGTCATACAAGGACAGACTGCGGGTCCTTCAGAATAATGTAGCTGCTATTGTGAAGGTAAACAATATTTAAAAAAGGGAATGCAGGTGACCATAAAGATGCCATGTTTGGTCTTCATAGGTACTGAGACTGCTTGTTTTCTTCCCTTCAGATTCAGTCATGGGTGAAAATGTGGAAGGCTAAAAGTAAATATTCCCAGAGGCTGAAGTATTTCAAAGATCATGTAAGTGGTTCTGTATCCAGTTATGTAATTTTCCTGTACATACACAGTCAGATTCATGGGGTTTTCCTGGATGCTTTTGTTAACTTGCATGGCTTCCTTGTGTGTGTGTGTGTGTTTTTGTGCTCAGGAGAAGGAAATTGTGAAGATTCAAGCTTTTCTGAAGGCCAATAAAGCACGAGATAATTACCAGACATTGAGTAAGTGAGACCCTCTGGCCGCTTCAGTAATGGTGTTAACATTCTGTGGCCTGACATTTGAATGACCTGACACGCAAATGGTTCAAAGCCTGATTCAGGAAAGAGTTTTCAGAAATACAATTGACCTGTTTTTCAGTTGTATACATTGAGCATTAAAATGATTTATCTTGTACATTTTACAAAAACAAAAGGACAAAGGTACAGAAGGTCTGTATAGAAGCAGATGGTAAACAGGGGTATTAAATGCTGGTTACCATAGAAACTGACTGGTGTTCAAAGACATAATTCTGAAGGATCTCTGTGGTCGATTTGTAATGTTTTAATTACAGTTTGTTAAAAGATGTGTGTGTGTGTGTGTGTGTGTGTGTGTCTACAGCGGGAGCGGAGAACCCCCCCTTGTCTGTGGTGCGTAAGTTTGTTCACCTGCTGGAGCAAAGCCCCCTGGACTTACAGGAGGAGCTGGACATGACGCAGCTGAGGGAGGAGGTAGTCACCAAGATCCGCTCCAACCAGCAAATGGAGAAGGACCTTAATCTGATGGACATCAAAATCGGTCTGCTGGTGAAGAACAGGATCACGCTGCAGGTACACGTGTTCCTCACTCTGCTTCTCTGTGGGTGTCGGGAATAAACAGAAATGGATCTGAAAGTGAGTGTAGGCACTTGGCAGTAACTGCCATCCCATCCAGGGTGTATCCTGCCTGCCTCGTGCCCTTGCTCTCTGGGGTAGGTTTCAGGCCCTCCTACAACCCTGGGCATGATAAAGGATGGATGGATGGATGGATAGATGGATTGATGGATGGATGGATGGATGGACGGAAGGATGGATGGAGGCGGGCCTTTTGCTCTGCTGCCCCGCGTCTTTGGAATGCCCTCCCAGACCATCTGAGGGCACCACAGGATGTAACCACTTTTAAGTGTGGCCTAAAGACCCACCTTTTTAAAAGAGCATTTCATTGCTGATTTTATGTGTTTTTATGTGTTGATTTTACTTTTGTAGCACTTTGAGATTTGCTTTAATGAAAAGTGCATTAGAAATAAAATTTATTATTATTATTGTTCCAAACTTAGATCATAAGATATTTTTGAAACAGGTTTTTAATTCCCATGATTTCACATTCCAATAAAAAATATAAGGTTTGGTGTCACTTTACAATTAGGCTACCCTTATAAAGGGATTATGAATGGTTTATAAACAGGTTATTAATTAGATTGTTGTAACACTTTGTAAATCATTATTAGACAATTATAAACAAGTTATACAAAGGGTAGCCTTACTGTAAAGTGGTACCCAAGGTTTTCATACTTGGGAATTCATAATGTGGATACATTCTGTCATGGTTGTATGAAACTCCTTACCTGCAATGACATGGCCGTGCTGTTACAGGATGTGGTGTCGCACAACAAAAAGCTGACCAATAAGAAAAACAAGCTAGGCAAAGATGACCTGACCATGGAAGGCCAGCAGGGCATCAAGGGCCTGAGCAAAGACAAGCGGAAGAAGCTGGAGGCCTATCAGCATTTCTTCTACCTCCTTCAGGTGAGTTCCCATGTTCTCCACTGCAGACATACATCCGTTCCAGGTAGGCTGTCATCACCACCATCATTAGAAAGACAACTTGTTCTTGAGCTAGCAAGCTATTCAAATGTCAGTGCGTGAGGTTTTTAGTGAAGAGAGATGGACACTAGATCTATAACCTGTGCTGTGTATGGCTGGGGAGCCAGCTCTGCCCTACCAGAAGGAAGGAGTGATATGCCAAGCTGGCATTCTTAGATCGCTGCTTTGTTTTGCACACAGACAAACCCTTCATACCTGGCTAAGCTGATCTTCCAGATGCCCCAGAACAAGTCCACCAAGTTCATGGACACGGTCATCTTCACACTGTATAACTATGCATCAAACCAGCGGGAGGAATATCTTCTGCTGAAGCTCTTCAAGACTGCACTTGAGGAGGAAATCAAGTGGGTTCCTACATAAGCTATTACAGGACTGAGATTTGTGTCACACACACTGTAGTGTGTCTCTCTGCATGTGCAAACCTTACAGGCAGTTTCTAATGATTAACCATATGGTATGAAGAACACACTAATATGGTTGTAAGCAAGGGCGTAACTTTTGGTTCAGCATGGGAGGGATTGAGGTCTCCACCCATTTAATGGGGTCCAGGGGTTGAATTGGCTGGTTTTGATTAATGGGGGGTTACAACTACCCCCCCATCCCACCATATAATATACACTCATGGTTATAAGGTATTATAATCAAATGTATTGAGACCAGTGCCCCCATTTCTGTAGGTCGAAGGTTGACCAGTTACAGGACATAGTGACTGGAAACCCCACGGTCATCAAGATGGTGGTGAGCTTCAACCGCGGCGCTCGTGGTCAGAACGCACTGAGGCAGCTGCTGGCTCCAGTGGTGAAGGAGATCATTGAAGACAAAGCGCTGGGAATCAACACCAACCCTGTGGACATCTATAAGTCCTGGGTCAACCAGCTGGAAACAGCCACTGGAGAAGCCAGGTGACTCATGGATTGTAAGAAAACTGTAAGGAAATGGAGTCATAACATTTGCTCAGAAACGCTTAGAGCAGTGTTACGTATGTTTTTATTTTTTGTGTTCATGTAAATTTTCCCTGAACCTTGATGTATGTATAGTACATACTATTCTACAAATCATTTTCACTCTCAGATGTAGATGTTACTGTAGTCACAGTACTTAAGTTATTAGTTTGCATTTTTGTTTAAAAGAAAAAACTTTTGGCAGCATTTTTGATATGTACTCAGCAAAAATGTTTCAAATAGAACAACTGTCCTCTTGCCGCTTTGTGTTTATGTGACTTTGCTGGGTGGTTTCAGTAAACTCCCATATGAGGTCACCCCAGACCAGGCTTTGACGCATGAGGAGGTGAGGACTAGGCTGGAGGCCTCCAACCAGAGCCTGCGATTGGCCACTGACAAAGTGCTCAGCTCCATTGTGTCCTCACTGGATAACATCCCGTAAGCACTGCAGTGACTGACACTGGCAACATATTGGGTCAACATCCTTTTGAAACCATTCAGTTTAAAGAAATGTTTTCTTGGCTTTTTATATAATAGGAGCATACAACCACTGTATTAAGTGCAAACGTTGTGTGCAGAACTGCATTTCTGAATGCACAGCCCTTAAGAAATTCAGCGAAAGTTGGTTACATTGTTACAGAGCTGGGTGGCAGCCCGTTGCATAAATACTGCTCACATACAGCAGGGGGTGCTGTGGCTGCAGCCATGGCTCTTTTTATGTCTAGGTACACTAATCACAACAGATGACTTAAGATAGGCCTGGAATGCAAATGGAATGAAAGCAACATTTCCGGCATCCTTTTAAATAAATTCTAAAATGTTTTATAAATTAGAACTATGTACAGTGGATTGTAAGACAATGCTGCATATATTTTCGATTAAATTTGTATATTTATTTCTAGTGATAATACTGTTAATTCATTATGTACTTAGGAAAGGTTAATAGAATGCAGTGCAGTGCAATATGATTTTCTGGTGATACACACATACTTAGAAAGTCCATCCCTTTTGTGTTTGTTTATGCCGCATCAGTTTACAGTGTACAGTGTCCTTTTTGTTGACATCACTGTTGGAACATCCTCACTCACGCTTTCATATTGTGTTTGTGTGTGTGTAGTTACGGCATGAGATACATGGCCAAGGTTCTGAGTAGCTCACTGCATGAAAAGTTCCCAGATGCTACTGAAGATGAGCTTCTGAAGGTACCCCCCCCTACACAAACACACCTCTTTGGAATTCCGAAATTTATTATATAAATTAAAGTACTATGTGAATTTGAGCTTTCATTGGTCCATGCCATATTCCTCAGGCAGGGGTGGTGTGGTGGAGATTTGAATCTTGCCCTCATCTTCCTCTTTGCACCCTGTACCCCAAAAAGCATGTGCTTACAGTATACTAACTGGTGTCCCTAAAAAGCCTGTTATATGAATATGTGTCCTGCCAGGACTGGCATCCCATCCGCGGTGTTCTTTATTTGTATTCAGGGATAGTCCAGGATCACAACATCCAGTGCTGAATAAGTGGTTAGAAGATGGTTAGCTATTTTTGCGGGTGAATGATGGTTTAAACCAGTGGCCTCCAACCTTTTACTTTTTTACAGTAAAATCAGTAATCTGGGGGGATAAGGAGTCGCAGCAGTATATTTTGCCGACCAGCTTGAGCCCCCGCCCCCCCCTTTCCTCACACTAGTTTTTTGCCCAAATCGGGGGTGGGGTTAAACTCCGTCTGGCATGTTCTGATGTTGAGAAATAGTGACTCACAATGTCTACTGCGTTTCCTCATTGTCAGGCTGAACCAGAATGTGTTTGTTTTTTCACCTGTTGCATAGGGGACTGGTCCTGTTTTATTATGGGGAATATACATTTTATAAGTTATTTATTTCCCATTTATCATTGTTTATATGTATTATAATTTGTTACATGCCATTTTCCATTTGATTCCCTTTCCAAGTTCCATTTTTTGATAGGAGCAGCACGCACATATCCAACTAATATGGTTACCACCCATTTTTATTGTGGTCCAGTACAGTACCGTTAAAATGATCTCTGTGTCCTGACAGATTGTGGGGAACCTGCTGTACTACCGCTATATGAACCCAGCCATCGTGGCTCCGGACGGGTTCGACATCATCGACATGACGGCGGGGGGGCAGCTACATTCGGACCAGCGCAGGAACTTGGGCTCCGTGGCCAAGATGCTGCAGCATGCTGCTGCCAACAAGCTGTTTGAGGGAGAGAACATGCACATGACCTCCATGAACACCTACATCTCTCAGACATACCAGAAGTTCAGGTGGGGCCTCCCAGTTCAAAACCACAGCTTGTTAGGCTTGTCATGCCTGGGCTACAGCAGTTTTCACTGAGCATTTCACATAAATGACCTGGTTGTTGGAGCGGAACTTGGCTAAACAACCTTTTCAAAGTGTCTTTTCCCTCTGATTGTGTTATTTATAGACAATTTAGAAAGCATTTGTCAAATTCTACCTCACTGCTTATCCCTAGTCTAGTGATGTAGGGATATGAGGTTTAAGTTCTTCATGACTTGCATTTTAAGAGTCACCAGCTGGTATGTACGGTGTCAGATTCCTAGCAGCTTATCTTTGGGAAGGGCAGTGCAGTACACAGAACATTCTTCTGCCTCTTGGTTAAACTGATCGGCTTGATCTCCGTCAGAAGCTACATTTTTCGTGCTGTATTTTACTGTGCTTCTTTCCTAAAAGTTATCCTGTGCAAATCACAGGATTACGGGCAACATGGCCAGCACACTGCAGATCTTGGTCACATTCGTTTTGGCTAAGGATCATGTGCAATTGATATATAAGACTGTAGTGGGACCGCAAGGACGTGTGTGTTAGGATGTCCCTTGTGGTAACACCCATTCCTTACCAGACCACATAACCTTCACAAATTTCCACCCTTATGGTATAATGACACAGGAAACGGTTAATGGAAAACATGTGTTTAAGTTTAATTCTGACATCAAACAAGAACTGAAAGAGCAATTGTCAGGAGAGCCGTTCTGAGAAGATGCTTAAGGTTCTAGATGATTGTGCTGAAAACCTATTTGAAGGTTATTTTTTTGTCTACTTAGGGCAATAGTTTCAGCTGGCTATGTTTTTCTCAATTCCATCTTGAACCCTGCAGATGTCATTAGACATTAGGTATCTGAAAATACATTAAGTAAAATATGAGAGTCATGCTAGACTAAGAGTTATTAACTGGGTGGAATTTTTTTTATAATGTTTTGAATTATTAACAGTGTTCTTAATAGTATTTGTAAATGTAAAAATTCTAAACACTAATGAACTCTTTATGCTGTGGACATTAAGTGTCCTGGCACCCTAAGTCAATTACATTTGATTGTGATTTGAAAATGTCAACATTATACCCTGGGCCATTTTCTTTCTTTGTGGGACTAGTTTCTTTGGTTGGGTGTATTTAGTATTGTGGTGTGATTGGCAATTAAGCATGTGGCTCAGTGGGCTAAGCCTGTGTGCCTGTAATCACAAGGTTGCTGGTTCAAACCCAGCCTCAGCACATCTTTGGGTCCTTGAGCAAGGCCCTTAACTCCCAGCTCCTTGGGCCTGGCTATGGGTGGCTCCCCTTTGTGGGCAGCTTACTCTACAAAGAGCAAGTTGATGGAGGCATAAAAACAGTTTCCCTATGGGGATCAATCAAGTGTCTATTTTTATTAAGCCTAAGGCACTGAGTGATTGTAGTGTGAAATATTTTGACAATATTTCAAGTTTACAATGTAACATGAATTGTCTCTTTTTGTGTGTTGATGTTGTTATTGCAGGGCTTTCTTCCAGGCAGCGTGTGATGTGCCTGAGCCTGAGGAGAAGTTCAATGTGGATGAATACTCTGATATGGTAACTCTGAGCAAGCCTGTCATCTACATCTCCATAGAAGAGGTCATCAACACTCACTCGGTAAGACTGGGAATCTCGTTTAAGGCCTGGTGGGTATTATATGTTATGAATGCACGATGTTATATAATGCACGACTGCAATATAGAGGACATGGGGGTCTTGCAGGATTATGGTTTCATGACGCAAATTTTATGTTTTCTCCAGCCCTGTACGATGCAGGCCTGGGTAAAGGAATACAACTGAATACCGCTACTCCTCATTTAGTGACTACCTTAGTTAGTGACCGTTCGCAAGTACGTAGGTAGTAAAAAAAATAATAATTTCCTACCAAATTTTACGACCAAATTTTGTATGCCATGTCGGAGTAAGAGAGATCTTTGGAGTAGAAGATACAAAATGTTTCTTTAAATGGTTACTTTGTGAAGAATAAAAGAAATGAAAGCAAAGTTGTCATGCCTGGGCTGCAGCAGTTTTCACTTGGCAAGCATTTTGCATAACGACCTAGTTGTTGGAGCAGAACTCGGGCCATTAACGGAGCAGTGAGCGTAGCTGCTGCTTAGTTCTCTGTTAATTCTATAAAGAAAAAAAACTTATATTTAAAGTGTCAGTATATATCCGATATGCCTTCTTTGTACTGATGTAGCTGCTATGCATTTGAAAAGGCCGACCTTCCCCCACTCTCTCACATTGTGCGCACGCATGGAAAACGCGCTAATCGGGTTATCTGGTGAAAGGGGGAAAAATGCAGTAAAACAGGGATGGAAACCGGCTGCCAGGAAAGACTGGGGGCAGCGCTCAAGAGGTGGCTGAGTCAACCGGGCCTGTCTGGGCTCTCTATCTTTCTCCCCCCAGCTGGTTCTGCAACATCAGGATGCCATTTGCCCAGATCGCAACGACGTGCTGCACGAGCTGCTGGGGGACCTGGGAGACGTCCCAGATGTTGAATCTCTTCTGGGTAGAGCTCATCTTCACTCACTTACCTTCTTCAGTCGCTTTTTCTTTTTCTTTACTTTTATTTAGCTGACATACTACCCTGTATGTGATTCTAGTCCTAAGGACCCGCACTGTATGCTGCTTTGTTCCAGATAACTAAATACTGATCTGACTGTCTTATTAAAGGCTGAATTCGATAAAGTCTGTCCTCCTCCCATAGTTACGTGCTAATTGTGATGGTGCCGTTGCTGAGGCATTGCCGTCGGCCTTTGTTTGTTCAGGAGAAGGAGCCATGGACCCCAATGACCCCAACAAGGAAAGTGTCCTCAGTCAGCTGGCCAAGACGGAAATCTCCCTAACCCTGACCAGCAAGTTCGAGTTGCTGGAGGGAGATGACCAGGATATGAAGGCTCTGATGATGAAGTGAGCTCTTGTCCTTTACTTCCATTTACTGGCAGTCATGCAGCACTAGTTACAGGAACAGCAGAAGAACTCTCGGTGGTCCAAGCATGTGGACTACTCCCTTTTTAACTATGTGTATGCCTGTTTTCCTGTGTACCTCAGTGTTTGAAGATCACCCGCGTTTGAAAATCATCCCCTGCTTATTCGTATTTTGCATTTTTTTTATTAACAGGGTAATTGGGAGCTCATTGAACAAATGAACAAATACATATACAATATAAAATAATACAAAACAAAAACATACTGTATGAAAAGTGTGATTTCTAGTTTTTGCTTTTTATATATGACTATTAGCAATCCCTAAATGCTATATAAAACTTTCAAATATATTACTTGTTTTTCTGTCTAAATAATATGTCGAAAAAGTTAAACAAACATCAATAAGTGAGGAACCAAGCAAATGAAAACTCTTTAAGCTTTAAGATCACAAATAAATGAAAACCTCAGCTGGTACCTGTAGTGGGAAAACATCTTTCTACTGTGCGTGACAGAGATTACAGTTATGACCATTGTAGTAGAATTTATATTCTGTCAAGTAGCTGTGGCACTGGGCACAGATTTGGAGAACTGCCTGCAGGGTATATCTGTGTCTGTCACATGACTATCTGTGTCTGTCACATGACTAGGCTGCCTGAGAGTTTCGCCTTCAACATGGCTTACACATGAGTCAAATCATAAATGCAACTGGACTGTTCCGGCTGACTGAGTCACCAGGTTTAACCCATGCAGGTAGCCTTAAAATAAGTACTGCTACGCAATGTTTCTGCATGTTACTTCTCAGTAATAGCATGGGATCATTGAAGGAAAGGACAATAAAACAAATCTTGTTTTACCTGTTTCTGGTTTATCTGTTTCTGCTCTTAAAATAATTGCTCGTGTTTGAAAGGGAAGTATACAGTGGCAGTAAATAAGTTTTATGGGCAAGGAAGTGACAATACAGATGTTTATAATTGTCCATAGTGGAAATACAAATCCGCTTCTGACTAACTGTAGCCGTTTTTGGAGATTCTCTGAATTGGAAAAGTACATCATTCTTGTCCACATTCCTAGGCTACAATTATTGTAGTGACATATTAACCAGAAAAGTTATAAGTAAACTAGTCGTAAAAGGTTGGACGAGTGGACGAAAACTTCGATGCTACAATCTTTTCCCTCTTGAACCTAGTGTTTTGGCCTTTTTTTGTTTCAAGAAGATTAGTAAGTTAAAAAAAATCAAAAAAACATCTTGTCTGTGTTCTCAGAACCCAACACACAAACAGGGGGTATTGTGGAAAGGTGGCCTAAAGCAGGAAATAGGAAACTGTGACTCAACAATGGCAACATTCCACTAGGTTCCATGAAAGTCAGTTTCCCTGGTGCCCGATGTTGTCTGAATCTTCACACAGCCTGGTTTCCTCTTTGAAAATGCAAACCAAAGCAGAATTTTTAGCACTGTGGATATTTTTAAGTTCAGTGAAATGGGGGTCGAAGGTGATTAATTACTTGGTTATTGTCTAGAAATAAGAATAACTTACTGTGTACTGTGGTTATATAATTCATTTAAATCTTTTATGTGCATTTTCACTCAATGTATTGATAAATACAACTTTCTGTTTGAATACATATGCCAGCCTGATTTAATATAGTGAGGAGTTTACATGAATTTAAATAGCTGTTTTTGTTTTTTTGCAAAGACTTGGAATACTTGAAACATTTTTTTCTGCATCTCTGGTGATTGATGATTATGGTCATTGAGTAATACATTAACAGGTGGAAGCACTTTTTTTAACTGATGGATACAAAGTTGTATCTTTAACACCTCTTCACTAGCTGGATAATATCTTTCTTGGTCTGTATATAAATATGGTATGATATATTTGAAATAGCAGTGTAGCTGTGGAAAAACAGTAACAAAATCAAAGTAGTCACTGGCTTCCACAGATAATTGATTCATGATGTTTGTGTATTTGTCATGTTTTGACACTTGTATGTCACTCTGGACAAAATGTATGTAAATGTATTTTTAGCACAAAACTTATAGCACAATTCTTAATGTTGAATTTGAAATGGTTTTAGTTTCTTGTTTTTGTTTTGTTTTGAAGTTGTATTTTCTAAACCATTTCTGGCCCACAGGACTAAGAAGCTGATCGTGGATGTAGTGCGGATTCAGCCAGGAGACACACTGGTGGAGATGCTGGAGACCCCTGCCTCATCGCTTCAGGTGTGTGCTTCCTCCACGTGTGTCTTCATTTTGGTCACCTCTCATTCTTCCTGCATTGAAATTTCTCCATAAAACTCACAGAGTGCTAGTGAAATGTATCTGCAACACATACTGCCTCAGTGAAGTTTTGAGGTATGAATAGTATTACTGAAAAATTGAAGGAGATGCACAATATAATATATACTCAGTTATTTCAAATCCGGACACAGAGGGGAACTCGTTTTTTTTCTTATTTGCTATTAAGCCTGTATGGTTTTCTTTAAGCACTGCCAAGTTCGGCTGGTTATATGTTTTGTTGTAGGATATTTGCGATGGCAAATAAAATCCATTCTGACATAAGTCTGTCTATGACCAACAGGAGTCAGAGCATGCAAAGGTCATTGAGAAGCGTGCGGTTCAGGATGCCCAGGTGCCAGATGGGATGAAAAGCAGTCCATCTGTGCTGGAAGATAGGCAGCTCCCTCTGGAGCAGAAGAAGAGGAAGATTTTGAGGAATTTGCGCTCTTTGGAGCAAGCTGGCCTCGTGTCTTCTGAGAACAAGTACCAGGAAATTATCAACGATATATCTAAGGTAATAAGCCTCATTAATATTAAGTAGAGGTGGTAAGTTCAGATCCAGAAAGTGCAAATCCAGGCCAAGGTTTTGTTTCAACCCACCAGTTTAGTATAAAAAGAGCCACAGACAGAGAGTACTCAACTGGTGGGTTTAAAGAAAACCTTGGTCTGGATTTGTACTTTCTGGACCTGAACGTTCCACCTTCACTATTGACTATCAGGAGTTGAGATATAGAGTGTTGAATTTGAATTTCTTGCACAGTGTATGTATTTAAGGGCAGTTTTTCCCATACTTGTGTATAAGTGACTTGGTTTGTTCCAGGAGCAGGCTGAGAGGTCATTCCTTGTTTCTGTATGACTGACAGGACATTCGGTTTCAAAGACGGTACAGGCAACGGAGGAAAACAGAGCTGGTAAAACTCCAGCAGACGCTCAGTGCGCTAAACTCCAAGACTACTTTTTACCAGGACCAGATCAACTACTACGACACGTACATTAAGACCTGCCTCGACAATTTGAACCGGAAGTAAGTTGCAGTCAGGAGAGTTCTTTCTGTAACTTATTGATGAGCATATATTTTTGAAGATTAGTCTGTTTGCTCATGCAAAATAAAATGCGATTAAATATAGATTTAAAATGAATGATATTTAATCATGATTAATCTAAATTAATCCACAGCAACCCCGTGATTAATCTGATTAAAATTTTTCATCGTTTGACAGCACTAAACAATATATATACCTGTATATGTCATCGCTGAGTTTTTTCTCTTAACTTCAAATAGTATGATTATGCCTATCTCAGAGATTATGATTGTGCCTTTTCAGAAATTCCAGGAGGTCCATCAAATTGGAGAGAAAAGCAGAGGAGAGAAGCAGCCGGAAGTCCAAACAGCAGTCACTGAAATACACTGCAGCCAGACTGCATGAGAAGGGAGTCATCCTAGAGATCGAGGGACTGCAAACAAATCAGTGAGTGCTACCGCCGGTGCGACAGGCCTGTGACGTGTTGTCTCTGACTTTTGATCCTGGAAGGAAGCGAGCTCAATTAGAGGGCACTGACATGCCGGCTCTCCAGCAGCTGCGGTCTTTTTGGATGCACAGTTCGCTTCCTGTTTTGTCCCTTTTGTGTTCCAGTCAAAGCAGTGAAAAAACACAAACGGTTGTGAGACTTCTTGTAATGCTTATGTGACCTGTTTGTAAAAAAATTTATTCAGGGCAGAAAAGAAAGCAGAGAATGTTTCTGTTAGTAATCCAGTTTACATTTCAAATTTAACTGCATTTAAAATGACCTAAAACTATTTTAAGGATAAACTGAGGGCATGACTTCTGTCCATAGTGCTGCTAACGGGAGGGGGGAACAGGGGACCACTGTATTTTGACTTCATGTGCTTTATGCAAGATTTTTTTTTTGTATCTCTTGTTTTTTGTATTGCCTTGTATCTTGCTTAATTTTGTGTGTTTGTTTATGTATTAACTTATTTATTTTGCCAGGTTTAAAAACGTAATGTTTGACATCTCACCTAGTGAGGAAGTAGGAGAATTTGAAATAAAAGCCAAGTTCATGGGAGTGGAAATGGAAAAGGTGCAGGTCCACATTCAGGTAAAGCAGACACACAAAAAGACTGACACCTCTTAAAGCAGAAAACTCCACTGTGTAGACTGTGAAGATCAAGCGTGCGTCAAAATCCGTGGCCACCTCTATTGCCACCCCAAATCAAAATAATAAAAATGAAATCTGCATTATTTTATTTTTTAAGTGGAACCATATAATAGATAAGGTGTGTGGTGACCAACCCCAAAAATATACCTGGCCTCTGGTGACCACCCCAGTTAAAATTTATTGCTGAGGCCACTGATGAACATCTGAACATGATCAGTATTGGCGACAGAAAATGGTAACAATAACAAGACATCCATTTCACCATTTAACATGAATTACTTTATTTTATGACTCCATAAAATGATTCTGATGACATAACTAGTAATGCTCGTTGTTGATTGGTGACAGGATGTTTCATTCTCCCCTATCTCAGGACCTTCTGCAGCTGCAGTACGAGGGGGTGGCTGTCATGAAAATGTTTGACAAGGCCAAAGTGAATGTCAATCTGCTCATTTTCCTGCTCAACAAGAAGTTCTATGGAAAATGATGCATTTTATCAGACACGGAGCACAGTTCCTATTGCATTCTGGATTTTTAGGCCTCCCATTTTGACTGTTGGGTGCTTCAGTTTCCAAATGCTGGCAAACTGAATAGAGTGTGTAAAATGGATGGTGCCTTCTGTTGATTTCAGAAAGAGGAACCTACTTTTCAGAATTAAGTTGGTATGGTAGTTATTTTTAATGAACCCAGAATGTTGTGTGTTTGATCAATGTGAACTGTAGTTTGGAATAAAACTAGAATAAAAATCTAAATTTCAATACATAAAAATTGTATACCATTACATTATCTAAGTAAGTGCTTTGATTATAAATGTTACAATTTCTGATTTATCACAGGGTGATTGTATATTAAATATTTTGAAATTATACAAATGTTTTATATTTAGATGCTACGTTACCAAATGCTTTGTTACCACTTCTGTTAAAGAAAGGAATTGTAAAATGCACTACTGCCTCATTATACTGGAAGTGATACAATATAACATTACTTTGGGACAGTTTAGGCTGTTGGGTAATGTATACTGCTGACTCGTGCCTTTTAACATTTAACTTTTGAGCACTGGGAAGCTTTGCTTTGCTTCTTTTTAAAAATGTTGGGTATTTCCATGTTGTGTTTTTGTTTTACAAATATACAGTGAGATTGTAATTTAAAATAATTTTAAAACTGGATTAATAAATATGGAACATTATTGTATTTTCTTTCTTGCTTCAGTTTTTAGGTTCCAGTCCTCAGCAGAAAATTAGTCAAGTGAGATAATTATCTTCACTCTGTCAGGTCGCCAGCTTTCTTGTTTGAATTAAGGCCATGCTACGTGTTATTGAGGTTTACTTTCTAAACAATTGTTTTTAACTGCCTTGAAGCAGACCTTAAATACTTGGTATTTGTCGTGTTACACATATGACACTTAAGGCCATAAGAATGAATACGAATAAATTCATGTTACGTTGTTTTATTAAATCTCCCAAAAAAAAACCTACGCTAAAAAACAATCGTTTGTGCTACGTGGGAGTCAAAAAAGTGTGCATGACGTCAGTGAATGACCAGGCAGAGACTCCCGGACCGTCCCCGGCGTCCGGGAGATGCTGGGGGCTGCGGCTCGGGGGCGCGGAGACGCCAGCGCTGTCTGCCAATGGGACGCCGATTCACATTCGCCGATCACTTCGTTTTTTCTTTACTTCTTTTATTTTAAAAATATTACTTTATAAATCTAGGAAACTTTTAAAGAATTTATAGAACACAGTGCAGTTTTGCACCTCGATTAAGATGCATTTCAAAGCAGCTGTCGTTTTTACTCTCTTTACCTTGTGCAGCAGCTTAAACACATCGAATCACTTCAGTGGTAAGTATTTTAGTTAATTACGCAGGGTACTTTGTAAATGAATATTTCTTCATTAAAAAATGGAATCAATGTTTTTTCACGCTATCAGTGTTTTGACTTGCAGCAAAGATGAAGTTGCCGTTTAGAACAATTGTAGTCGGGAAACTAAATTCGTTATTAGGCTAATATGAAAACAGTCTGCGCGGCTTTTTTGGCATTCATAGGCACGGCGGTTACCAGCCAAAACTTAATGCGAGATGACTGCACAGAAATGCCAATTTACTTAATTTTACATTATCGTGGCGTAACATCCCTTTGCAACGGTTGTGTAGAAATATATCTTGTATCATATGTATCTTGTATATTATATATAGACACACACCATCTGTCCACCCAAACATGTATGCACCCCCAGTTTTTAATTTGGCGTCTTTTATTTCCCCCCCCCCCCAAAAAAAAAAAAAAAAAAAAACAGACCATTACATTA
>JAABNY020000039.1:25377728-25391640 GCA_015164015.2 Brevimyrus niger
ACTTGAACAGGATAGCCTTCCTCAAGGTCAACTTCACTAGTTAAAACTTTTATTCTAGAACATTTGAATAACATTTTCAATTGAACAATGAAGTTAATTGAAACCAGACAGAATGCTTGATGTGCTTGGAACGCACTGTTAACACTGACCTTAACTGTGACCTGTCTTAATAAGTGTATAATTGTACTACAGTCACATTGCTACAGCTGCTGGCATGTGGAGCTGCAGTGGAAATGCATGCCCTTCAGGCTATGCAGTAATAGTAACTACACTGCAGCCTCTGCTTAAACTCTACTCAGAATGACCTCCATTGTAGGGAGTTTAAGTTGAATCAACTGAAAGGATCATTAATCTTACCAGAGGTGGTAATTAGCTGTCCCTCCCAGTTTTTGATTGTATAGACAGAGAAATATTGTTTGTGACACACCATGGATTTCACCCCCCTATTCTCGTACTTTGATTACTTATAATTCAAGGCACCATAATGAGGAGCGATGGATTTTATACTTTTTTGTTAATGAGATTCTTGGGGAGTTTTTCAAAGGAGGTTTTTATGTTGAATTTTGATTCCGGACTGCTGTGCCTGTTGTATTTAGGTATGTATTCCTCTTTTTTGTGTGGCCACAGGCTGATCGTTATATGGGATTTCATGTTATTGTGTCAGCTTTATTTTAAGCATAAATGTGTCTTTTAATGTTCATGATTGATGCTTTTCTTAATGTCAAAATTTTTAATAATAATTGCTAGTGATTCTTTTAAGAATGATTATTAATAATAATGAACTATAACTATAAAGGGTGGCACTGTGGCTTCATACCTCTGGGATTGTGAGTTTGATTCCCCCCAGACTCCACTTTCGTGTTGGATAAGCACATATGGAAGATGGATGAAATACCATTTATGAATGTTTATCAAGGTTAATGACAAAAGTATTAGCTGAGAGGTTCACTTTTTCCCAAGTAATGCTGTTTTAGGCAGAACCACAGCGAAATTTACTGAAATTGTATATCTATTAATGAACATTATGGCAGATGAAGATCTGTTCTGCAGATTGAACACTCATCCTAGACAGGAGGCCTCAAAGAGTTGGCATAAAATGGGGCCCAGACCCTTTTAGATGAAACACAACTACAGAACAAGTACAAAACCATTAAAGGATAAAGCTAATATGCTTGCATGCAAAATCCCTAATCTTAGAGTACAGGAAACTAATGTTTTTGTAGAAGGAACAGTTTGCTGAGTGCAGCGCTGCTCCTCTCCTGCCTCCAACAGACCTGCTGGGAGTTCATCTGCCATAATCCAATGCATATTTGGCCCAAAATGAGTGGGAGCACTTCAGTACCATTCAGTACCATTTAAACAGGTCCAGTGAGATAAGAGGAACATCAGGGTGACCTGAAAGAAAAAAATCATCAATGCATAGGGGGGCAAATGTGATGGCATCACCGGATTACTAGCAGTTAAGAGGATGGGGAGAACATGGGGGATGAGGTGTAAAGACCAAGTGGTTGGATGATAGTATATACAGAGCAAGAAGAAGAAGGGGAACACAGCTAAGGTAGCCCATGGAGGTCATCATCACAGAAAACTGAGGTTCACAGAGGAGGTCAAGGCAGAACCCCCACAATATAACACACCTTGAATTGATCAGTGTCCTGGGGCAAAGTGTGTGCGTGTGTGGGGGGGGCTACTCTTCATATTGTTCCCTTTCTTCACAGCAATTTGCTTCTCCTGGGGAAATCCTGCTCAGCTGTTACCAGCAGAGTATTCAGAGAATCAAACATTTTTAAATCACTGCTGCCTCCTTGTTTTTCTCAGTTAAAACTGGAAAACAACCCCTGAAAATCACACAGGGTTTTGTTGGTTTCCATTCTTCCCCCGGTCGGTATCGTCATTCGGGATTGGCTGAGCAGAACCAGCTGCTCCAAGTCTTGCTATTGATTAGCAATCAATAGACAGAGCTGGGTCTCCTTATCACAGCATTCTGACTTTGGGGAAGATGGTAGCCTGACAAACACGTTCTGCCAGCACTTCTTATACCGGCCCTATTGTACAACTACATATATAGTGCATGATAAATGTACGTCACACCCTTGTGCAGAACCATGTATTTTTTGAGAAATTGAAGTCAGCTGTTCTACTTCTTAATATTACTGATTGAAAAAATCTGTATAGTGGACCCAACAGACAGCCCCCTGTAACATGCTGCATAAGGTACATTGGATAAAAAGAGAGTGTATACAGAAAGCAGAACTGTTCAAATCAAAGTTTGCTTCAGGTGAGCACTGATCCACCCAGTACCCATTACCTACTCTTTCCAGTATCAATTTCACTCCTTTTATGAGTTTTAACGGTGAAAGGAGCTTGAATTCTGGACTCCTTTATTTGGATAAATGTTTCCCTCCAGCACAGTAACTGAATATTCCTTGTACAGGAAATTTGATGTTTTGCCACTGAGAGAGGAAACAGTCCAGGATGTTCAATCAGAATGCAGCCTATGCTAAAATGTATATATTGTATTATAGTCAGAATAGAGATTAATTGTATTTTATGTGATGTGATCCTTTGATCGCTATGGTAGACATTGCCTACACTTTTGCAGCTCAGATGTTACATTTTGTTCTCTTTATTGTTCAGTGTTTGGATACTGTTTTTCATTTGGCTATTTTTGATTGGCAGTAGACAAGTAGTTCATTAATCATGTTTCTCATTTATCTAATGCTTTTATCCAAAGTGACTTAGAGTTCAGGGAAGGGTTACGCTATATGTGTTTCTATTTGAATATGTAGTGTTTATGTAACGTATAAGAGTATAGTAGTGATAAATTGTGAAAGTATAACTGTATTTGTATTTTTATAACTGTATTGGATATGTCTACCTTTTCATGTTCTATGACTGTTCATCCTGTATGAACACTTGGAAACACCGGGCATAAGGTAGGGGACATACTGGGAAGCATGTGCATTTTGTACTTTGAGCTGAAATACTATTCCTCTGGCTTTCACTGTTGTGTGATACTGTTTCTGTGTACAATGTAGCAATATTGTTCCTCCTCATTACTGAGGTGCAATATAACACTACATTGACCCAGTGCAGTATTACCTGTGTGGCAGCATCTATTTATCTATCTAGCGCAATGTGTATAAGTCATATCGCTCTGTTCTTAATATATCTGAAATATTTGCTACACACACACACACAGGTTTGTAATTGTACCTTTGCGTGGACTCATCATTCATTTCTATGGGGAATACTCAAATCCCAACATGACGACCTCAACCCAATCCAGCCCTAACCTTAACCACACGTAGCGAAATAAAATGCAAGACATTTGGCATTTTTTAAAATTGCATTCACAGGTCTTTGTGGGGACCTGCGTCACACATCCCTTATAGAAAGAATGTCTTCTGTTATGTCTGCTAGAGGATGAAGGGAAGATAAGACATTTTCTTGCTAATAAAGGTACTCAATGTTATATACTTTTATTGATCACCATGGGGGAATTCTCTTTACCCCTCCCCCCACCTTGCTCTCTGTAGGTGAAAGTAAGCTGGCCATGAAGGGCAGCTGCCCAGGGAACTGGGAGAGGGTTACAGGCCTTGCTCTTGGAGCTACAGATGTGCCAAGCCAGACATGAACCAGCAACCTTCCAATTGCAGAGTTAAGCTTAGTCCACTGAGCCCCCCACTGCTCCCAAAAGGCAACCATACCGTAAATATATTTGTTACCAAAAAATATTGAGTGTATTTTTAGTAAATGTTATGTGAGTAACATGCAAACGTAGAAGATCTCAGTGCAAAAACTTTTAAATGCTATTGTACATATGTATCTGTATTTATGTATTTATATGTATGTATGTGTACTGTATATATACTTGGATATAATATACCACAAACAGAACTTGTACATATATACACACACATTACATTTGGAACTAAGTTGTTTGTCGTTGATTTTTTTCTGCTGCTGTAATTCAGGGATCAGTAAAGTCCTAAAGACCTATTGTACTGTAGTATTTTTAACTGGCTTCCTTTGTAAACCTACTAAATATTTTTTTAAATCACCACTAGGTGGTACTGCAGAGCTGCCTAAAGCCACTTGGTATGAACAAATCGCTATTTTGCATCGAAATCAAGTATTATTTACAATCATGGAAAAATTAATAAACGAAATTATCGGTAATCACATCAAAAAGTGACAGGTTTGTCCAATAAAAAAATTCCATAGTGGCACTATTGGAAATATTTTTTTCAGCTGTTTGAAAGTATTGTTTTTTTTCTGGCCGTAATTATGAATGTTTAAGATGAGAGAATTGTTTGTCGGGGTAATCCCCAAACACTTATGTTACATGTAGACAATGTGTAGACAGGTGGGGATCACACCTGATTGGTCCGTTGGGACTGGGGGATCACACCCGATTGGTCTCCTGGGACTGGGAGGCTGGTGCCTTTGACCTGCTGTCACTTTGCTGCATCTGTCAGGTTTGCAAGGTGATTTCCATGTTCTAAAAAGAATAAGTCAAAAACACCTGTCAAGGGTGACCTTTTAACTAAGGCAGAGTGTCAAAAGAGAGTGAGAAGCGAAGTGCCTCCACCTAGGCGGAGGTGAAGAGAGAGTATGGAGAGAGAGTAAAGAAGGGCAGGCCCTCAGGACATGAACCAACCACTGTCAAGCCATATCTCCATAAAACACCAAGATACTTATGATGATATTACAGATAGAGGATGTATAACAGATTAAAATCTTTAACAACTATGGAGACAGTACCAGTCTATCGACTGGAAAAGTATTCGGCAAAGTCACGAGTACGATAAAATGGATTTGATTTGACTTTTTTCCTTACAATGTTCCTAGTTGATAAATAATAGGGCACATGAAGATCTATACTTTACAACTAAGTGAAAAATAAAGAACTTGGAGCATGAATCGTAACCTTTTCAAAATCGACTCACATCCAATGTTTCTCTGCTTCCAATAAGAATGTTATGAACATGAAATCCAACCTTCATATAAAGCAAAGTTGAGCTGATCCATTTGACCCAATGCCCTGAATACATCTGACAGTTGATTTTTAAGGGTGTAAGAGTTTCAAGACAGTATAAGCTCTGGCATGCATGGTGAGAGTTAAATAAAGCTTAACAGTCCTAATTTTCTGGAAAACATTTAGTGAAAGCAACGCATTTCTGTGTGAATGGACAAATCCTAAGTGCCCTTTCCACTACTGGGGAAGGGTGATAGCAAAGGGCATCCATGGGCTTTCCGCTTACACTGTTAGTAGGTGCCGTTGTTGTTCTTACTTCATGGCACAACGTGTAGTTTATCTGTGGGTGTGACTATTATTTCAAAATATTTCAATTGCTTCAGTAATAGCCAGCAGCATGTTCACTTTCCTGTAATAGCTGCATATGCTAACTTCATGTCTACCATCACCGATAGTAGAATGAGGAACCAAATACAGTGAGAAGGTCCAGCTGCATGACTTATTCCCCGCCACTCAGATCTGTTACCACACTGCTATCTGCATACATGCCGTCATTCATAACTCCATGAATTGTGTAACTAGTGCAAGTTACACAGTTCAATACACATAACAAACCAGAAAGGGTATATAAAACAAAACAAATCCACTTTTAAAAGGTAGTGTCAAAAATATACCCTTTCCAGCTTAAGCTGATGTTTATTGCTTTCTATGCATCTTTCAAATGTCATGCGAAGATCGTGGGCCTCAGGAAAACTAACGGTGAAAGGCAGAAGTCTTTATTTAGAGTGAATGTAACTAAGATGGAGTGAGTGATGTGGACCTCCAGGTGTCGTCAGCCCCCCCCCCCCCCTTGTCTGGGTGGCAGCACTGACAAGTGCTCGTTTACCAAAGTCTACTCAGAAATAACTAACGAAGTATTAGGATGTAATCTTTAATCACGGACAGACTTGAAAGGAACCGTAGCCACCAGCCGATATCTGTCAGCCGAAACAAATGACAGCCTTGTTTTAGTGATTGCGTGTGCAGGCCAATGTCAGATATTACCTGACGGATATTCTGGAGTAAGAGATCTGCATCTCTGTTGAGGTCAGAGGGTATGCAGCCAGCCATGCGGTGTTGATTTTTTTTGTCTAATCTTTGAGAGTAGTATTATAGAACTTGGCACAATTGAAATGAGCTTTAAGGTTTTTTTTATTATTCTTTTATTTTTTTAATAGAGGAACAAACTCAAAATCATTAAGACGCATAGTGGTATATGAAAAATAAAAGTGAAAGTCTAAGATTCTTTAGGTTAGGTTGGGTCAGGTCCGGTTGGGGAGGATGTACTGGTACAAGAGTGCTACACCCACCACACACAAAATATCTCCGGATCCCGGTTGCTGACCCCCCAGGCGGGCACACAATCCAGTCCCACCCTCTGGAAAGGCCATCGATTTAAGTAACAATGCAGTTTGCCTAGTGTTTTCCCTACACTGGTAGTTAAATACAGGAATAAGCTATATTTGTGATGTGCTTTTGCACATTTATGAGTATATTAGACCTGTAATCACCATCCTAACCAATATCCTTTTGGACTGCGCAGCTTTATGTAAGAGCACATTACACTGTTGCATGTGAAATATACAGGGGTTCTGTAAGGGGGGGTTGGGGGGAGATTTCCCGTGCCCCTGAATGACAGGGGCACCAAAAGATTTGGAAAATATCTGGATTGGTCTGGACTTGAGGGGGCAATATAATATGCTTTCTTGGGGCCTTCAGGTTTCAGGTATTTGTGTGTACAAAGATTTGTGTATAATAAATAACTAACTTGTGTATTAATCTGCGAGGATTTAGTATTTATTGTTATGCAACACATTTTACCTTAATAGAATATTGGGTAACACTTTACTTGAGAAGACATGAGTATTTTGGCAGTACACACTTACTTAATGCATTAATTAACCAGTAACTAAGCATCTGTTAAGTACTGATCCCCTGTTCATTCATCATTAAACAATCATAACAGTTTATGGGGAAACCTATATTAGTTTATGATTTTTTTCTTGAGTAGCACATGAGTTAATAAATCATTTTTGCCCCCTTAAGTGGTTTTACCATTATTAACTAATTAGTGCATTAAGTAAGTGTACTGCTGTTAACTAATATATTTCTGGTATGGAATACATGAACTGTCATGACTCATTAATGATGAACAAGCATGAGGTTAGTATGTAACTAACACTTTGACAGTGGTTAATTAATACATTATGTGAGCATGTACTACTACATTATTCATGTCCCCTCAAGTACAGTGTGACTGAATATTGTTATATGAATATTTCCATGTTGATCTGTTACCAAAAGTACCTAGAGAAATACCATTTAAGACAAAAATAATAATTTCATGTATTCTATTGCCTTGAATGTATATTTTTTTTCCTCTTAGGAAACACTAAAATGCAATAGACAATATTTGAGTAGGCACATTAATTAATTTTTTTCAGAATAAATCTATCAACCGTGATACTGGCATAAGTATTTCACAGTTAGTCTCAACTCTCATATTATGCTGTTTGCAACAGTCTCACTCACCCATTCCGCAGTCAGCCCCAATAAATGAAATAAATGTTGCTAGTGCAATACACTAATTGCTAACCAAACTATTTGCTTATACTGTATGTATATGTATATGTCATAAAAATATATAGTCTGAAGAGATCTACTAGGTTTTATCAGATTCATTTATTGAAAGAGCATGAACTTGAATGTGTCAATCCAGCATGTGTAAGTTGGTCTGTGTAACTGAGACAACAATGGGATGAACTACAAAGAAGACTAAATGAAAAAACTGATGTCTGGTGTGCTGCCTTCAAAGCTATAAGAATACAGAAGGCTTTTTCACAATGAGATAGAGCCTTACCATCTATCACTGATACCAGGTCTTTAGAAGACCTCAATGGCTGACTGATGGATGGCTGGATGGATGTGGGTGTCACAGTGGTTTGCACTCTTGTCTAACACCTCTGGGTTTGAGTCTCTGTTTTGGTTCCATGTGTGGACTTTGCATGTTCTCCCTATGTCATTATGGCATTTCCTCTGGACACTTTGTATTTCCCCCAGTGCGAAAACTTGCAGAAATTTGTTGGTTTTACCAAATTGCCCATAGGGGTGATTGTGGCCTACAATGGGTTGCTGCCACATCATGGGCTCTTCCCTGCCTTGCACCCACAGGCTCCAGACCCCCTATAACCCTGAATAGGACAAGAAGTTACAAAAGACAGATGAACTGACCTTTATATAAAGTTAAGATGTGTGCCGTGATTGGCAGTCACACTCAGATTTTACTTTATGTGTGGAGTTTGCATGTTCTCCCCATGCTGTAGTACAAAGACATGCTCTGGACGCCCCGTAACTGTGAATAGGACAAGTGGTTACAGAAAATGGGTGGGTGGCTGAGTTGCAGTCCTTTTTTTGGCAGCACTTTACTTGACAGGACACATTGCATTTATAGGACAGGATGCATTTTATAAAACACAAATAGCTTGATTTGTGCTTCAGTAGTAACTGAGTTATTAGCAGAGGTGAAGATTTTAGGTCCAGAGAGTACAAATCCAGACCAAGGTTTTGTTTTAAAGAACCAAATGAGTATAAAGAGTCAATCACAGAGTAGTCAATTGGTTGGTTGAAACAAAATCTTGGTCTGGGTTTGTACTCTCTGGACCTAAAATCTTCACCTCTGGTAATAACTCAGTTACTACTGAAGCACAAATCAAGCTCTTTGTGTTTTATAAAATGCATCATAATTTATTAATGTTGAACAAACATGAAATGTATATTTAACTTATGTTAATCACTACTTGTTCCTTCCGGAGTCCCTCCAGTAATTTGCAAAGGTTTACAGTATTAACAGATATTATAACAAATGTAGTAATGGCTTGAGAGAAAACATGCATCAATATTTATTAATGATGAATTAATATGAGATCAGTATGTAACTAAGACTTGGTTTGTGGTTAATTAATACATAAGTAATAACATACTATATTATTTGTGCCACATGAAGTAAAGTATTACCATTTCTCTTTAAAATGTTTCATTTTAAACTATAAGAATATAATATATAATATAATATAGAAATATGGCCTATCAGCACCCAGAATGTTATGGACTATCTTCAGTGGAAATGCACTCGATAGCCTGTTTCCCTATAGAATACAGCTGTTTAAGATTTGTGAACTCATACATGATTTATACTGACATTTACATTTATTTGTTTAGAAGATCCTTTTATCCAGAATAACATACAATTGATTTTTATGGCATTTTCCCTAAATATGTGTGCAATAATCATCCTCTAAATGAATCCCGTATAAAACTGTTGTTTTGGCATCTGTATGGGATTTATTAGCCATAATTTCACCTAAATGCATTTAACCATTACATTTTAAAAGAGCCTTGTGGCACTACTAATGTCTAATGCTTTTGCTTTTTAATGATCCGCCTCTCAAATAAAAATGCAAAGTATATAGTTGTAATTCCTTGTTTTGATTTATAACAAAATATATTTATTCAGTACTAAATGAAAACAAGATGAATCTGGGAGTTTTTTGGTTGTTGTCAAGGAAATATGATCCGAAAACATTAAGTTCCACTAATATACGTTTTTCTTTAATGGTGCTAAGTACAGATTCCTCCAGGTGTCACTCAACCCTGAGGGTGCTCATCATAAATATGCTGTAACCATTATCAGCAGCACGTCACAAATTGATGCTAATAAAGAAGCCAAATAATTTCCCATTTTTAAGGTTCATTGCGATCAATCTACTCTCTCCCGCCTGGCATCCCAACACTAGACTGAAATACCATCCCTGGGTTGCTGGGAGAGGCACCACAAGAGGCCCGGTAGCCCCCTAAAAGCTAGAATCTAAATTGCGGCAAAAGGCATAGAAGTTGTGTTCTATCCAACCTATGTCTTGGGTTCATTGTGCTTCTGTTAGGACCGCACCGTCTATCAGATTACCTCCCATTAATTCTCTAGGGGTACCCACATCCAGATCTACCTCAGTTCACCAAAGCCTTGCACAGTTTGCGTAATAAGCTCTTCTGAGACGAACGACTGCTTGATTGACTCTGATGAGAGTGATAAACCAGCCTCTTTTGTCATAATGTGACATGGCACGTGCTCCAGATACGACAGATAATGGGCTAAATTCATTTGCTATGTTTTCCAGGCCGTCTAAATCCCTCCGTTTAATTGGAGCATTCTTCATCCTTAACACAGATTTAATTGAGTGAGAAAATGACATTCTCAGGCAGCGGACGGCTGCACCTAAGTCACTGTATGTCTGTTTATTCTCTATGGCTGCTTATTCCATTCACGCGCACCAACAAAAATCAGACAATGACGACAAAGCAGGTACCTACTGGCTGTATGGCTTCTCCAGGGGCAACCTCCGTGACTTACTCAATAGAATAAAGGGTGCTAATGAAAAAGTGTAATTGTAATTTGTTGCTAATTGGTCCTCTCCATTTTTAGCTTGTTTCATGAAAAAAAAAACCCAGCTCAAATTGTCTTTGCTCAGGCAACATATGCACCAGAAATCAATTGTTATCAAACTGATACCGCGCAATGAATGCTGTCAAAGGGATACTACCAAATAAACAATTTTAAGCTGATTCTCCAGGCAATCTCTATGCAAGTGATGGTACGTGCTAAACACTCCAAAATGCACTGGCGTTTTTTGACTCATTTCATTGTAATAGTTAATTCTTACAAATTGAAGGTAAGATCACACTGTTGCCATGGTGATAATCTACAGGTGCTGCCAGTTACAGCTGCAGGAGGTCAACGTGTCCACCTGAGAAAATTACCCACTGAGCAAAGGACGGGATACAAAATGTCCACAAGAAAAATGCACCACTTTTCATTTCTGCACAATTCAGTTTCACATTGATTTTAAAAGCTTTTTCTGATGTACAGTAATTAGAACACCAAGACATGTTATTTGCTTCCCCTTAATTTAACTGTCTTAATATATCCATATTCATAAAATGAGTTATTTATAATTACATTATTTCTTTCTTGCCAGAAGCTTTCTTTCTATGGAGGTTAAGTGCTTTACTTAAGGATACAAGTACATCATCAAAGCTTTTTCTAAAGCCCTGAAAGGTTAAAAACCAAAGATGAACTGATATTATTTTTGGTCTTGTAGCTTTTGTTAAAGAATAAAATCTGTTACCAGTAAGACTTTGTATTATCTATAAATTTTACTAACAGTAACACAAACTGTAGGTATGGTTCAATTGAGAAATAACTTATAAAATAAATAGGCTCTTTTTAAATAAATAATTTTGTCAATAAAATATGAAATGGATGTTACTTGTAAGCATACCTTGTAAGTACATCCATATCATTGGACTAAAGTGTATTTTAAAACTATGACAACTTGAGAAAAGGAATAGTTTTTAAAAACAATGAATTTGTGTTTCCTAGGCTGAATGCAAGCGTGATTATATTTAACTTTCAAAGCCGTGAAACAATAAAACAACACGAGTGTGAGACACCGCCCACTTTCTTATACACAGAGGACAGTTTTTATTTGTTTCCCCACCATGAATCAGTCTAGGTTATATTGTAACAATTATATTGTGTTATATTGCGTTATATTGTGATTTAATATTATTTTATGGTTGATCCTTTTTTAAAAAAAAAAAAAAAATGCCATGTCAGTTCTGGTAGCATATTTATACATTTTTGTGGTGTGCAAACAAGAACCAGTCAAGACAAAAAGCCATAACAATATGAAATACTGAAAATTATTTTATTTATCAATTTACATTAAAGTGATATAAACCTTCCAGGAAACAAAATTGTGTTTGGTGTTAGACTGAACATCTTAGAAACCCAGTATCAATAACAAAGCACAAACAGACCTTAAACAGATCACAAATTGACCAGAAGATAAAGGGGACACTTCATCTACACAAAAAGCTGGAAAATAACTCCTTCCCCAGGGGTTATATTCTCATTGTATTTGTATTAATATATCTCTTTTTTGTTTTTGGCCAGCAAGTGCAAACTTATCCCATTGATAAGTAATTATAAAATGAACTTATTCATGTCCCTGTTCTTTGATTACTTTATGCAGTATTAAAATAGGGTGTTTCTTATCTAACTGTAGTCTAACATTTCCAGTATTATAAGTACCAACAGCCTATGCCTTTAGCTGCAGATGCACGGAGTACAGGTGACATTTACATACTGCAATAAGTACTGAACATTTCCTAAACATGTCGATAAAATATTAATAACATAATACATAAATTAAGGCCATGATTCAATGAAAATGACATATAATTTGTCTTAACATTTGACAAGGGAATGATAATTATTCTTTTGTTGTGTACTTCGATAACATTCTCAGTTACGATAGACAAATTACATGGTTTATGTGGAATTGGGTCCTATTTCATAAATAAAAAAATGCAACCATAAAAAATAAATGAAATGAAGATAGCAAAACAAATGTATTGTAATTAAAATATGAAAGTTAGATTGATATGGAATGTTTCCAGTTTCCACACTATTTGACTGATAACATTTTGTAGCTCAATTTTTAAGAAATGTACCTTTTATTTTAATTCTCTCAAAATGATAACTGTAAGCATCTACAAGGGAGTTCACGTTACGAGATAACAGGGGTTTAAAGAACAGATGGAAATAAAAAACTAAATAAATAAATATACAATTAAATACATGGCTAAATAAGTAAATATGGCCACTCTAGTGGTTAAAATTAAGTGAAACTCATAGAGACTGTGTGTTCAAGCGCTTTACGGCGAAGGGACGCGATGCTGGTGCCCCTCCAGACGTCGTTGTCCGGAGAGCTGCAAAGCTGGGATGAGCCGTTTACGTTATTCGGCCCGGGGAGGGAGCCTGGTACCATACCAGGAAACGTGGGCTGATAGAGGTGAGACTGTAGACTGGTTCCATTAGACGCCAGGCTGTTGGACAAGCTCATGGTGTTGGGAGATGGCCCAGCACCCAGGCTGCACTGGGACAGAGACTGGGCCATCGCTTGCTGCCTGCCCAGCGCAGGCGGCAACTGCAGCTGAGACACGCCGGGCATCCCGGCCGTGGCCCAGCGCGTATCGTTGGCGTGAAATGAGCACAGACTATCCCCCATGGCCGCCGCCGCCGCAGCCGCAGCAGAAGGGAACTGCGGCAGGCCGTGGGTGGGCAGCAAGGTGCCAGGGGCGCGGAACACGTTAGTGGTCTTCTTGCGTTTCTTCCACTTGGCACGTCTGTTCTGAAACCACACCTAAAGTGGGAAAGAAAAAAACATAAGTAATGAAATGAGCTTAACAAGACCAACAATAATTATAATAGGTAAACAAGTAGAATTCAAAACATGTCTTTTGGCAAGTCTTACTGACAGAAACATTATTATTATTATTATTATTATTATTATTATTGTTGTTATTATTATTATTATTATTGTTATTATTATTATATAGTAGTAGTTAGCAATCCTCGTGGTAGTAGTAGTATCTAGTAGTAGTGGTAGTAAGTCGTCCTCAACGTTCTTTTTAGTTATTTGAAGTGTATGCTTGGAAAAAAAAACAACAGTGGAATATAAATAACCAAATTTGAGCCCATCACCGTGTAACTTTCTAATTCAATGGCGACCGTGGAAGTTTATAAAGACCACAGAGAACGGCAGTCGATGATTAATGTGAGAATTTAGAAAGGAACTGGCGACGGCGCCTTGATGTCGGGATCTTGGGATCATTCCGTGCAACCAGCCGTGAAATTCAGAACCAAATTCATTACACTTGGAAGCAAAGAAAATACAATTTCTCATTCCATTAAAAAACTATATACTATCACCTTGTTCTCTATTAAGACGTGACAGTCCATAGATCGTCTTAAAGAGAACATAGCTGACTCAG
>JAABNY020000039.1:25401422-25416878 GCA_015164015.2 Brevimyrus niger
TATATGATATTGAAATGGACTCATTGTTTACTTATATTTAGGCCATATGACATGATATGATATGATATGATATGATACAAACTGTGGCAGTGCTACATGCGTTCCAGCTTTTTAACGTGAAACAAAAGAATGCTATGCTGTCAATAATCAGATGAGAGTATTTTTTTGGTTATATTTCTGCTTTATATTTTGTTATCTAAGCCTTTTTTCATCAGCATGGTGATATTTAATATTTCAAAACAAGTGGAATTTCAGGTACATCATTGACTGTATAAAACTGAACAAAATGCATGTGAAGAGAAACAGTTTCAAAAATCATAATAAAAAGCATATACCAAGCCAGACATTCCAAACATGGATAACCTGCATCAGCAAAAAGGAACACTGGTGACAAGTCTTACAGCAAAGAAGAACACTGACCCAATCGAAACCCAACTTCCAGGTGTACTCCACAAGTTTAGGCTAAATGGCTCCCATAGCCAGGCATGCTTTTCATTCTGGGATGAGGCAGAGTGCACAAACAGTAGCGGCAGCTAGGCGGAGAAGGAGCAATGAAGTTGCTTTACTTTTACTTGGTCTAGAAGTGAGGTGTGTTGCCTTCTTGTTGTGTCAGTCAAAGGTTGAGAAGATTTGACCAATTTGACCAGCTGACTTAACAGTAGCATGTGAACATAAAAACTGAGGCAAAAATACACTAAAGTGATAAATGTTCAACTGCATAGCCCAGATCACAGGCCATTCTTCCTGCATTTACTGCATAGCCCAGGACACAGGACCTTCTTCCTGTACTTACTGCATAGCCCAGGACACAGGGCCTTCTTCCTGTACTTACTGCATAGCCCAGGACACAGGACCTTCTTCCTGTACTTACTGCATAGCCCAGGACACAGGACATTCTTCCTGTATTTACTGCATAGCCCAGGACACAGGACCTTCTTCCTGTACTTACTGCATAGCCCAGGACACAGGACCTTCTTCCTGTACTTACTGCATAGCCCAGGACACAGGACCTGAGGGGAGGGGAAAATGCTATGTTTATAAACTCATCAACTGATTCAGAGCAAAGAAACTGAACTATAAGTGTGAAAATGCTCTTAGTATGGATGGCCATCTTTTGGTAATCTTTAAGTCCAATTCTTGCCTGGCTATATATTGATAAAGCAATATTTTACATCACTTTCTGGTGCAAACTCTGTTCTCTTATACAATGTTCATATATTTCAAGAAGCAACTCTAAACACTGACAAATTCAAGATTTCTTTCATGAACACCAGGATGAAATGAAATAGCTGCCACAGCCTCCCTAGTCACTAGACCAGAAATTATTAAACCTTCAAGACGATACCCACCCCTTTCATCCCTCACAGAACTGGGAACTTTTCTTCTTGAAGATCCACCCAAGAAGGATTGATGTTGTTCTGTAGACAAAGGAAGGCTCCTTGTTAGTTCCTTGACAGTGATATTTTGTGCCTCCATATCAATGTTCTTGAATTATCATATGTGTCAGAGAGGAAGGGAAAAGACTGAAATGAGATGTTAGCAGGGAGGTGACACACAAAGGCGAAGGGCAAAGACAGCTCGAGCTCCCCCCCCGCACGTCATTCATTCAGGCGGGAGGGAGACTGACAGCTCAGCAGACAGGAGGACTTGGGTCAGCGATGACTCTGAGTGGCACTAAATTGGCAACATGTGCTGTTAATTAGAAAACTCTTCTGCAATTACACAATGTAATTTAATGACCCGCATATTGAAGAGCGAGTATGATTGAGTTTGTTGACCTTGTACATTACTTGCTATTGCAGTTCTGGGCCTGGTTGGGCTGCAGATCCTTATCTTCAGCTCATGTGGTTTTATTAGTTGTGGGAAAAAATGCGTCTGTGGCAGACTGATGGTAAAAAGAATTCCTTGGGAACTTGTGTCTTCTGTTCCCAGGTAAAACTTCAACCAGTTGCTATAATGTAATTTAAGATGCTGTATTTTCAAAGTTTTAACTAGTTTTAACCTTTAGTTAGTTAAGAGAAACTTTAAAAAAAAAAGTAAAAAAATGCAGCATTTCTTGACATCTTAACATCACACATACAGCCCCAGGAAAATAATTTTTAAGTCACAAGATTTCTTTAAATACTCTGGACCTTGTGTGGGAAGATTTCGTCCTGACATTCTCTACTGAGACACAGAGAAAAACACATCTCTCTGGAATTGAATAAAACCTTAATTTTAAGGGCACAAGGGCAGTGGCATTGGGTAGATCAGGTTCATGAAAATCATATTAATGGCAAATTGACAATAAATTCTCCAGCAACCTGTAGCCAAGGTAACACGATGTTAAAACTAACCCTCGAAGAAAGGTTTTTCTTTTAAATTAACCTCATTTGAAATGGTTAATTAAATATCTGATGGGCCAATTATGTGTCCTGTGATACTCTTCACTTTTTCCTGTTTCCCAAGTTAATCTTTTCAGGTAAGTCCAAAGAGCATCCACTGGAATGTAATATGGTTTCTTTTGTTCTACATATTAATAAACACTTACATATTACTCATAATGTTCATACTTTTGATGTGTACAGACACTATGGCAGCTACAGCCAGCATCCGTCCGGTACTCCGTCATTGCTTCAGCACCCTATTTTTAAAACAAGGGGCTCCTATCAGTCTAGTGATAATCACTCAAATCAAGGAAAATACTTCTATTCTTAGGATAATTATGCTCAGCATTTTTATTGAAAATGATAAATTACAGTGGTATGATAATAACTTAAAAATCCAAATACTCGAAGACAGTTTCTACTATCATAAACAATGAGAAGTTTTGCCATTAGGTCATGTGCTGGTTCAGTGGGCAGCTACACTACCCCAAGCCTTCTGCCCCGCTCCTCTCTTGTGTTTATTTCCACCTGAAGTACAAAACACATTGTTAGGCAAATTCAAATAATTGCAAATGAAAGACTGAGTTCATATATGTTCTCATAGCCATGGGTATTTTTTCTAAATCATTTCTAAACAAAGAATATTGACTGAAAATTTTCCTCAGTGGTTATTTTTCAGTGTTTTGGTCTAAGGGATTCAATGGCACAGTCTCTTCAGGGACTTTACACCAGTACACAAATCATTACAGTGCCCACAGTCAATGGGGTGAAACTGAGACATCCATCAGCACAGCAGGTAGAGAAACCCAAGTTGAAGGGGGAAGCACCCTTGTGGATACAGTGGGAGGAGTCACCTGGGCTTTAGGTGAGTTGGAAATGGAAAAGTGAAAAAGCAGACAGGATTTTCTGAGATATTTCCAAAGCAAAACCGATGTACTCTCAAGCTGGAGACAACCTGTGACTCTACTGCATTTTTAAGTATATTATTAACCAGACATTTGGATCTTTCACACAAGAGGAACTGGGAAGAACAGGTAATGATCATTTGCTGCTCCTTCCTGGTACTCAACATTCTGAATCTGTCCCTTTCAAGATAATTTGTTCACTTTTCTATTATAATTTCATAAATCGTAAGCATTAAACTCTGACATTTACTCAACATGTGTCACAATCACCTTGTCAATTAAAGAAAATAAAACACACATTTGATTGACTTATTGAACGCATGCGTCCTAAGAGGCAGGAAATTAAGAGATTTATTTTGGGGTGATTACATGGTTCCTTGTGTATTTTAGCAAGACAACACCAAACCACATTCCGCATATACTACAACTGCATGGCTTCGTAGCAGAAGAGTCCAGGTGCTAGACCAGCCTGCCTGCAGTCCAGACCTGTCACCTACTGAAGACATTTAGCGCATCATGAAACAAAAAACACGACAAAGGTGACCCTAAAGTGTTTGGCAGTTGAAATGCTATATCAGTCAAAATTAGAAATGGATTTATATGATTTGCCACTCATTGCATTCTGTTTTTTTTTACATAAAGCTATGTTTGGTCAACAATGGACTGTATATATGATGATTGTCCCTACACAGCATCACAACTTTTATGGAAAAGGAGTCATATGTTAATTTCTCAAATATTTTTAGATTTTAAGAATTTAAGACTTTGACTGGTGCAATTCATAGATGTACAAGAAGTTTAATTCTTTTAGATTTGAAAACTGGGGAAACTTATTTACCGACAAATAATGGTTCAAAGGAACAGTTTGTTAATGCTGTGTTTGCCTGCAAGTAGTGTTCCTTGCTAACACTGTATCTCACTGTAGTTCGCGTAGTGCTTTTGTCTCGGACTGAAAATTGCACAACTGTGATTCTGCTTTGTATTGGACTTATAATAATATATATATTGCACTAAAACAAATTTGTGGTGTGATATCGCACGTTGTAGCAGGACTCACTGTACTGATATCCCCAGCTTTACAAATGTTCACTTTAGCCCACTTTCCTTTAACGAAACACATAAATTAACATTATTTTCGCTAACCGGAAGGAATTTTTTGCTTTTATGGAAAAAAGAAGCAATCCAATTATAGATATACAGTCATGTGCCGCATAATGACATTTTGGTCAAATACAGACCGCATATGATACGATGATAGTCCCATAAGATTATAATGGAGCTCCAAAATTCCTATCACTTACTGATATCATTGCCCTGGTACAGTATTGTCATAGCGCAATGCATTACTCATGTGTTTCTGGAGATTCTGGTGTAAACAAACCTACTGTGCTGCCAGTCATAAAAAAGCATAGCACATACCATTATGTATGGTACATAATACATGATAATGATAAATAACCATGTTACTGGTTTATGTATTTATTATTCTGTACTATTTGTTGTTATTTAGGCTATAGCATATAGCATATGTGTGTAGAAGGCTATACCATCTAGGTTTGTGTAAGTACACTCTGTGATGTGCTCACAATGGCAAAATTGCCTAATGACGCATTTCTCAGAATGTGTCCCTGTCCTTAAGCGATGTATGGCTGTATTGATTCTGATAAGTGAAACTTCTATGTACATACATCCTTTCTACATAAAGTGGTGCTTGAAAGTTAGTGAATCCTTCAGAATCGTCCATATTCCTGCATGAATGGATACGCTTTCACAGCAAAAGTAGGTGAAGAGAACTCAATTGAACAAATGAGACAAAAATCTTATATTTGGTCATTCATCTAGTGTGGAAAATGATCCAATGTCACAAAACTGTGAATGGCAAAAGTATGTGAATCTTTGCTTTTAGTATTTGGTGTGACCACCTTTTGCAGCAATAGCTACAACTAAATGTTTCCGGTAAGTCTTGATCAATCTTGCAGATTAGCTTGGAGGAATTTTAGAATTGCTTCAACTCAGGGATATTGCTCAGTTTTCTTAAATGAACTAGATGCTGTCCTTCCACACCATTTATATTGGGTTAAAGTTAGGACTTTGACTTCCAAAACCTTTATTTTATTCCTCTTCAACCAGACTTTCGTAAATTGACTTGTGTGCCTGTGGTCATTGTCTTGCTGAATGACTCAGCTTCTCCTGAGATGTAGTCCACAGACAGACAGTCCTGATATATTCCTTTAGAATTTGCTGGTATAATTCAGAATGCATTGTCCTGTCCACAATACATTGGTATAATTTTGAATTCATTGAGCTGTCCTGGCCCAGACGCAGCAAAATAGACCCAAAGAACGATACTACTGCCATTGTGTTTCACAGATGGGATGAGATTCTCATGCTGAAATGCAGTGCTTTCCTTTACCAAACAGAACACTTCTTATTTGTACCCAAGAGTTCTATTTTACTCTAATGGCCCTCACGCTTGCCCACATGCTTTTCAGCAAACTCTAGACGGGAAGCAAAGTTTTTCTTGGAAAGTAATGTATTTCTCCTTGCAACCCCCTACCATGCACACCATGCAGTTCAATGTGTTCCTGATGGCGGACTCATGAACATTAACATTAGCCAGTGTGAGAGAGGCTTTTAGTTGTTTAGAAGTTACCCTTGGTTCTTTTGTGACGTTGGGTGCCTTGCCCTTGGAGTGATCTTTGTCAATCGACCACTCCTGGGGAAAGTAGCAATAGTCTTAAACTTCCTCCATTTTTTACACAATCTGTCTAGTGTAGTTCAGTTTTTAGCCAATTCCAACATGATGAGCATCAACAGGTCTTTTTCTGAAATGTTCTTTGTCCGTAGCATGAGACACTGATATTGCTTAAAAGCGTTTACAGATGAAGCCCTTGATAGAACCCTATTCTTCTAATATAAACAGGATGCCCATTCACACTTGATTGCCATGACACTGATTGACAAGACCTGACTCTAATCTCACCTTCAAATTATCTGCTTGATTCATATACTTTTGCCACTCACACATTTGTGACACTGGATCATTTTCCTCAATAAATAAATGAACAAGTCTGATATTTTTGTTTCATTTGTTCAGCTCTGTTCTCTTCACCTACTTTTAGGACAGGTGTGAAAATCTGATGATATTTTACATCATATTTATGCAGGAATATAGGAAATTCTGCCCCAACATACATAGAAGGTGCATTTATCATATAATTCCTTCTTTTACTGTATGTTAGTGTCATTTTAGGTTTTATGTGTTATCTGGCGTGATTTGATAGGTTTATTTTTTTCAGTCTGGGAATGATAATCTCTTCTGCCCTTGATGTCATTTCGGCTTACAGTAGGTTTCACAGGAACACTCTACATTCGGATAGCAGCGCAGACCAGTATCTGTATGCATGCAAATGATGCTTTAGAGGATCAGTGTCATTATACAGGTGAGATGTGCTCAAATCATACACTTTGGTCCCAAGATTGTTTTATAAGATTTTGTCATACATGACCTTCATAGAACCCTAAATGACTGAACGCCAGCCTGACCTGGAATGCCCGCTACTAATTCCACCTGCTGCCCTGTTCTGGGCATTTAAAGGACAAAATGGATGCTTCAACTCTGCTCCGTAACACTTCCGACTTCCGCCTTTTAATCTCATGTGATAAATCTGTCAGTTTGCAAGCTGGCCGACTGCTCATTACCTGCAAAAGGCAGCAGTTGAGCACATCTGCAGATTCCACTAACGTCTCCCTCCTTGCTCTGTTTCACTGCCACTTGTGCTTCCTCACCAAACACAAGCACTACTCCTACTAAGATTAATTGATCATCAATTTAGGTCTAATTTGGACCAACTCAGGTGGTAAATGGACCACTTTTACTTGATTGTTAGTGAAATGTGCTCACGTACGTTGATAAATTTAGATTATTTATCAATTACTACCAAATGAGCTAAATGTATTGAATAAATTCCAGCCTGACTGCCATAATGGAGTTTGAAAATATCACTACTGATAATGATTTTAGCTAACAGTTTTTTTTTTCTCTTGTTGGAATTGCTTGCTTGTCAGCTACATGTACTTCAGCTTTCCATCATTAATCTGTTCTGTTAAAGGCTGACCCTCAGCAAAGTAACCCACTTTGCCTGGGTTACTGAATGGACTGATGTGAATTGTAGCTGTTAGTATACGCATACACACCTTGGACCGTAGACTGCATTCTGTCTACAATATTACACCAGCCATTTAAGGGAGGTGGTCAGAGGGGCAGGAATTACAGAATTCAAGATGGTCTTAAGATTTAAAGGTGGTTTATTGTCACTCTGAGAACACGGGGATAGCATGTTAGGTAAAGGAATTAGGTACCGAGGTCCTGTCAACATCACCATAATTTAGAACCAAAATTCACTTCTAGCAAAAAAAAAGAAGTTACGAGCAATTTAAAGTGTAGCTGATTAGTAATAAATACTGTAGTGGTAAAAGTATAAATATTCACATTTATTGCACATAAAAAGGGTTCATTCAAGTCTGATCTGTTATTGCAATGAGAAAAAACGATTCTTAGTGTGGCAGAGTTTGTAAGAATGACTAGTCAGTGAGACAAGAAAGTGCCTAGAACAAGTTTTTTCTTTTCCTGGACTGAGGTGTCAACGGGGATTGCCGAGCTCAGCACATTTTAAATGGAGCTGCCACTGTGTTTTCCCAGCGTTAATGGAAAAGCAGCTGCCTGGAAAAAAAAAAAGAGAGAAGAAAATAATTAGACACGACACACATTCGGGCTGCTTTAATATTGCGGTTCTGAGCCTTGTAGCTGTTGCCGGCTGGAACGAGGAAACTAAATTATTGTTGTCATCTTATTACGGGGCAGCCACTCTGCAAGGCGCGAGTTCAGGGTGTGTGAAATGGCGAGTGAACTGCACACGGCGTCTCCAACTTTCTCAGGAAATCAGACGTACGGCGACGATGGTTCCCTTTTCTTTGCACTGGGATGGTGATCGCTTATTCTGCGCCTGGACCCGCTGCTCTCGGCCAGAACACCAACTGGTATCATTTAACTGTATAACAGCATCATACATCCCCAGCACTGCTGTTTCACTACTTGAAATGTTATCTGCATAGCCCAGGGAACATTTCACATACCACAAGGCTTAGAATATAATTAACTTGATAGGCCAATGCATATTTTAAAAAAAATATATACAATGATAAAACGGCACTGCAGGGGGCGATGCTAAAGCAAAGCAAATGTTACTTTAAATATAATGCAACTCTTTTTGGAGTCAGATGAGGCATGAACAAACTTCAAGTCATAACAAGGAGTGATTTTTTATGTGTCTGTCTACTTGTTTTACATTGTTTAATCATGTCCATCCATCCATGAGCAGGTGAAGTACAAGGCTGCAGTAAATCCTGAGCCTAGGAAGGGTCGTGATGCCCAGGGTCCCAGTCCATTACCAGGCATTCAGTTAGTATGAAGTTACTTGGTGTATATTGTTAAAACAAGACAAATGAAACGCACCGAGCGTCAGGGTTCTTCATCACTGCTGTGACTCCTTACAAAAGGTCTGACGGCTCCTTTTGCATTTTAACCTATTTCAGTCATTTGAATTCATTCAAAACGTGGGCAAGTATTACACTGACTTGCTTTGAAGAAAATCATGGTCTTCACGCAAAATTTCACTGTAAATGAATCAGGTTTTCAAAAAGCTTTCATCGCCTACAAAAAACAAGAAAATGCACCCCGCTAAATCAAATGGCTTGTTTAAACATTGCTCACCCATTAACTGACACTTTCCACCTTGAAGCCATTAACTGGTCTTTCATGTTATCCAGAGGTTCCGAAATGTATGTCAAAGTCAGAACGGCTGACCTTTTCAAGGCCTATACCAACAGAAAATACATGTGCAAGCAACCCCATCCATGCATCTAAGGCTAGTATGAAGTTGTATAGATAATTATTTTATTTGACTTGTTTTTATTTACAATCAAGATCAATTTCTGCTGTAATTTAGCATAAGAATTACTCTACAACCACGGTAACACATGTGATAACTGCCTGCATGACAAACTCTGAGGAGACTCATCTGCTCACTGCCTATCCTGGAGACATTCATAGATGATGTTATTTCATTTGCAATTAAATCACTATGATCTGGTGGCAGTAGAGTGCCTTTGCATTCGATAATCTCAGCTCTCAGGAATGATTCCAGGGCCCGTCAAATTACTGTATTAGGCAAGAGGTATTTATATGTGGTTTTTGGAAGAACTTAAAAGAAAATTGCACATGTTTTATTTTGATGCCTGACATTTTGATTTTCTAGTACTGATGATCCATTGGACTTTAGTAATCAGCCGTATATGAGGCGTACCTTGAAATATTTATTATAAAACAAAACATTATTGTATTATTTACATAGTACAGTATGTAAACCAAACAATGTTAATTTCAACATTGCTATTGTGCAAAAACAAATCCAGTTACGTCATCTTGGTGATAGTTGGTAACTGTATTAAAAATAAAAGAGACACACATAACAACATCTTTGAATAATATGTTAAATAAAACTTTTTCTTGTGATTCTTTGAATATATAAAAAGCATTTGACACTCTGTAATATTGGCAAAGCTTCCAATCCACAAAACTCTCATACTGTAGCTATTTATTGCAATTATGCTTATGAGACATGAAACAAGGTTTAAAATGATAATCTTTTTCTGTTAGGGTAATAAATAGCTGTAATACTAAATACACAAGATTGTAACAATCTTCAAAAATATAAGCACAATTAATATAATGATGACTAAGTAATATAATTAGAGATGATCATACTGTAGGTACCCCTCTCTTTTCACTGATTACAACATAGAGTTTCTGAATAAAATGAATCCCATAATTAAAAATTAGTTTAATATTTCATGCATGAGAATAGTAATACTTCAGTCAAGACTAATGCAAACGCTACACTAATGCATTGTACAAAATGGTTCCAGCTGATTTGATTAATTGCTTTTCTATCACCATAATCAAAATGAAATTGAACACTGAATAACAAACCCTCCATTCCGATAAATATTAAGGAGATTAACTAATTTCATTGCGCAAAATTATATTGCCCATTGTTCATTTGGATTGCTGTGAACTGTGTGCTTCAAATGAAGAAACTGACAAGTGCTTTATTTCATGAAATATCTATAAAGAAAACAATCTATTTCAGTAGCTTCTTAAAATTTCTCAGTGATTTATGGTTAACTTATGTATAAGACAAGCCTTTTTTCGTCAGTTTATGAAATATTTATGTTAAATGCTATGCAATTATTATTGTACACGTTTTCTTTTTAGATTTTTTTTATTTATTTTTATATACGGTTAACTCCATTGTCCAGACATAAGAATTATATTTTGAATAATTAAAAATCTACACATTAAAAGAATGTCTCATAGCTTATTCTGGGTAACGGGCATTCAAATGTTACGTCTCACTTTGGTGTTTATTATTTCAGTAACTAAAATACTTACAATTAATATGAATAACGCCATAATTATTATATTTTACAAGAATGTCATATGATTTCTCAAACCAACATTGATCAGCAAGATCTTCTCACATAAAGAAGGCATGCATCTTATGATCCACGACTTCTGAGCCCCTTAGTTTTCTGAACATTGCATAGTGAAGTTGCAGAATAGGTGGCTGGCTGAATGGTATATGCGGATGTATAAAGTGCAAAAAATTAAAAATCGTTCGATGTCCCCCCTTTTTCTGACCCTTGGTTATTGGTATTTTCCTAGTTTTCCAAACTAATAAGTAGGCTACCACTATCAGGCAGCTGGAATCGCTGAGAGGCTGCAGACATGCTGCTATCCTTAATTGATATTGAACGAGCGGATGGTCCGGGAGAGCAGGGCCACCGCTGGATAATTTGCAGTTTAATCAGCGTTTGTAATGAGAACTGCTGATTAGGGCTGTTTAGAATGAAAAAGAGTTACAAGCAACGTCTGTCAGAGTTCGGCAATAATTCACGACTAATTGTAGCGATGAACCGAAAGTATTCATGGTTGGAATGTCATTTGTTTGCTATGTGGCTTATAAAAGCAAAAATTCAAAGAATACAAATATCGCGAACATTTACGTTTTACGTATGACCCAGTAAAATCATGTGACGGATATTTCATTTAAACATTGTCACAGAAATGCTAAATATTAATTAAGTATTGGCTGATAAGCGTGAATCCGAATTTAGGGTTCCTGGTTATCACACGGACTTACTAATTTACCTAGAAATTACATTCACAAAGATGATGGACAGCGTAAGCTTTTTGTGCTGCAAGTACAACGGTGTGATGTATTCTTTGTGATGTGCCTCGGTCACCACTGGAATAGAAAATGTGAAATTAGTGAAAATGTGTATATGAACACTGAAGGGTAATTAGTGGGATATTAAAAGGAACAGGTCTAGGGAAGCTACGCCTGGAACCGGCAGGAGGGCGCCTGCTCACTGAATTGCAAGGGAGGAACGGCTGGTTACACTTCAGTCCCGAATCTCCTTATTTCTTATAATTAGAGAAAATATGACTATATGTTTTTATTATCATTATTTTCAGCACCGAGCGGCTGCATCTAGAACACGTAAAAGTTCAGGATTCGGAATAAGCGCACAATTTGGTTCTCTTCCCATTTTCAAATTTAAAAAATACATTATATATTTTTTTAAGTCCGATGCATTTTCCGCTACTGAATAATTGTTACAGTTAAAAAGTTAACTGAATAATTGTTACAGTTCAGTTGTGAAAAAAGCATATTAAATTATATACTTGTATTATTTCCAGGTGCATGTGTAAAACGAAATAGAATTTAAAATTAGATATCTATAGCGTCTAAAATCTGCAGGTAGATTACATTAGGTGGGATATCACAGCATGGTTCTCCATTTAAGACCTGTAACCTTTGCAAAACCCAGTGGTTTCTTTTCCAGATTAGCCTCATCCATCCAGTGTCGATGGCTGTCTTGTTGAGAAAATCGGTGAGTAAACACGACTGCGAGAAAGGCGCGAGGGAGGGGAGGGCTAATTATTCATACAAATAGACTGCAGACTCCACCAGGATTGGCTCGTTGTCTGAGATGGTTTCTCGTTGTGACATTGCAGCCTCTCCCAGGACTCCCTGTCGTAGTGTTCCGGCTTTGTCCCCCATCAATCATGCCATTGTGTCCGGGATGTTTTATAGAGTCACTCAATATCCCCACCTTCATCTCTATTCACTTTTAGAATGATGTGTTATAAGGGCCAAGCGCCTCTGTCAAATGAGACTGAAGATAACAGAACCGACACCGATTCAGCAAACCTCTACACACACAAACACACCGATTTGTAATTATATCTTAGTGGGGACTCTCCATTCCTCTCTATGGGGGAAAACTCTAATACTAACATGACGACCTTAACCCATACCCTGCCCTTACCATAACCATAAGTAACCAAACAAAATACAAGACTTAATAGTTTCAGGTTCACACACACACACACACATATATATATATATGTACATATATATATATACATATATATTAGCTACGTAGCGTAGGCCTGCCGTCACAAATCGACATCACTTTTCTGTCAGTACAGCTTTTTGCTGTCATCTTTTCTTCTGACTGTATTTCAATAAACGATAGCTGATATTTGCATGGTTTCCTCCCACTCTCCTTGTGTTACAGACACATAGATTTATAATGCTTACCTGACATTTACATCAAACATTTATATAGACGTGGCAGCATTACCCGTCAAGCTTTGCAGGAAAATGACAAATGTTTTTTTTTTTTAATGTGTTGGTGATTTCTTTTAACAAATCTGGAATATCACATTTCTGATTATTTCATTTATCATACGACTGCGGTTAAAGCATAATATGTACTGTTAACTGATTTTTTAAAATATATGAGCTTTGCAGTTAAGCTGCAAAATACACGCTCTCAGCAGGACAGTGAGCTGTACAGAAAATCAGAACCGAATAGCAAACATTGATTTAAATGACGGTTTCGTGAGGCTTTTTATTTTCAAATACCAACGCAAATTCAAATAGCTTTTAATCATTGTAATCATTGCCGTCATTACAGAATTAATTATACTTATGTCATTATAATAGTAGGTTTATTTGTTATGTCCCTTTACGTTCTCAAGTTTTGCTAAGAGGAATAAATCGAGTTACAACTTGCATACAACCTAATGAATTTTATTTGGTAATTAAAAATACATTTAAATGTTTTAAAACATAAAGAAAATTGACGTTTTTTTTTTGCATTAGATCAATTACAATATACTATCAACTTTAAATCTAATTTAGTTATTTATAGGCTAGGACTGTACGGCAGCTCAGAAGCGTCGACGCAAGGAGGAGATCAATCTTACAGATCTCGCAGTACTTATAAATGGCAGATATTTAATAAATAAACAAAGGAAATAACTTTCTTTTCAGCTGCCATTATACGATAATGCGCATCATGTGGTGATCAACATACATGCTCCTGTTATTGTAGGCCTGTTTCTTTATCTTTAATTGCTATATTCGATATAGTTTGGTTTGTTTTCATTACTTTTCGTTTAATAAACCTAACAGACATAATATTCCTTAGCTATAACATACTGCAACTTTTGTCTTTTCAATCTTTATGCAATATTTGTGAATTAAGTCATCATTTGCGCGAATGAACACCATATTTGTGATTTTCTGAGGAACGGCAATCCCTGTTAGGGTCACACTTGAATAGCTGCCTTTATAACGCGCTCGGTTTGTTTGGTAATGACCTCATTTTTTTTTCTTAAAGAAAACCATCCAAACGTATTTCATAGCTGTTACGTAAAAAACAGTGTGACTGGTGCAGTCGACTATAGAGGCGCTAAATTTGCAAACGATTTCAAATAAGTGTTGTGTGGTGCCGCAGATCAGACTTATATCTTGCGACATTTAACGGCGTATCCTGCATACTTGTAGTTTTACAGAAGTGACGACAAGGTGCCTTGATATCTGTAAACAGTAATTCCCTTCAGTGTCTTATTAGCGTTCTGAATGGATGCTATAGGCCTATCTGGTGGCGTGCTTCATGCAAAAAAAGGGTTTCAAATTTGATCATAAAGGGATATTTTACAAATTCATGTTTAATCTATTTCATAATTCTACATTACAGACTTATAAACACGAAAAATTCGACAACAGTCTCTCAATTCAGTTCATCATGTAAACGGAATTACACTTGGATAGACATTTCAGCACCGTTCAATGCTTCTATGAGCAAAATGTAATTTGGGCGAGAATTTGTTGTATCTGTCACAAATATTCTGCATTAAGAACAGTAATGACATGATAGCCTCAGTGATTATGGTTTAATCGGGTGGATTCGGAACTACGGTAACCTTAATTACGCTAAATTCGATATTTTGCATATTTGCATAATGAGGAAAAGGCTGGGAAATTGAGTTCATTCATTTGTGAAAGAAATTCCTGGCTAGACCAGGAGTCCAACCCGTGGGCGGACATTTGAGATGACGGTCTGTTAGTGTCAGGTGTTACATTATTGTGCTTTAGGGTGTTATGATCGCTTTATATTTCAACACTGATATTCTATAGAACTGTCCATTCATGAAACTGCTTTTTAATTTTTAACCTCTCGAATGTATCAATATTTTCTTGCTTATTAAAGTGAACTATGTAAGTGTATAAAACAATGTACCTTGGAGCTTTAGATTGCAAATGCAGTACCCCTATCCCCAGTCATGCTGTTCTTGTTTTTGTCCAGTCCAACAGCACAATGAATTTGATAAAACACTGCATCTTTTGATGTGTGTTCTTTGATGGTATAGGTGCAAGGTATTATAAAAGGCAATAATAATAACAAGATCAAAAACTACACTATGGTATGCTATACTGTGCTCTACTATACTATACTATACTATACTATACTATACTATACTATAATAAACAACACTGAGGACAAAAGTATTCAGTGTAACATTTTCAATTTAATTGTTGTTATATGTTTGATATTATCTTGTGTTTTAATGCTCCTGCATTTATATTTTAATGCTCCTGTATGCATACACACACACACACACACACACACATGTAGGGTAAACATATCCTTATGGGGACTGCTCATTCATTTCAATGGGAGAAATGCTAATGCTAACTATGACA
>JAABNY020000039.1:25418585-25430577 GCA_015164015.2 Brevimyrus niger
GGGGGGGGGGCTGCGCGTGTGGGGGTGAGTAGAGATGCTGAGGGGATACATTCTACAGGAAGTGGACAAAAAAGGGTTTGTCAGAGGCATCACCAAGTATCCAAATTCTTTATTTTGGGGTGGGGGGGTCTCCGGACAAGCATGCACATACAGTTATTATTGTACTTTGCTATTTCATTAAGCCAATAGCTAGCAGGTTCATTCATACAACTAGATGTTATGCATTGATTAGTACCTCAGATTTCTGACTCCGACTCCGGATTTCTGATTTAAAATGCTTAATTAAAATGAATAGCGTTACAAACAGATTATGGAGAAATACCAACATGTTTGAAATTGTAAAAAAATTGATATAATACTGTATGTAAATATGCAGAAAAAAACTATTAAACAGGTTATGCAGATAAATGTATTTATTATGAATTTATTTATATATTTTGCGGGCCAGAAGTTTGGGGCCACCCTAGGATTTTTTTTAAATAAACACACTGTGCTTTGCAACAAAATATTAGAAATACTTAAAGCAAATGTAACTGACTGGTTTCCAGTGTTTTATACCTTGTAGTAATACATTATTTAGCCACAAAAGCTGAAACTGGTTTTGAAGAAGATATCAGGTCTATCTTTAATGCTTTGACAATCACTTTATGTTAGAATTCTATTTACTCATGTCAGAGCTTGATTTGCTCTTGGCTTCTCCTGATTGTGTATTAATAAACTAAACGATAGCCACTTGTCTGCCTCGTCCCAGATCAGTTTCTAAGAGGTTTAATGCACTGTCTGCTCCTCATTTCAATCTTCTGTTGGATCTCCTTCTACATCATAACTGATGTCAGAATTTTTGATAAATATTTGTTATTGTGATGTTTGTAATGGCTCGAAAGGCTCAGCTAACAATTTAACAGGGGGGGGGGGGGGCTCAAATCGAATCAAATTCTGAGTGAAGCAGGGTTCTCTCATCGACAAATGGCCAGAAAGTTGAATGTTTCTGAGCCTGGAGTGACCTACTGTTTACAGAGAAAAAGGTTGACAGAAAGCAACGGCGACCGGAAAACTCCTGGGGCAAGGAAAGTGACATCAAAGGCTGAAGATCAACTTATGTTGTAACATGCAAAAGAAACTGGAAGATGACTGTAATGGTCTGAGGGCTGTGATTAATGTGAACAGAGGAAAACCAGTGTCTCTTAATACAGTCAAGAGAGCAGCCAGACTCCATGGTCGAGTTGCTGCCAGAAAACCTTTAGTTCGTGGTGTGAACAAGAAAAAGAGACCAGGCCAGGGGAGTTTCTAGCTATTAAAAAAATCAGGGGCTAAGTAAAGTTTATCTTGGTTTAAAGGAATACTGGCGTCAGGGTCAAAATACTCATAGTTGGGCTAAAAATACTTGGGGCTGGAGCCCCGGGTGATTGGACCAAACGACGCCCATAGTATAGATAGTATATCAACACAGACACCGGAGTATTCAGGACTGGGAACAGGCCTTGTGGATGGACACAAGTTATTGTTAAAATTTTTTTTTAGTTAATTCGTCCATGAAACAAGTTGAACTAAAAAGTTTGAAATGAGCATCCAGAACTCGAGACAGAATTGCTTGCATGTTTGAAATGGTGCTGGGAGAGTTTGGACACAGGTTTCTTTTTTTCCGAAAATTGCTGGAAAGGAGGCTGTGATATTTTGATGAACCTCATGCTTAGGCACTGGCATTCATTAAATTGCACTTACACTGTGGAGTTATATGTTACATTACACCTTAAAAATAGTCAGTTACATTTGTTTTAACTATTTTTGCTATTTTCTTGTAATAAAAGTTAGAAAAAGAAGTGTATTTATTTTTTTTAAATCAGAGAGTGGGCCCAAACTTCTGGGCTGAAGTGTGTTTATTGTTTCATGTACACTCATAAAAACGGGCAAATTCAATTTTACAGATGAAACTATACATAAATAATGACCAAAAAAGTAATGAACGATAATTAAATTGATAAAACTCAAAAACTACATACCCAAATTTGCTCCTAATCAATATAAAAAGACACAATCAAAAAAACAACTAAAAAATAATGCATAAACACCATTTTGGAGAGACAAACGGAGCTGAGTGGTGGCGAGTTGTACGTTTGCCTTTGCTCAGCTTTGACGACACACCCGTCTTTCCTTTGATCTGCTTAGGATGATGGGATACAGGCCTTCTTGGATGACGCTAGTCACTTGGTGGCAACCTTTGGTTTGTTTATTCAGAGGAATCAGCAGAAGGGAACAAATATGGAATATTTTATGAGCATCTATATGAAAGGTACTGGGGCAATGAGGTGGAACGGGAAGCTGCTGCGGAATGTGCCAGAAAGAGCAGAGCACTGGAGCCCATCACCTGGAGCCCATCACCTGGAGTCTTCACCAAGTTAGGCTGCCTTTAATTTTTCCCTCATCCATATGTTTACCTGGAACAAATCAATGCTTGTACTATACTCTGTACTTGTACTTGCGTGTGACCTTTGTGAATAAGCATTTTATGTCTATAGTTTGGGCAAACAAGTTGAGGCAATTCTGTAAGGTTCAACTCTCCATCCAACCATCTTCGAATCATGTATCCAATATAGGGGCAAAAGGCATATCCTAGGTGAGATAGGGATATCAGACCATTGCAGGCCACATACAAGCACCTCCTCATACATTAGGGGGGAATTTAGAGACACCAGTATATCTAACTTCATGTAGAGGGCAGATGTGCAGAGAAAATATTAAGTGCAACATTAATGTATAGTGCAATGTCAGATACATGCTCTGTATCATTGTGTCACTGTTAAGTTTTACATGCCACGGGGAGGGAACGGATGGCCAATCAAATTCTGAGTAATTATGTAATGGTAATGTGATGTTGTAACAATAACATATGATAAGTTCTGCATAAAAATCCTTACAAGGCAGTTAAGGAAACATTATTTTTTGTATTTTTCACTTATGAGGTTTCTTTATAAAAAAAATACATTATTTAGAGGGTTTGGGAGGTTGTCTTGTGTATGCCTGTCAATCACTGCTCAATCTGTCCCTCTCTGATAATAATTTAATATGCATCACTTCCCCCTCGGCTGCTAAAGTTGTGCTCCAACTGAAGAAGCTCTGAACAGCATATCCCAGCTAAGGCTCCTCCTTCGCCCACAATATCCAGTCAGGAGAAGGTGCAAGGATGCAAGCACCGTCGATGCATTATGTATTAGGCTGCTGTTGGGCTGACAGGTCCTCTCCTGACACCCACTTGAAAGGCACTAATCAGAGCCGACACATCTGAATGTCTGGGCACACTCGCTCAGAAATTTACCAATCAAAAACCGTATTTTCCCGGGCCGTCTCCAGAGAAATCCGTGAGAAGAAATTGGAATAATTTATTAGCTTACAAGTTTTCATTGACAGTTAGCCCAAGACTATTTATCTCTATAATAGAGAACGTCTTCAAGGTGGCAAAATTGACCAAATCAAACAGCTTTGATCAGAAAACGAATCTGGCAAGCATGTCGGTATCTGCATCCCCGAGGAAGATGGGAGACAAACAAAAAGCTTTAACAAGGGGTCAGACCAGAGGAATGAGACAAGACCCCAGCACCTGCAACTCCTTATGAATTATAACAATACAAACACTTTTAATATAGTGATCTTTACATTTGTACCAATGTAAGATAGATAAAATGTACTAATTGAGACTCTGATAAAGGAGGAGGTTGATGCCAAAAGAAATTGTTGGTAGATGAACTAAACTGCAACTTTAGATTGTTGTGCAATGGTGGTATTATTGGCATCACTAACTTGTTTACATACGTTTCTGTACTATTATAATTGTTCCACAAACGATCTAGTAGCTAAGCAATTGGAATTATTACTCAGGCATCAGATTCAAATATCAATAAATCTATATCGCAGTTGATAAAAGATTTGGAAAGATTTGAAAAGAATTTTTAAATATTATTTTTAAACTATACTACTAATAGTCCTTCTTGTGGGATTTTACATGATGATTGAACTAGATGTAGCTACTTGTAACATCATGGAACTGGAAGCAGGGCTTGTTGAATGTAAAGGTATAACTCAAGTGTGTCAGATTTAACCCACAAAATAATAATTGACCAAGTTGCAAAGTGAGATTTTCCATGCTTCATTCGACAGATGGTAGTGACCACTTCTGGAACTTTTTTATGTTCTTCTTTCATCAGCTCCGGAACAATGTACAGAACAATGCAAGCTGATTGTTTGTTGCAGTTTATTAATACTTCTTTATTCATACACCTACCGAACCCCCATATTTCCAGTATTACTTCCCATATCAATGATTTTTGGCATGATGGCATGAAAGCTGAGCCTCTGATATTCCTGTCAAAATCGTATTTTATAAACCATTAGGCCTTCCATCTTGCAGGTTTAACTAATTTGATAGCTATACTCTGAAATAATTCATTCTCTACACTACTGCATTAAGCAAGATAGCAGTTTTGTCTCAAAATAGTGATATATCAGGGATTGTTTTTAATATGATTACCGTTTGTTAGTTAAATTGATCTGGCTGTTTTTTAAAAATATATTTTGAGGTACACGCAGGACTGGATATGATAGATAATTAATCCATGATACGTCAAAAAACTCACAGTTAAAAAGGAATTTCACTTTTTTTGGATTGGAGTATTTCCTTAGTTAATCAATAATAATTTTCTTATGGAAGCAATGCAATTAACCCAATTATTATGCAGTACTGGCTTAATAATCATGATTAATAAATAAGCAGCAACAGACACAGAACTCTGAAGTTTAATTTACATATTTAATGCTTTTTTCCCCTCATTTAGTGTCAGTTTCCCATGGAAGGAAAGATAAATAGGTTCTATTTTACATTATAAAAATGAAAAAAAGTTTTAATAATAGTGTGTATGTAAAGTGCATGTGATTGTTATACATATTTGTCTTTCAGAAAAATGTCTGTTTTGCTAGTTCTGGGCTGGTATGTGTTTTAGCATCACTTGTTAATGCACTGATAACTTCAGGAGCACATATATAAATCATAAGAAGCACAATTTGGAATTCTTGGCCATCATTCTATGTTAATGAGAGTCATTCAAGTTAATTGGATAAAGTTCCTGTGTTTATACATGTTTTTACTGCTTTATTGCTTTTTAACATTGTTCATTTTTAGATCAACAGCTATAGCTTCTATTAGTGATACAGTACAGTGTGCTGTATGTTCCACTCTTCAGTTTCAAGAATAGATGAGTGCATTCAAAGATGCCATTCTACAAGACTAGGCCTGGCTGGTCGGACACCCTAGGGCAGATTCTGTTCATTTGTGCCCCCTAATCAAATGGCACCCTATTTGATCGCCTATATCACCTATAGGCCGGGCTGGCTCTGCCTTTCTACACACTACTGTTGTACTGAACTGTTATTTTTGCACTTGTTACTTTCCTATTACCTCAAACAAGTACAGTATGGCCATTCTAATTAACAAGGTGTACTCAGCCACAGAAATACCATTGAGTATGTTTTTTTTGTTCATCACACTATTATCTGTAAACACTATGCATTCTGGTGTGTGGGTGCCTGAGATGCTGAAACCACCACGAATGGCACCAGCAATCATTAGCCATCTCTAATGCTTCACAGTAAATGACATTCTGTATACAGTAAATTCAGTTGCAGTCACATGACCAGATATTTTTATGTGCAGGTTGTTGCATTAACACGCATGTATACCTATTAAAATCGTTATCAAAAGCTCACAAAAAGACTGCATTAGCAATTAGCATTCTGTAGAACTTGGAGAAAAACCTTGTTTTCTCCAGGTAACATTGTAAGCAGTCACAGACATTGCAGCCTTTTTAGTTATATGTGAATTGTTACTTGATTTTCATTTAGACATCATTATTTAATCATTTTACATCTTCAATAGCATATTTCTGCCACTTTGTGAGAAGCAAAATTCATACAATTTCATTTATTATCTTTGACAGACAGTTTTAAACTTAGTATTAATGTAAATTTAATTTTGTTTGATGTGTGATGCTATCAATTGTCTTCAGTTGTTTGGTTATTTTTCCCTGTGTCAAAACAAACAAAAGATTCAACAGGTGGGGTTTCTTTATTTCAGACTTCAGCTTTTGAACAAACATCAGCTTTTGAAAAAACAACGTACGATTCATTGGGGGAATGAATTCTGGAAGAATCCTTTAACTAAAGCATGCTGTCCCCAGAATGGAAATTTAAATTCCTATTCCAAACTGCACATACTCTTATATCATACGAATAGAAGAACTCTTACTGCAAATAATATCAATTTAAACTATTTATGCCTTTTAAGCTGGGATAGTATGGGGATCATTGGATTGCAAACATCTAGAGTCGCCCTTGCCCAACTATATATGGCTATGTGAATCGGCCTCTCTAAATTACATAAAGAGAGTGTGTGTGTGTGTATGTGTGTGTGTGTGTGTGTTTGGGCTCTGTGATGGACTGGGTTCCTGTTCAGGGTGTCCCCCAACTTGCGCTTCTTGGAAGGGACTTCAGACGCACTGAGGACTTAATGTGAGCTACATTGTTGTTGAGCTCCAAATTAAAATGTTCTGTTATCTGTCTCTTGAATTATTGGTAATGTGCAGTTTATTTTGTTATCTCCATTCAGTCATACCTGAGTGTACACACTCACACACACACACACACACACACACACACACACACACACACACACACACACACACACACACACACACTCCAGAGTAGTACTTAAGAAAAATGCTTCCTCCTCTGGTTGTACAATGATGCCCATTTTAACCATGGGGTGTCTGCAGTAACAACCGTACAGACAGATACAACATATATTTTGAGAAACGTTTTGCACTGATGCTATGTTAAAATAGAGGGTACCTAAAGTTCACGTAAAACGTGTGGCAGAATCCATAATTTAATGGGCATTAAAATGCAAATGCACATACCATTTTATGCTTTAAATTTTATGAAGCATTTAAATCTCCATGCTCTAAGCTGTACATCCTAATGGATTTATTATCTCTTTCCATCACCTCTCCGTAATGACAAAAGTCCTTACAATCACGGCAATTCCAACTCATGATGGCCCAAAGTATATGTGCACAAGCACGCATGCCGTCACCTCCAGTTACGGACAGCTCTGTGATAATGCAGAAGACCATATACGATGTTACACTGCACACAAAGAAAAAAGCGGTCGAGCCACTGGATTTGCTAACATAGCCATTCCATCCTGAGGTGGCTCCACAGCCCCAACCTACAGTCGGACCGCGACGATGTACATTTCAGTGTCCGCTGCCTTAATTTTGATTTATTGTCCATAGTAAATTAGAAAAATATGTTTTAGAATTCCATCTTGCAGGCAAGCTGTGCCTGATGTCAGGGGACCCGGCGATATTTAACATGTCAGGGATGCATATTGGATTAGTGTGCTTTGTTTCCTGCAACAGCAGGTGTTTAATCATGGCTGATGGTTGGAGCTGAATGCGTTAAGACAGTATGCCCCCCCCCCCCACCAAACACCCACCAAAAACAACCTTACCCCAGGAACCCTAGTGAATTATTCTTTAAATATTGTCAACCATAGACAAGAATATAAATCAGGGCTTTAAGAAGCCCTGTGTGTGTGTGTATCTATCTATCTATTTATCTATCTATATATTTATATATGCATTTTCTAATCCAGCTTGTCCTATGCAGGGTTACTGGACTCTGGAGCCTGTCCCAGAGGCTATGGGCACAATGGAGAAGATAACCCAGGATGAGGCACCATCCCATCACACAGCACACTCACACCTTTCTCCATTATGGACAATTTGGTAACTCCAACTCACCATAGGATATTTTTGGACTGTGGGTGGACCCCTAGAGAACCCAGAGGAAACAGCATGATGACACAGGAAGAACATGCAAACTCCACAGGCATGGAGCCCTGGCAGAAACTCTAACCACAATCCTTAGGGTAAGAGCACACTGGTAACCACTTATATTTTATAGCTGTATGTTTTATCTTTACTGAACACAAAGCAAGCTAGTGGTCATGGAGTGTAGGCATCTCTGTAATAGTAAGCATCAGAGGTGGACATTTCAGGTCCGGAAAGTAAAAATCCAAACCAGGATTTTGTTTCAACCAACCAGTTGAGTACTATATGGCTGTGAATCTTTATACTCAGCAGGTTGGTTGAAAAAAAATCCTGGTCGGGATTTTTACTTTCTGGACCTGAAATGTCCACCTCTGGTAAGCATGAACCATCTAATCCATGTTCACTACTTGTATACACAGATTTACCTCTCAGGAAGGTTTTTGGCAGGAACCCAATGGAAGAACTTTAGGAGAACAAAGCTTTTCAAGGTCAGGTAGTGAACTGAAACAAGTCAGCAAGATTCATTGGGAAACTGTCCGTTTTGACATGGCCAGGGTATGATTTAATGGAAGAATAATAAATTTAAACAGATATTATGAGTATGTAGACAGGGTGTTGAGCAGTCCAAGCCTCTGTGCCTGGCATCGGAAGGTCGCCGGTTCAAGCCTCTGTAGAATAGTCACATGTCCAAGGGCACTTGAACAAGGCCATTCACCTCCAGCTGTGTGTGTGTGGGGGGGGGGGATGCACACTGGCAGACCCTGTGCTGTGATGCCACTCACCTGCATATGTGTAGAGAGTAAGATGGGGTCAGCAAAGAGAAGCATCCCAATGTAGCTGTGCTCATACTAAGTAGCAAATAAAGGATCATTTCACTTCAGAAGTATCCCTACACTTTTCACCACTAATTAAAAAGTGGTATAGCGGCATAAACTACAGACTATGGCACTGTTATTGTATGCGTCTTGTTACATTCTGCATTCTTTTAAACACTCTGCACAATACGCATTTGTCATTATAATGGAAGTGAACAGACGACAGATAACCACTAAATGTCACACATCTCTATGGTTATATTAATAATAATACTTTATAAGTGAACTTATAAATTTGGTATTATTTAGGAAAATAAAGCATTACATTAGTATAAATAAATTATATATTGAAAACATCCATCCATCCATCCATTCATCTGTTCATCCATCTTTAAATTGCTTCTCCAGTGCAGGGCTATTGAGGGGGGGGGGGCTTTCATCCTATATTGCCATAAATACACAGGCTATTTGTCAGATTTTGTAAGGCCTGATTGGAACCATATGGTATAGAGTTAGATACCTCTTCAAAATGTTTAGCTATGCAGTAAGTGAAAAACAACACAATTTGTCCCCCCTGAGTCTATTTCCTTTTATTTCTATGTTGTCCCCTGTTGTCCCACATTTCCTTTATCTTTGTCATATTAATTATGCTGGCTGCCCTCAGGTGCCAGGTACCACTACCGCTGCATCACCACCCCTTAATTGCCCTGCACTTCTGCATGTCAGCTCTCTGTTTCACCTCCTGTTTTGCCCAGTGAGGCTCTGTCTTCCCTTTTTTAAAACTCTCTGTAGCATTACTCAGCTCAATGACACAAAGCGAATTACATTTAATAAATTGGCTTAATGGATTCCGCAAGTGGTTTGTGAGTGCCGTGTTTCCTCTAATTAAGCGAAACATTTGTATTCCGCCTGTGCGCTTGCTCGACAAGGAACTTTGTGTAAGCATGGGGGCAAAGCCGGGCAGGTGCGCACTGTGGGGGGGTTGGGGGGGCGGGGGGCTTGATTCAATTCTTTCATAAACAAGCTTTGATCTACCTTTACATATAAAATCTGCTATTTTTATTGCTTGGAAAAATGTTTTGTTTTTAAATATATTGCAGACTTCACTATCTGTCTTCATAATTGAACAATTGAAGCGCGTATATTTTAAATTGAAAATAAGTGCATAGAATTAACAAATTATTAGTATATGTTAATAAGCAATTATTGAACATGAAATGTATTGAACATGAAATCACTGCTATTGTTGATGTCCATGTTTTGATTTTTAAATAATAATCACTGAAGATAAAACTTTATTTTAAATTTATTTATCTGGTTTTCAAACATTGACCAAAGTCATGTTATAAAGTAACAGAGGCATCTGTATTCAGACATCGATCAGCATCATGGGTGGCACAGTGGCACAGTGGCTCAGCACTGTAGTTGCGGATATAGTTCCTGCCTCTGTCTTCCCATAACTGTACAGGTATCTTCCAGGCAAGGATGGGAATAAGTCACTCCAAGTCAAGTCTTAAATCAAAACATTGCAAGTTCGAGTCAAGTCCCACGTCATGTACCTTCAAGTCCAAGTCTCGTTTTTGCTGGCGAGTCACAAGTCATCAAGTTTGTGACTCAAGTCCATGTCGAGTTGTGAATTGTGTAACCCGAGTCCCTATCTATGTCAGTTTTTTAGCTTTAGTAATTAAAACCTGCCACTGTACATCATAGGTTAAGTCCTTGGGCAGAGATAAATTGACAAGAGTATGAACACTCTATCATGATTGTCCTCACACAGTTTTCATGTCTGTGTATATGTTGGGACTGATGCATCTTTCCAACAAACTTTCCCAGGAGACCCTGTATTAAGGCAAATGAAAATGCAGACAGTGGAAAATTAATATGCACTGAAATTATAAAATTATCATTATGTATTTCAGAGGGGAGATCTGCTCAAGTCACAGGGTCCTAGTTGAGTTCAAGTCTCAAGTTATCTGACTTCAAGTCCAAGTCATTCCAAAAGTTTTGCTTATTTAAGTCACAAGTTATGCAGGTGCTCCAGATCCCTTCTGCATCCTATAATCATGTGGCTAAGTGACGTGGCCTTTGTCCATAGTGTGGGATCCTGAGTATGGGCCCTTCAGTCCAGTTCACGGTACGTCTTACCTTGTGTTCTTTGCTCCCGGGAATAAGATCCGGAGACACAGGAACTCTGAACTGGATAAGCATGGTGGGAGATTGATGAGATGACTGTCACCATGAAGACTTTCAATAGACTGTTCATCTTCTTAAACTTGAATCTATGACAGAATAGGAGAACAGTTCCAGCAGACTTCAGATACTGCCTGTGACAGCAGTACAATTTATTTACCTGTGCTATAACATAGTGCTATTTACTCAATAGGCTACCTGTTTAGTGAGCTTGCTTTTCAAAACACTCTTTGCATTCTACTTATTAATTTTAATGTTGATTATGCAAATGGGGACATTTGTGCCTGAGAAATAATCGACCTCATAACTTTTCCCATAAAGCCCAGCTGCTTCTCCCTCTGCCAGGCAAACACCCAATATTCTGCTGCACTGATCACATGATTAGGAGGCAGAAATTGCCCTCGGACACTTGAAAGGTCAAAACAAATCGCTTCCATTCTGATTACAGTGATAAAAACGGACACATAGTATTACATCTATATAACATTTTTTACTGCCGTAAACACACTTGCTTGACTTTCATGTCATCATATCCATGGTGAGAGTTGTGTGTTCACATTTATATTTATTTTATATATATATATATATATATACTGAAATAACACACTTCAAAAAGGACAGAATAGCCAGGCTGTGGATAGACCTTTGTTGCTACAACATTTTTAATGGTCTGATGCCAGTGTAACATTCAGTATGGGCATCCTATGTTTGGATGAGCAGAGCCATCTGATGTGACAGATGTTGTCGTAAACAGGTTATCGGGCTGTGAAGGGCCGCGCGGCCATCATGGCCGGGTTTAAATTCCAGGTCATAACATAAATGCTTAGGGCATTGTGGAAAATCCAAGCTCATTTGTTTGTACATTCTGTCCATTCATTTGGGAATCAACGTCATGTAATTTTCTCATAAGTAAGATTCAAGATTTATTGTCATATGTATTACTGTAAGTACAAGTACCATGTTGCAGCAAGGAAGATTTACATAAATTTGACGTAAATAGACAAAACAAGTATATATATATATGTATGGAGTGGCATGGTGGTGCAGTGGTTAGCACTGTTGCCTCACACCTCTGGGACCTGGGTTCGAGTCTCTGCCTGGGTTACA
>JAABNY020000039.1:25434920-25450684 GCA_015164015.2 Brevimyrus niger
TATATATATAGACACATACACATTGTCAGTATAATGTATAAATAGCTAAGTGGTTCATGATGCATGCATGGTTCTGACAGGTTTTTTGTTGGTATGATACAGGAGCAAAACTGTTGTACGTTGCACCCTTAAGCACTGCAACGCTGAATGTCAGTTTAAATCAGTATATATGCATGAGTGACGGGAATTGCATAAAATGGGAGATTCTGTTAAGCATACAACAATAAAACAAACAGATAAACATAAACATTATGGGCCGAATGGCCCCCTCTCATTTGTAAATTTCTTATGTTCTTAACAAACAACAATAATAATAATAATACCTGTCCATTTAATTAATTATACAGTTGCTTTAATTCTGCTTAATGTCCTTAAGAGAGGAAAGAACTTCCATTTTTACACAGCATAAATACTGTATAAAATCACACTTCTAGAAGATGAATATTATAGTGTTGCTCTGGTTTTTCCACAGGCAGTTTGAAATTTAAATTACTTAAAGGAAGAGAGTTCAGTTCTTTGTGGTATATTTGAAGAGATCCACTTGACTTTGTGTTGTGCATTACATCCCAGGTCTCTAATTGCTGGTCAATAAATCATGCATTTGAGAGTAACATGAGGGGGGGGGGGAGCGAATAGACACTTTCCGTCTTTATTAGTGGGTGTGCTCTGCTTTTGAGACGAAGTGGGCAGAGCTACGCTAAGATCTAATTTAAAGTGCTCTGCCATAGATGAAAACTGCGGTTTACTTTCTGCTTTTTATGCTTGTGTGAGATGAAATGAGTCTTCATTAGAACCAGGGACCCTAAAACCGGCTGGAAAAGCCTTGACTCAATTTACTGAGAGCCTTTTGTGTAAATCACAGTAGGCTTTATATTTTCCCCATAACATGTTTCTTTGTCCAACCGAGTTGTTTTTAGTACGACTTTTTGTAAAACGCGAACCTTTTTGCCGCCCCATTTGTTCGTAGTTTGTGCATTCAATGAGGAAAAAAAATTAAATGTGTCTTTGGTTTGTTTTTCTTTTCAGCTTGTGCTCTGAGTGCGTCCCTTACAAATTGACCCATAATAATGATGAGCTGTTTGCAAGACATACATACATGAAGTGTACCTTGATAGAAGACACTTAAATTAAAAGGCGAAGCCTTCAATGCCCTATTTACTTGTGGCTATGTGCTCTCAGCGTGCAAACATCATTCACCAATAAGCAGAGGAGGCTTTTTGGCTGGTGGAGAATTCATCAGCCTTGCAGATGTATACAGAGAAGAGTTACATTTCTGCTACCAGACTTGTGAGTCTAAACATTCAGGAGGAAATATGATGAAAAGCCCAATTTCCTTTGCAAAAAAAAAAGTACTGACAGAGTCCAAAATTTTTCCACAATTGGGACTATTTCCAAAATTGGGATTATTGCATGCACAAAGAAATATGTCTTGTGTTCACCGTGGCAAAGATTAAAAACATACTCTACGTAGGTTTCAGTACATGTTGGAAATACCTCTTGACAATGTCAAGAGTGATACATTGTATTTAAAAATACCTGTGCCGATATGCCACATTGTCCATTGTCCATTGTCCATCAAGATCAATACCGCAAGATTATTTGGATCTATTTCCATTCAAACCGACTGGTGAGAATAGTAAGATGAATATGAACCAAACTCTTCAATCTGGAGATACTTCGACAGCAGCTCAGTCAGTATTTCGCAGTGATATTTTTTAGTTTCATGAGAGATTTAAAAAATTATTCATCTTCGTAAAATCTGACAATCAAAACAACATTTTGCAAATGATCTGCACTTTGATTTAGTGAAGGTAATAAATGAGATATCCCATCATAAACCTCTTGTCCTGTGTTTTATGTGTGTAATACTCTTCTCGTAGTCATGTTTAAGCTGAATCCTTGGCCTTTATGCAGCTCTAGCAAAAATTGCACAAAAATTTTGAAAATAAGACTTCATTCCAACAACAGTGACTTCCAGTAATCAAAAGATACGTCAGTCTTTTAAAATGCCATATTGACATCATAATAATCAGAATAATACAATACTATAATTTGTATTACAAGACAATAAGTGCAATAGTTTCCAAACCAATTGAAGTGCACCCCTTCAGCTTCTAAGGACATTGACACTAAAACAAGAATGATGACTGATTTTTTTTTTAAACTCATGTGTTGTTTATTTCTGTAAATGAGACTGTTTTCTTCCCCTTTAATAATTTTCTTGAAGAATTTGTATGCATCTCTCCTTTTTCTTTCTTTTTGTAGCACAGTTATATTTGGAGCTATGGATTAGCATTCAGGTGTAATCAGCAGGCAATCAGAGTAGCTAAATCTAGACTGATAGGTTAAGCAGCACTAAAACTCTTCAGGCTCGTGCAAAGAAATCTGAAGGGGGCCGTGATCCCAATTCAGACAATCCTGAAGGGCGTCAATAAGGTCAAGCCTGAAGACTATTTCAATATTAGTTCTGACTCAAGGTCACAAGGATACAAGGATTTGGAATGACATTCCTAATAGATAGCTAGCCCTGATGGCTTAAAACAAAACAGGAGGATCGAAACAAGCAATGAAGACAAAAAAAAGCCACATTTCGACTTCAACACAACAAGAATAAAGGCTGGGAACAAGGTACTGGGGGGTGACAAATGAAGTAGAGTCCAGTTATACGTAACTGCAGAAGCCAAGTTGATGGGCTCATCGACCTACTATCTGCAGCCAGAAACATCCATATCCTCAATTTATACACTTGCTAGAATTATGTTATATAATATTCACACAAACCAAAAAACCCTGTCTTTATTTGAATTCTTAAGTACGTATGCTCTGTAGGAGATAACAAAAACATGGACAAAGAGAAGGCTCTTCTAATGAAAGGACAGCGGCTAAGGTGGCAGAAGGCCGAGAAGATTCCTTACTCCTTCACTGATCCCTCTTCCCACACTTACAGGTACTAAAGGAGGCTTGCGACTGTGTGTGCGTCTGGGTCACCCTGGCGGAGTGCGTGGGTTTGAAGCTTTTGTGCTGGCGCTCGTGTGCTCCGTCTCAGCACTCCAGACATAGGCGCATGCGAGCGCGTTCGCACACCTCAGTTACCAGAGCTTCCTGCCGCTGAAGCAGAGGAGCGTCTGCATAAGGGATGAGCTCGACTCCCCCTTCTCTGCACATCCCTGCCCTTCCTCCAGGCTCCATAAAATGCCCGAATTAGTGGGTACGTCATGTTGCGGAGCTGCCGTGTGCAGAGAGAGAGAGCAGAAAATCGAGTTGTCACAGCAGGACCCATGTAATAGAGACTCTGTTCCCTCAATTCTGGCTCATAATTGCCTGGGTGAGACAGATGAACCACAAGCTTGAATACAGCTTCATATTCCTCCACTATTAACACCCTTGGTACCAAATTTAAATTTATCTCCATTGCTAAAAAATTAAATAACACTTTGGTAAATGAAATCTCCTCTTTTTCATTCATTAATATTTTTTTTCTTAAAAAACAATCAACTGAATTGAATAATTTAAATATCTCTGTACCTTAATTATGCTTTACATGGCTACTTCTGTCAAAGGCTTTGAAATAAATGATAATTTATCATTGCAATTGAAACTGACCAGGACAGAACACTATTTGAGCACTATTTACTAAAACTTATTGGAACATTAGCCAGTGTAGGGGCATTTATATATTGCAAAAAAATATCTGCTAAAGTCCATTCGTCCATTAAACTATTATTTTGTCCAGTATAAGGTCATGGTGGTAGCAGGGATCCTGCTCTAAGAAGCACAGGACACAAGGCAACATCCGGGATTTCAGAATAAATGTTATGGTAAAAGAACATGGCAGCATATTCACTTTTTCAGTTTTCACTGAAACCTGAGACATCTTAGGTTGGAGGTTGGAATTACACCTCAAGTGCAAGTAGAGACTTCATGTAAGTAGTTTTCCTCTGGCTACTGCAGTGTCTTCCAATAGTCCAAAATCATGTGTTTAGGTGAACTGGTGCCCATGAATTACCTGTAGTGTGTGCACTGCTGTCAAGGCTGTCCCTGCCTAATGTCCTATGCCTCCTCAGATATTCTCAAGACTCACAAAGGTTTAGGGTAACTGGATGGCTGAAAAGGGAACAACAGCTGGGGTCCTTTGAGAAATGTTTGTAAAGGTAGCTATGTACTCATTTACTAATTGTACTCATTTAAACTAAAGATGATGCTGTAATCCTGTGCATTGACACACCTAGTGGTCACATTCTCTTTATAAACTACATTTTAAGTGCATTAAATTAGATCTTTTCTAAGGACTTGAATACCGCCTACAGTACTTATTTTCCCTTACTGTGATAATCAGTGGAATGTCTCTACCCTCCATTGACGATACCTTTATGAAAAACTGCACCCGTAAGGCCTCGAAGCATCGAGGACGACACCTCGCACCCTTTCACAGTCTCTTTGTCCCCCTTCCATCTGGCAGAAGGTACTGGGGCATCCAAGCCAGTTCTTGCCAGACTCTGTAACACTCTTTTACACTCACTGTGCCATCCACTAATATTTTATCAGCTTCCTGCCATTTGAACTGTTACTGCACTGTTACAAGTAGTCTTCATTTATCTTGACATTGCCTTATTTGTTATTACTATTTATATCTACATACCTCTCTGCTGCTTCCATCATGGCATTCTATACAATTCGTCATTGTGTATTTCTACACTGTGTGTCAGTGTTGTCAGTGCCCCACCCCCGCACGTGTCCCGTCCATCCATGTGCTTTGTGTGCAGTGTATCGAACTTGACTTGACTTGAAAACATCGCATGCAGTGTTCACAAAAAGTCTTGGGACTTTTAATTCTGGAAAAATGTTGCCAATTATTGGTTCCATAATAATATTTCATTGACAAGTGTTTTTTGATCTGGTCAGTCAGGTCTGTTCCACCTGTGCTACTTAACAGTGACATTAAACATAGGTAACAATCCCTCACTGCTACTCTCTTCATGAAAGTTTGCCAAGAAGGGAAAGTGCTGGATCTGCTGGCCTCACAAGGTAGCCAGTATGTAAAGGGGTTTTTAAACTCAAATTAATTCTCATGAAAACGATGTGGTCAGAGATCCTGCGTTTGCTCTTCAAAGCATCTCGCTGCTTTCCCTTCAGCTCCACCTATTACTGATTCGATGACCCACGAAATAGCTCCACCTGAAATTCAAAGCAAGTGAAGGTACTGCTGTAAATTTGTGCGCGACAAAATGCACACATTTCACAGACTTCCACCTATTAAATTTAAACGTAACTGGTTTTATTCTCAAAATAGTAACCTCTAAATCTATTGCAAATATCCAACTTGAATGCCAAACTATTAAATTGCAAGTAATATAATGGTTACAGTTAGTTAGACTTGCAAACTATGATGACAGTTCTCCAGAGCAGACTGTGATGTAAACACAGGTGTGGTGGCTACCTGGACTATTTTGATGGATGATCTGGCATGTTTTTAGTAGTTGGCACTAAAAGATACACAGGAGTGACACTTGCCAAGTACAGTCTACAGTACCAATTACACAGTAATAGAGGTCACATGTTTCAGAGCAGTGAGAGCAGCAAATGGGCAGAATCAGCACCAAGCGCCTTGCCTTTGTTTTCACTTCGAAATATGACAATAACAAAATAGGAGTGGACCATCACCTCTCCGCATGGATCCAGGACTACCTCGCTAACCAACCACAGTATGTGAGATCTCAGGGCCGTGTGTCGGACAGGGTCGCCTGCAGCACGGGGGCCCCACAGGGAACGGTTCTGGCGCGGTTCCTTCTCACTATCTACACTGCAGACTTCTCCTACAGTACAACTTCACCAACTGCTTCTTGCAAAAGTTCTCTGATGACATTGCAGCATTGTGCATAACTCTTAGCCAGTCAAAGAAAAATTACTGTATGTTTAAATATGTCAAAGTTGATTAACATAGTTGTTTCGAAACCTCTTCTAAAATCACCATAGTATTTCCAGCAAGCAACTAAATGCACATTTTTTTTTTAATTCTATTATTTATTAATGTTTTTCAGAGCATATATGCATTTACTATCTGGATAAATAGCCTTAAAATGCTTTAAAGAGACTTTTACAAGGTATTGTTTATATCCATAAGAGAAACTCTCCATCTTTCACATTGGCTGTTTAATTATCCATCCCAAGAATGACAGTTATTAAATTACGGTTGAACCCTCTCCTCATCAAGGTCTTTCTACATGGCTTTAGTGGGACTGGGTGTGAATGAAGGTCACTGTACCATGGTGGAATGGGACAGCCAATGGGACTGCTCTCCATAGCCCAGGGCCTGGGGGGGGGGGGGGGGGGGGGGGGCGCGGCACACAGGTGTCCTGCCTGGTGATGAATGGGCTGCCGGCAGGGTCTTCACTCCTGACCCACATGTGTTTGAATAAGCAGCACATTAAAATGGAGATCCATGTTGGCTTTGGATCAGAAAAGTAAACGGAGTTGGGCTTAGAAGGATCCATTGACTAGATAAGTAATGGGGAACTTTGGGGGATTGTCTGCCCAGTAAGATATGTATATAGGCAGGGGTAGCGGGGGATGGCGGGCTTCACTGCTTGCCTTTGATGGAATTTTGCTCACCTCTTGGGTCTTTCTGTAGCTGTATTGAAAGTTAACTATTAAGGATAAATAGTTAAAGTCCCCTTGGAAATGTACTTGCAATCTTACAATTTCTTGCTGTTTTCAATGCATATGACAATACATCATACCAAGATGATCAAGAAAATATGCTACGCTCAACAATTCACAGTGTTTTCACTTTGGCCAAAGCATTTTTTAATAAATAAATGAAAAAAAAACAGGTCTTCATCTGTCATTGTAGTATGGCTGCCCCCAAGCTTAACACCTTCTGCTCAGAAGTGGAACACCTTCACACCACAGTCAAACACCTTCAAACCACAGTCAAACAAGTCTTGCAAGGAAATACACAAATTTACTCTGAAGCTGAGGCACCATACTGGGGCATTAATTGGAACTGGAGAACAATGAAAACAGTTAAATACATGCAATTCTGAGTAAGAAACTATGTGCTGCTGGTATGTATTGATAAATTAATGTGATCCTAAATTAATGATTGAAAAGTCTGCCATAACAAGGCAGACAATGGAAAGACCAGCAATACAAAAAGTGTTAAATCTTTTATGGATGCGTGCTTAAATACAAGTTCAACAAATGTGAAGATAAAGGAAGTATTGTTCAATTAAGTGTGTGATTGATGGTGACGATGAACTAGGAAACTGTAATAAATTTTGCTTCAATAGACCATAGGACTGGCTGCACATCACCATACTTTATTATTGATTTTTACTGTTTTCCTGCTAATTTTATGCCATGTACTGATATATGCATGAAATTCTGCTGAGTAACAAACCTTTAAATATGAAGCCATATAAATATAGATGAATAGAGGTCTTTTGTGATGACTTATTACTAGCCAATTTACCCCTCTTTTCAGCTTTGGGGTAGAAGCAAAAGACTGGTTGGAGGTTTTGAGTCGGGCGATAGGGGGAATTGTGTCCCCCCTAACCCCCTCCCTCAACCTACACCCACAGAATCTCCCAGGGAGTTTTAAACTAACCCGTTACTTGGCAACTCTGCAAACCACATGAGGCCCATTGAGGATGCTAACCAGTACTGAGCAGGTCCCTGACCTGGGGCGGACCCCCAGCAGGCTGGCCCCTCCCCCTGGCTTCTCCAAATGCCACGTGCTTGAATTGGAGCCATCTGCCTTGATATTCACTACATCACTGGGCACAGTGGGGGCCCGTTTTGCCCCTGACTGAAGTCCACAATGAGCCATCTTCAGACCAGCAGTGGAGCTTGTCCACAAATGGTGGGGGGATTCTTGATGACATCTCATGTTGAATAATTAGTACTAACCTCGCCAGTGGTACCCCTCCAAACCCCACTGGGAGGTCTGCACCCTCAACAGAAATTTGGGATTAGGAAACAATACTATTTTAGAATATATATACAGTAAAGAAAAGCCTTTAAGTATGAGTCATTTGTATAGATTGCGTAATCTGGAAAAGTTGCAAAAATGTGACTGAAAATATGAGAGTTGTGTTTTACCACAGATCAAGAACTTGGGTATTGCTGAGGATCTGGAAACATCAGCAGGGTGCATTGTAGTGTATTTGGGTTTCAGAATCAGGGTCTTCTTTATAAAGTAAAGGCAGGAGGTCAGGGTCTTAGTTTGAATCTTATGCTGTATTAACACTGTATCAGTAACCTGGGAATGTAGATTATTGGACATGTGTTACTCAGTACCAAGTACACAGAACCTTTTAAAGCCATCGCGAAGGTCACAATCATAATCAACAGGGTTGCCAACTTTCATACATCTGGCGTGAAACTCACGCTTTCAGACTCACGCTCAAGCAAGAAATCTTACAGCAAATCTATATTATTCCAAAATAAACCTAAAATGAACTATATTGAAAGTGTTGAGGTAGTTTGAGAACTCCACATACTATTTACAGTGTAATAAGACTGTTCATGTAAATGCGTGTGCAGACTTGTCTTCAATTGAGAACCTCACAACAGCCAGCTGGCCAAAGTTGGCAACCCTGAATCAGTGAAGAGTTTTGCCAGCTTCTGTGCTTTTTATTACTCACTCTTAGAAAGACCTCATCAGTTAGCCTGGAAATATCTGAGAAAATACTAATTGCTCACTGAAAGCCAACAGTAATAAGGCATTTGAATCAATAGCTGGTTTCTTTCCATCTTTTCATTTATAATATTCTGTACCTGAAGAAGATTAACTTGTCAGGGTCTGTACCGTCTAAGGCCGCCCTCTCTAACCTTCCCCATTTGACCAGCAGGCTTTGCTGGCCATTCCGCCATTCCCACTCTCTGTCTAGTTCCAAGTCTTCCCTAGTGGGTTTTCCCTATTCTCTAGAGAGGTGTGTAGCTCTATGGGCTGAATGTGCAGCTTTAAACTGTATAGTCATGGGTTCAAGGCTGGCCAGATGCCAGCTTTATCTGTTGTTTTGTATTTATTGGTTTTCCCCAGTGTTTATTGCTTTCTATTTGTTTCAGTTATTGGTTTGTCCCTTTTGTGCTATATTCTGGTTTTTTATTTTGTAACTTTTTGTTCCACATTGGATTAGCTTTGCGTTGTAGTACTAGTGTCTGGTTTATGTCTCCTAGTTTTGACGTCTGATAAGTTGCCTAGTTCTAATAATTAGCCCCACCTGTTGCTCATTGTCCACTCCTTCTTTTAATTGGTTGTTTGGCTATTTTTCTCACCTGACCTGTCCTTTCTTTGATTGGTTATTTGGGTATTGTTCTCACCCGTCCTGTCCTTTCTTTGATTGGTTGTTTGGGTATTGTTCTCACCTGTACTGTCCTTTTTTTGATTGGTTGTTTGGGTATTGTTCTTACCTGTCCTGTCCTGTCCTTTCATTGATTGGTTGTTTTGGTATTGTTCTCACCTGTCCTGTCCTTTCATTGATTGGTTGTTTTGGTATTGTTCTCATCTGTCCTGTGTTGCCTTGTTAGCCTTGTGTGTATTTAAGTAGCTGCTCCTGCTCTCTTCCCCATTCAGTTCTTGTATGTTGGTCACTAAAGGTTATGCTGTGTTACTCTGTCCTATGGCTTTTTCCTGCTCCCTTCTTGATTTATTCTGTGGTGTCTTTAAGTTACTTCTTGTTTTCCTCATTTGCCTTTTGGTCACTCGCGGTCCCTTTTATTTTGTTTTATTCCCTGCTGTGTTCAGCTTGTTTAACAAACCCCTTTGTCTGGAGCCATAAGTTGATCATTGCCTCATTTCTGCCTGCATCATGTCCCGTCACTGTAACATACCTTTTCTTACATATTTATAAACCAAATGATTTTTCTCTGACTGAACAGGTTGGGAAGCTTCATTAGTCAGAACCTGAGGTCATCAAAATACAAGTGAGTCCCAGAGCTGATGAGTTTTCAAAATGAGAAACATTCTGTGTAGCTTTGAGTATCTCATGCTTATATCTGAGGTTATTCTGTTATGTTTTGTTAATACTAATACTAAATACTAAAGGTGACTTTTGAGTCATCCTGGGTGACAAATCTGCTGTGACAGTAACATGTTCTCACTATAAATGCAGGAGAGGTCTTGAAATGGGTCCATTCAGCTCAGATTCACTGAAGGGTACACCCTTTGTATTTAACTCTTAGATCAAACCACTCCAGTCTATGTGTTGAGTACTACAATCCAATAAAAGTGCAAAACTTTGAAGTCACTGTGAAGGATGTGCTTCTTTCTCCTGTGCATACTGTCCTTCAGTTTCAGCAAGATCAAATGCTGTCTTACTCTATGCATTTAACTGTTGTTTTGCAGTTTCTTTCACAATCTACCCAATTAACTACAACCCCTAATATTAGACGTCTTTGTCTTGCAGATTGAACAAAACAAAGTGCGTGCGCACACGCGTACACACACACACACACACACACACACACACTAATAAACTATAACATGTTCAAATTATTTCCCTGCTTAAGGAGATAAAAACTTGGGCAGGTTTACAATATTTCCACACTTCAGAATACATCTGGAAATATAAAACAAAATACAAGCAGCAAAGACAAATTTATTAAAAATTTCTTCTGTCAGCTGATATATTAAACACTTTAATCACTGGTAGAAAGCATGTCGGGGCATTTATTTAATGTCAGGCAGGTCATTTACATGGCCCACCACTTCAAACAGTTGGTTTCTCAGCTGGATGAACAAGCAGCTATACTTAGTCACCTCGCAGATCAGCCACCACCCGATCCATCACCTCTCAGATCAGCCACCACCAGATCCATCACCTCTTACATCTGTCACTACCAGATCTGTCACCACCAGATCCATTACCTCTCAGATCAGCCACCACCAGATCCATCACCTCTTAGATCTGACACCACCAGATCCATCACCTCTTAGATCTGTCACTACCAGATCTGTCACCACCAGATCCATCACCTCTCAGATCAGTCACCACCAGATCCTTCACCTCTCAGATCTGTCACCACTAGATCTATCACCCCTCAGATCTGTCACCACCAGATCCCTCACCACCAAATCTGTCACCACTATCTATGCCCTTCATTAACTTCCTTGACTGCATACCTCAAAGTCAGTTTGTTAGCACTGAGATCCCAGAAGCTCACTTTCCAAAGAGGACATGGTCATGCAGGCCTATGCAATTTGGGGTGTCCCTTTTGCCTAAGACAGTCTACTTTGCTCAGGAATTTATTCTATTTACTTTAGCTGTATCCTCTTACTGTGACAATTAGTGTAATAAGTTACTCAATGCAAATGAATTACAGAATGACACTTTGTAATTAAACAACCATTTCTTATATCTTAGTTGTGCTTCAAGATAGTATTTGCAGTTAACCAATAATTGAAATGCATGCATACCCTCAAAAAGGCCTTCTTTATGTTTCATCGTCATTAATTTTTTAAGCATATATCATACATACTCTCAGAAAAACTTCCTGTTAAACAATGTGTAGCTGTGCAGGAAATTAATCATAATTCATGCATATATCCAGCATTTTAGAATATCAATACAAGAATTCAGAAGGTAATCAAATTCAAAAGTCATAAACAAAATTCTTAAAGATTTTTTAAACAAAATAACATTAAACAATTAAAATGATGATGTAATATCATACTCTGTGATGAACTGGCATCATATCATACCCATATATGCTTTCGGTGATAAAAGCAACCTTGCAATTTGTTTACTTAAATTCTGCAGGTAAATCAGGTGACTCATGGTTCTGAGCCACAACTGGGAGGGTCGCCTTCCAGCATTGAGAGTACTGCATTTCTCCATGATGTACTAAGCACTACTGCAGCAGAGCCGGTTTTGTCAAAGACTCCGCTTGGACTTTGGTGAACGGCATTGCTTCAGCTTCTGGCTTCTCTTTAGCTCATGTAATCCCATCGTGATCCTTTCATTTTAAACCGCTACTAGCAGTTTTGACAGAGGCCTGTTCAGGCTAATACTCCTTTGACACGGAACCCTCAATTAAAGGCAGCTGAAGCAGCCCCAATCCCATTAGGGGGTGACGCAGTCCCCTTTGTCGTGCTCCCAAGACATAATTAGCCATAGTTGACAAACGTGTAATGAGGCTACACAAAGGACAGCGGATGGGGGGGCTGTGCCCACCCGCAGACACAGAGACACGCAGCCTGTGTGCACAGTTGGCCTGAATTGTTACAGTAGGTCTTTCAGAAATACAGATTCTTTGCTCTGACAATGAACAAGCATGAAGAATGTCAGTATTATTTACTCACACAATCCGTTTATCTGGAGTAAGCAAATATTCAGTGTTAGTTGTCTTACACAACTGAATGTTTCATGAAGTCTTCTGAGATTAAATTTGAGATTAAAGTTTTAGTTATAGATTCCCCATCAGCCTAATCACCTGCCGGCTTTAATTAATTAATTAAATGCCCCCTGCATTTAATGTGAAATGGAAGGAATAAAACACTGATGATGCTTTTGTACATTAGAGTTGTCTCATGAAACTCATGAGAGTTCCATACATTCACACTGAATAACCTTCCTGATGGAAAGCAATAGGAAAGCATTATTGTTCAATTTGTGTTTTATTAAGCTGATTTTATTAGCATAATGTTGAAAAACGAATATACAATAGAGCACTATTTTATGGCAACTACAAATAAGGAAATGCTGTAATTAACCACAAGAGTACATGGTTGGAGTCTACACTTTCACAAACCTATGATGTTTTAATGCAAACAGACAAATTTTTGTCAGTTGCGTGAATTAACCTGTCCTGATTTAGCAAAAGCAGGGTTGCCCTCTAGTGGTAAAACAGTAGTTCTTTGATTGGCATCCCAGGACACAAAATTTGGACAGACACGTACAGTGTAACACGTTTTATAACTGCAGGAGACTCTTCAATAGTGAGGAATTCCTAGCTTTCTGTGTCACACTAATCCACACTAGCCTCTGAATTCTGTCTGTTCTAGCCTCCTATTCCTGCATGTGCTGCACTCTCTGCACCTCACCTATCACTGCAGTTTCTCCCACCAGTTTATGCGCCTGTAACCAGTACAGAAAACATACAGCACAGAAACCTTACCTTTACGTTAACTTCATTAACAGTTTCATTTATGTTAAATGGACCTATGGTTGAGGCTACTGTTCTATGGGTAGCACTGCATAAGGGTGTATGAAATTATCAATCCCTCAAAGTAATGCAATATCATGTTTTGTGTGATACTGTATCAATTCTCAAAAACACTGTATTGCTTTTTAATTAATAGTTTACCTGCAAAGATTTTTGGTGAATGGTGATTAGTTTTGTGTTGTGTTTAAACCCCTGACCACTATATAGTGGTGGTGTAATTTATATTCATCCATTTGAAGGTTCTTCTGGGTAGGGTTATATACCCAGACCCACTTGCCTACCTGTAGGTCCCTGCTAGCACTGTGGTGCATAGTCATAGTTTCTCTTCTGTCAAACACTGGCTCGTTGTTGAAGTATCACCATTGTAATGTGGATCTGGCTCATCTGGGGAGGCAGTCGGCTGGTAGGTAGCCATACAGCAGATTCATTGGTGCCTGGAGTTCACATCCCATCATAAGTGCATTGGGTGTGCAGCTGGTGATCTCTTGACAGGCTGTGTGGTATGCAAAGAGAAGCAGAGGCAGGTTCCAATCATGTTGATGGAGGTCAGTAAACAGTCAATTAGGTGGTCAGTGTTCTGTTAAAACGCTCATCCAACCCATTACTCTGGGACCAGAGTGGTGTGGTCTGTGTCAGCTGGCTGCAAACCTCCCAGTACAGGCTGGATTCAAAATTCTGGCCCTGGTTGCTGTACAGCTCACATGATATCCCAAGTCTGGTGACCATTTCCTCCAATGACCATGACCGCCTCTTGTGTTGGGACCACATATGCCTCAGGCGGCTTAGTAAAGTAGCTCATCATAACTATAACGTAACGGTTCCCTTGGTAGGTGGTAGGGAATGGGCCCAATATACTGATGACTACCCTCTCCATTAGCTCCCCAACTTGCAGCTGCTGAAATGGTGCCCTTGACCAACCCAGTAGTCCCGTCTATGCAGTGCGCAAATCACACCTCTGACAGAGCCACTCTCTGTCAGCTTGGCTCTTGTCCAAATAAAAACGCTCATAAAGGATGCCTCCCTCGAGCACGGATATCTTCTATATAGCCTCCAGTGTCTCGGTGCATATTTTCAGCAGGCTGCTGGCCCAGCTGAAGGCTGGTCCCAGGTCCCAAACCTTCATTTGCTGCTAGGTTAACTCCTCCAGACCCCATAGTCATAACCGCACTCCCCAAGTCCTGCCACCTTTGCTTCCTTCTTAACCTCCCAAGGAGAGAATCAACAGCATTTTTCAGATTCACAGGGTTGTTGGGAGAGGCTGTCCACATTGACATGTTGTTGGGAGAGGCTGTCCGCGTTGACATGTCGTGGGGAGAGGCTGTCCGCGTTGACATGTCGTGGGGAGAGGCTGTCCGCGTTGACATGTCGTGGGGAGAGGCTGTCCACGTTGACATGTCGTTGGGAGAGGCTGTCCGCGTTGACATGTCGTTGGGAGAGGCTGTCCGCGTTGACATGTCGTGGGGAGAGGCTGTCCGCATTGACATGTCGTGGGGAGAGGCTGTCTGCATTGACATGTCGTTGGGAGAGGCTGTCCGCGTTGATATGTCGTTGGGAGAGGCTGTCCGCGTTGACATGTCGTTGGGAGAGGCTGTCCACATTAACATGTCGTTAGGAGAGGCTGTCCGCATTGACATGTTGTTAGGAGAGGCTGTCCACATTGACCTGTTGCTGCCCCGGCCGATATTCAACAATGAAGAAGTAGGCCTACAACACTACTAATGTTAGTACAGACACCCCTCTACATGAACTTTCAACTTACGAACTTTCCGACATAAAAAAGAAGAGGACTTTAAGTCCAAATTGTGTTCATTGGGCTCCCATTTCCTGTCCGTAACATAAATTTGTACAACTTCTGGCCGCTACTCCAGCCACGCCGTATCCTAGCTCTTTGTACTTGCATAAACCCTTAAAATGATGTTAAAACAACGACTTACGAACATTTCAAGATACAAACAGCCGTTCGGAACGTATCTCATTCGTAGGTAGAGGAGCGTCTGTATTAGCAGTCCTAGCTATTAGTAACGTTACCACCAATGTCTGAAGTCGAAACAGGTAGAACGGCACCCACGACGTACACAGCTAAAGTGTGGGCTCCCTTTGGTTTCCGTAATAATGGACGCATTAAGGAGATCGACAATCATGTCATGTACCCTGCAAGGACTTCTTTATCTGATATAGGCAAATGTTTACTCCTTTGCTCATTCTACACACACGGTAGCACTATGATGTTGGATATAACAGGGACTTTGATGAATGCAAATGCAGATTTCACTCTTCTGATTGTATTTAACAAGTCAAGTTTTCACTCGGATTTTATGGATCTGGTGGTGTGTTCTTTATAGTAGTTATCTTAAAATCCAAAAAAATGCAATATACTGAATCGTAATGTTATTCGCCCAAAGCCGGGATCAGCAGATATGGATGGACATATGGTGTGAAGCAGATGGATTATGTAGTCTTAAAATTACAAGATTCCTTATTTATTGCTAGTTAAATGAGCATAAGGACCAACAGATGGAGGGATTAGATAGATAGATAGATAGATAGATAGATAGATAGATAGATAGATAGATAGATAGATAGATAGATAGATAGAT
>JAABNY020000039.1:25464122-25488216 GCA_015164015.2 Brevimyrus niger
GATGAATGTGGCCCTTATTTTTTCATGACATCAAACCTTTTTTATTTTTAATTTTTAAACCCCCATTGGGATTTTTTTGGAAAAGCTGAAACAGCAACCCCCGGTGCCCCCCCCCCCCCCCACACACACACATACTACCACCACCTCCCCGTCCTTCTTTCGGCCTTTTCCTTTCCTCAGCCCATAAAAAGGTACATTTTCCAAAGCAGCCAAGCATCCCTGGTTTTATCAGGGCCTCAACCTTTGTGCCACTGGGCTGCAGGAAATGGAACAGTTAGGTGCTGAAGGGGTTAACAAGCAGGAGTGTCACCGAGGAGGTCCCGGGTTAGATTCTACCCCTGAAGACGGTGACATAAAATCACTGGGGTTTAAACGATTAACCACCCAACAGACGAGAGCTTGAAGGATCCCATTAGATCAGGGGCCTTCTGCACAGTGCACATTGAAATATAGTCGCAAATCCAGTGGAACAGACAACAAAGGAGCTAGAGAATGAAATAAACATTTCGAGGCAGGCAGTCACAGTCCAGGTGCTCCATGTTGTCTGCAGCTTTGAGCCAACAGCACAAATTGTTAATCCCTCAAACACAGCAAATCCAGGCATTGCAGGCAGAACATAGACTGATTATGTCACACAGTATGTACCAGAACACCCCCTGGTTGTTTTGATTTAATGCTGAGTATTCAAACACATTTTTCAAATATGTACTGAGGAAAAAAATCAAGATTAAGTTAAATAAGAGAAAATGTAAATGTTTATTGACTAAATCACTCTTCTAGGGATAAGCAAACCTAATTTTGTCTTATTCACTCTGTGTGCAAACCATGTGTATAATGGGCACATAGCTTGTTAAGCATAGCTGTAAAAAAAAAAAACCTGACACCCGTCACCCCCAGGGTCCGAACATGGAGTAGGCGAAGCAGCCCCCACAATTAAGCTGTCAGGTAACGGACGAGATCTGTATCTGAGCGTCTCTGCGTGTTTGGGTCAGACTGCATTGTTAAGGACCCTTCAGAATTGTTCCCACAGTCTGGCACTCTGATGAAGCTCTGATCTCTCAGGAGGTCAACGGAAATCTGCAAAGAGCTTGCATATCTGTGACAGCCCCCACCGTCACCCGCCTCGATGGTCCTCTCCAGACGTAATCCCTGCGCAAAGACCCAGCTACCCTTGACTCCTGGCACAGCTGCTCCTTCCTTCCTGCCCCCAAGTGGGTGACAACAAAGGAGGAAGTTGATTGAGGGGGTCTATTATGCATCAAGTTAAAGAAAGCGTGCGTGATGGATGAGCCCAGTAGTCACCTTCAGTGCTCATGGCTAGACTTGTATCCTTTCTGTCAAATGACCTGAAACTCCTGCTGACGCATCAGAAGTCACCGGAACAGTACACCTTACCGTCCCATACCCTCTCCGTGCTCTGAGATGAGGAAATCAAGATGGCGGAGAGGAACCACTACTAACAAACACAAACTGCAGCTGTTATTACCCATGGACTTTACTTGTAAATTTTTGTCATTGTTAAATTACAATCATCCAAATAATCACTTGAATATATAATGCTATCCTACTGTACTTGATTAATGGCACTTTCTGCCAAACTGCAATATGTAGGTTACTCAAAAACTGGGCTGTATGCTGGAAGATGGAGACTTGAGGTACTATTGACCTCAAGGTCGCCCAGACATTAGTCCAACTGTGCATCAGCAAGTTAGTTTTATGGTGTCTAAAATTGTCCATCAAATCTTTTGCATAGGATAATCCCCCATAGCAAGAACAACAATAGGCAACAATAAGTATTTTTTTACTTTTTTATTTTCCCTATTAAACTTTGACACTATTGTATTGATTCGTATTTGTACTCATGCAATAATTTTCCAAGCAAATTTTTCAAAATGCATGCAGTTGAATAGTGTTTGTAACCCTGGCATATTTGCACTGTATTGACTTCAATACATAATTACTAGGTTACATTTTATAACAGAAACACTGAGCAGGCCGTTACCTTTCTCACTTTGGTGTAAGAGCAGACCAACGGGAGTAACATCCAAGAGGCAGGTCCAAGGGAGGCACAGCATGTAAACACAAACCAGCCAGTCGTCCGGGTCCAACATTCCATTCGGGCATGAATTACCTGTTTAAAAGGCAATACAGTGGTGACTGGCAGCTGAGGATTTTTGAGGACAGGCCTTGGTGTGTTTCTAGCTTTGGTGTGTCATAATTAAAGCTGAACCGAGTGGAATTGGAGGCAGAAAGGTCAGCCGAGGGCCAAATGGGAGACAGGGCTGGGCTGATGGGCACCAAATGAACAAATTATGATGGGCCCCTCTCGATGTGACGAGGTCAAACACTCGCTCCCGCTCACTGACAGTTCAATTTCCCCCAAATGTCCCGCGATTCCAGATGACCTAATTAGAAATGAAAAGTTATCAGTTGCCCGCCTGCAGAACAGGGGCTTAAATACTCCTTTTTCTGCAGATATTCTGTAGTAAAAATGTTATTAGAGGCAGCATGTTGGCCAGGAGAGGGATTTCAAACATGATAACCCCTGTTTAGCCTAAATGCTTCTGATAGCCATGTAATAATTTTCCAAAAAACCTAACTGTTCTGGAGGAGAAATTCATCACCAGAGCAATTTAAAGCAAACCCCATTTCTGATGAATACAGGCTGAGGTGTTTACCATATATAAAATAGAGTAGAAATATGACATCTTCATGCAAAAAATATTAACCGTTAATAATGCATTTTGGTTGCAAGCAGTCTTTCAGGGTGACCTCATTCTTTTTTTTTCTCTCCACAGAAAAGTGGCCATGCTTCTGGTGAGAGTGCGGGGGCCAGACAAAATGGCCCATTGGAGACCTCCATTACAACAGGGAACCTAGGTTTAGTATTGACTCAGCCCCTCCTGATTGTTACTATGGATGGCACTGAGCTGTGTCTGAAGATGTCAGCCAGGATAAATACTGTAAGATCTCTTAGCCAATGAGCATAACAAAACTGCAATTTAACTGCAGCTTTAAATGCTAAAATATTTCAGATAAACTCTGCATATTGACACAATAACACTTTCTCTATCTGTATTTACTTTGTTTATAGGTCAGTTTTTTTTTTCTTTTTCTACTGGAGTCTGAACGTCTTTGTCAACACGTGCTTTGCTTCGAGTTTCATGGAAGTTCTTCTCTCCTCAGTCTGATGCCAGTTTCACGCAGACAACTCAACGCCCCAAAAGACAAGTGCTGAGGCTTTATTTTCAGAAATCCCAGGAATTCACACCAGACTGAGCAGGACTCGGCGATACCTTTGGAATCTTCTCCACTGACACACTGGAAATCAGCTGAGGCAGCCAAGACAGAGATGCTGGGGGGGGAGGGGGACACTGATCTATCTGACAGAAACAGGGGAAGGTAAATTCCTGCACAATAAGCTGAGATGTAAGTCATAAAACACTAGCTAGACGCAAATATGGTGAATAACTACATCACAAACAGCTTTAGTAGATATAGAAGTCATTATGGGGCTTCACCTTGTGTCTCTTTGTTTATATGGGGATCAGTTTTATATAGTCATTTTGTATTTTAAAGAAATTCAGCACTATGAGTGTTTGTAGTTGTGCAAGAGAAACGATGTATGAATGTCTGCATTGTCACAAGTGTGTACAAATATATTTGATACTCATAGGCATTTGTTCTTTCAAGATGAACAGATTGAGGGACAAAGTCAGATGTCTGGAAAGTAAACGCCTTCAACACACCATCTGCAGCTTACAGATGCCCCCCGATGAAGAAAAGGCCCCGTTTTGTAAGTGAAGCTTCGGGGAGGAACATTTATTTCCACCAAGAAGCAAAATGATAGAGGTGACTCTATGCTCAACATCCTATTGCTGAACAGGGAAGAAAAGGAAACAGAATTAAAAACAGGGAAACAGCAGTATGGAAGACTGCATAAAATGGCAAAATGATTATTCTCTGCATTTTGAAAATGGAAATAAAAAAGGTCACACTTTATCAGTGGTTAATATAATACTTCAGAAATGTAGTGGAAAATGTATATATGTTGTGGTTTTGGTAAACTGCTATACTATCAAAAAAACACTAAAATAGTAAAAAAAAAAAAAATGCTAAGCAATATGAATGAAATAAATGTTAAAAAACCTATATAATCAATGCAGGGCTTCTTCATACTGTGCATATGGTCTGTTCCCCAAGCCACGAAGTCTCAGTCAATCGCCGCAGTTAAAAGAGAAGCTTAACACTGAAAACAAACAATGAAGTTAAAACCATATCCTATCAAATCTTCCAGATTCGACAATTCATCTTGGTAATAGAGACGGAACCGGCGTAATGCGCCCAGCGCCTGAAGCGTGAGATTGAGGATTTCTCTGCCTCGATCCATAATTCATGACCCCAGCCAGCAAAGTGTGTAAAATGAGAATTTCACAGCGCAGCAGGGGCGACGGGACCAGGCCGAACAGGCGGGCGAAATTGCGTCTCACTGTGCAAATCGCATCTGGGAGCTGGCACGCATTTAAACGATGGCGTCACCCGCAAACAGAATGCGACGGCACACGGGTGACATGCTGGCCGGCCACTGGAAGCATATGGACAAATATGTTTTTGTGTGATTATTCCAATGCAAAGAGAGGGGGAGGGAAATCTAAATAAGCTGACAGATTATATTATTATATGTACATGTATTCTGCACGCTTTCAGAATTTGTTTTAGGCGAGCGATGGATGGTAAAACAAGATGAATAACACGCGTTACTTTGCTGATACGCAGTCATTGAAAAATGGCACCCTGTTATGATGATGACCAAGGCGTGTAATTTGGAAATTAATGTGTTTCGATATGAAAAGACATTGCATATTTCTTCAAGAATTGTGGTATCAACCCTGGTGTACACGGCTCGCGAAAAATATATGCTCAGCAGGGTGTCGTTCACTCGAGGTCACATAAAATTGAAGAATACGGCTTACATTACCATGCGTCTTCACATTTGCTTCTGTCGTACTTGAGAAAGTATTCTTGGCGAAATTTTGATCACGCTTTTAAAGTTATTGATGGTTTGTTTGTTGACCTTTCCAGTTTACATTGCCGTTACTGTGGGATAGCATAACATTGGGGTGTTTTTCTGAAATTATGGGCAGGTTTCAAAAAAGCAAATAATGTGTAGAAAATCAATTTATTAGCAGTATGGTGGTGCAGTGATTAGCACTGTTGCTGCACCCCACTGGGGCCAGGGTTCGAGTCTCCACTAGGGTTCCCTGTGTGTGAAGTTTGCATGTTCACCCCATCTCATCATGGGGTTTCCTCCAGACACCCCATGACCCTCAATAGGACAAGCAGTTACAGAAAATGTATGGATAGCTATTATGCTATGGGGTATTACAGTGGCTCAGTGTTTATCTCTAGGGTTGTAGGTTTGAATCCCATCAATGCCTTGTGTGTGGAGTTCGCATACTCTCCCCATGCCACGAGGTATGTCAGTTTTCCTTACACTTAAAATGTATGTAGCTGGGCTAATTCACATCTCTAACTAGCTCATTGTGCCCTGTGATGGATTGGCATCCTGCCCAGGATTTACCCCAGCTTTGTGCCCTATCCTGTCTTGGTTATGCCCCAGACATGCCAGTGATGCTAACAAGGAAGATGTTGTCAAGATGGACATTTGAATGGATGTTTGTAATATTTGTACAACAGCTTGCTTACACAACCTGTTTTACACGTCGTAATTTTTATAGTCTGTTTTCATGAAGTTCATAAAATGTAATCATATTTCTTTAACAATTTCAACTTATTCTTAACCTTCCTTCACAGCTTCCACAAGTAAAGCAATTAGTTTATCATCAGTAACAAATAAATATGTATTCAAATGTGACTTTTCCTTTACTTTAATATTAATTAGTGACCAGTTTTATCTCCTGACTAACCGATAATATTGAACTTGCTTTGAATGTAGTTTCAGCTTCAAAAACTAGTTTGGAATGTGTTCAAATATGTTTATGCTCTGCAAATAAATGTTATGCTACCTGACTTGTTGCATTATGGGACAGTAAAATAACCCAATCAAATTAAATGATGAAATTTTTATATTAAAATGATTGTGATATTCTTTAAGTGGCTCAAAACTGCCAAGAAAAACTGATGCTTTTCCAATGGTGGATTGGCATTTCCACTGAAAAAAGCATGGAAAAAAACAGACAAAACTAACAATCGAAACACCTGGAAAGAATTTATTGGTCTAAGTGAGTATGGTTCTAAAATCGGTTGCTACATACTAATTCAGCTCTTCCTTGAGTGCTTTTTCTAACAAATAAAGCTTATCCCAAGAATCATAAACTAAGCAGAGGAAACCAGGGTCAGTGGAAAAAACCCAGACCAATGCAGGGAAAAAAAAATCACACAGAGATCCAGGAATCAACGCTGGAGCCCAGGAGGTGCATGTCTACAGTGCTACAGATGGAACGATCTCACGGCTCCCTGCCTCAGAACATTGTAGTCGCAGACAAATTTCTTAACCACAATGAAACCTGCTTCCCTGCTGGGGTCAATGAGAACGGAAAAAGTTTATGTGAAGATGGGGGGGGGCTCTAAAAAAAGGATTGTCATTGTATTCACCTGTGCTACTTCCATACATGTTGGTGTGCGGTCAGCTTTGTTTTCATACACATAGGAATAGACAAAACGTAGCAGATTTTATCAAACAGCCTCACTTTTACAGCACCCCAAAAATTCCCACAGCAAAGACAAGTGCAAGAACTACTATTTCAATTATTTACAGCCAATTGCTTCACTATTCTTACTTACAGATTTAAGTGACTACATTTTTGAAAATATTGTTGGAAAAACAATACAATAATAAAAATCCATTTCAAGATAATTTAACACCTACATTTTCCCCCAGCAGTAGGCAAACCAGAGACGCGTTTTTTTCTTTTTTTAGCCATTATGTTAAAATAATTAATAGCAGCTCCAGTGCTTCAGTATTAAAAGAGAAAGAGCAAATCTCCAGGAAGACCTTCCCTATGTACTCCATGAATCTTCAGCGTGGGGAGAGTGCCCCCCCCCCAGTCTCCAATGTCATTGCTTCAGCTACACTTACCCAGATTTACAATGAACTGTGTCAGCATCTGTGTCTGAGAAGACGGTTTCACATAGGGTGTGATTTATGATTATTGATAACTCTGAATAAACATATTTAAAGCAGTAATAAGAACAAATGGTCATGGGCCATTGCCCCATGGAGGATTTTATATCAAAGACACTCTTATATTGGAGGAGCAGGCTGGAAGACACGTCCATGGAGGGTAGCTGTGCAGGTGGGGGGTGTCGCGCGGGGGAGCGTCGGACTTGGGGGAGCGTCGCCCAGCTCTTCAGCCAGTGCTGCGGAGCCGAAATTAAACCACTGAAGTGGAAAGAAAGGCATCATTAAAAAACAATCAGACGTGGAGAAACCGGCAAAAGCTCGGCATGCGTTAATGAGCACCGGCATCAGGCTAAATACAGCACCTTCCACACACTTAACCAGGAAAATATGTGGTGCATCAGACTTTGGTGGCCATGGTGTCAGTGGGGGGGGGGGGGTTGCTAACTGAAATGGTGCTAGCTGCAGAGGTATGGTTTTATGAAGAGATCCAGGACCCATTTGGCCTGGCCTATGAATCACTGAACTGTATTATTGCACATTATCTTCAGGCTTCTACAGGCAATGTTTTCTTCCTCTGTTCTTCATCCATCTGGGTTCACAGCAGGACTGTAGGTGCCGTTTGCCACAAAAGGGAGTTTGTGGTAACCCAGGGTAAGAGGCCCCACCCACCGTGTACTGTTATTTTTGTACTGAGGAATACCCCTTTGGATCTCCTAGAGCAATGACACTGACAAGGCAGGACACGAAGAATGCTGTGAATTTTCCACAGGTTTATTTGGGCGCCCAAGGCAAGTACACTTTCCTTCCCCAGATAGATCCACCGGCATGCAATACCCGGACGCTTGCTCGTCGTTCCGGAGAATCCAAGCGGCTGCTTCCGCTGATCCGATGCTCTGCCGCATATTCGCTGGCTCTTGCTCTCTGCTCCTTCCCTCAGCACCTCTCCAGTGCTGCCTGCCTCTACTTTATAGCGATCGCCCCATCATTGTAATCAGCGTTACTGCACCGCTCGCTCGCCTCCGTGTTGCCTCCGCTGGACTGGAGTCAGCTTGAGACCTCTACAGCTGTCTGTCTGCTTCCCCCCCAAATACTCCGGCTCTCTCCCAACGGGGACCTACACCTAGAGACAACACGCAAAACACAGCAGCGGCCCCCGGCGGTGCAACTACTCCTGCTGCTGACACCACCGCGCTCCGTGGCTCAGTCCATGGTCTGCTCGCCGAAGTGCCGGCGTCTCTCCCAGCCTTTGCGTCTCATTCGCCTGATACCGAACGCTGCCCAGTGACCTTGCCCCCGCCGGACCCCCTGCAACACTGGGGGCAGCCATATTTAAACCGCCACCAAGTCCCACCTTCCGCTCCCAATCAGCATATCCCAGCCAATTAACTACCATCTGAATGGGTAGAACAAGGTCTCCATAACTATCCATAGCGCTGCATGGGGAAAATGCACCACACCGAACCCAAAAAAAAAAAAAACCCATGATCAAAGAAATAAAAAACAAAAATACCAATTCCCCAAAACAATTAATCAACCCACAGATCACCCAAAATATTCCCCTTCGTGCTAGCCAGACACTCTCCCCCGCTAAATAAGGACTCGTCCCGAGCCCCTCTAAACCCTATAGCGGGCTAGCCTCACCCCAAGGTTAACCCGCTGCGACCAACGTAGGGGGTTTTCAGCTTCACCCTGAGGGAGGCTTCCAACCTCAGCCCGAGGCAAGACTTCGGCTACAGCGGATTCCTCCTCCTCAGCTGCAGTCCCTGACTCCCCCTGCAGTCAGGTCACACACCCCCCACTGCTGGTCGACTGGAAGCCTTGGCTGTCGGCTGAACAGAACCCAAAATGGAGACAGTCCTGTGTTGCTATGAGGGGAGCAGTTGTAAACCTGCACCAGCTCCGGCAGGTGTACTGTCCAACAGCCCTGTTTCCTGGCTGATAAAGTATTTAACAAGCGCAACAACATCTGGTTCCACCCCTACTAAAGTGCCCTTATCCTCTGTGGTTGGTCGCACACCTAATAGCACCCAGTCAAGTACCAGGGACACAGCTGGATCGTGGCCCTGCCGCTCCACCGAATCATCCACGGTCTCAATCTGGCCCACCATGGTCATTCCAGGACACCGTGACATGCTGATGCTCTCGTCCTGGTTTGTGATGAAACTCATAGTCAAACGAAGCCAGCTGGCCGGCCCACCATAGTTCCATTGCCCCCAGCTTGGCGGTCCTCAGGTGCAAGGGAGGGCGGTGGTCAGTGAACACCTGAAAGTTAGCCCCCACAAGTAACCTTTAAACTTCTCCACCACCACCAACTTCAGAGCCAGAAACTGCAGTTTGAAAGCACTAAAGTTCTGATTGTTCCGTTCAACTTCATGCAAGCTCCTGCTGGCATAATAAACCACATGCTCCCTTCCCCCCTGCACCTGGGTCAGGATGGCCCCAAGTCCCTGGAAGTTAGCATCCGTGTAGAGGCGAAACGGCAGGGTGTAATCAGCATAAGCCAGAACTGGGGCTTCCAACAGGGCTCTCTTCAGGGCCTGGAATGCCTCCTTGCATTCATCTGTCTAATGCACCTTCTGCCTGGATGCTGCATCCACCCCCTTCAGCAGCCCATGCAATGCCGCTGCCTTTTGCGTAAACCCTGGCACAAAGCGACAGTAGTACCCCACAAACCCTAGGAATGACCGCACCACCTGCACAGTCATTGGGCGCAGCTTTTCCCTCGTCTGTCTTCTCAGGGTCCGTGGTTACCCCATCCCGGCTGACCACGTGATCCAGGCAGTGAACCGCCCGCTGGAACAGCCGACACTTCTCCGGCTGCAACTTCAACCCATGGGCCTCCAATCTTGCAAACACCTTATCCAGGTGGCACAGATGGTTCTGAAAATCAGAGGAATACACAATAATGTCATCCAGGTAGATCAGCAAATAATCATACACCTGCTCGCCCAAACAACATTGCATTAATCGCTGGAAAGTGGCAGGGGCGTTGCACAGCCCAAACAGCATTTGTTTGAACTGATAGAGGCCCATGGGCGTGGCAAATGCGGTCTTCTCACAGTTGTCTGGGTGGACCTCCACCTGCTAAAAACCACTGGCTAAGTCCAAGGTCGAGTACCAGGACGCCCCCTTTAACCGCGTCAATCGCTCCTTGATCCTCGGAAGCCGGTAGGCATCTTTGTGGGTCACTGCATTTACACCCCCTGCCACCTACTAAGCAATTCACTCAACTGCTCCTCTTCCTCTGTCTCTTCCTCTGTGGTCAGTCCTTCCCCCTTAGCTGCCAATTCATGTGGCTGTTCGGGAAGAGCTCCAGCCATCGACCTCACTTCCACTGCAATCGCACCCCCCTTAGGAGGCCGCAGTACCAGTTCCTTCTGGGCCTGCACACACCCTGGCCAAATCTTCTCCACCCGGGCCAGTGGTTGTTGGGGAGGCAGCTCCACAGGGTACAGGTGGAGATTACACACTTGGAGTGGTACCTTCCCATCCCGAATACGTGCCACGGCCCGGGCCACACACCACTCTTGCTGGCCCCATGATAATTCTCCACCAGGACTTGTCCCTGTCTCTCAACTGGCCCTGGGGCACATCTGCCTACACCAGTTCTTCCGTTGCGGGCTGCAACACCTGTGGTCTTTCCGTCCACAGCCGGGCCGCTTGTTCCTGCGTTGGCCTCTCCTCCACCACCTCAAGACGCCAACAAATGGAAAAGGGCTGGTCCCACGCTCGCCGTTCACTCTGCGGGAGGGCAGATCGAGATACAGACACACAAGACCCCCTTTGTGTTTGCAGCACCTCCCAGCAATGCCTGATCACATTCATACCCAAAATCCCGTACGGGGCCGAGAGTTGCTGGTCCATATGGGAGGGACAGTTCATTCACCGCTTTAAGGGCCAGCCACGGAACCTCTGCAGCCCACTTAACCTCAGCACCCCTCACCCACCGAGTGAAGAGGCTGTGGCTAAACAGAGTGCGAACCCGTATCCAGGATACATGGAACCGGCCTTCCTGCAGCCAAAACTTCGAGCATCAAAACTTCAACCCAGCTGGCGCCACAGCCTGGTTTGCTTCAGGCCGCACCCTTCGGCTACTTGCTGCGTTTGCTTCCCTGGGGCAGTTCCTTGCAATTTGGCCCACTTCCCCACAGTGTAGACAGATTGGCCGTCCATGGTCATACCACCGGGGCCCTCCTAAGCCCAGAGGAGTCAGACCCCGTTGGCGGGACGGGGGATTGGACGCAGCAGTCTCAACTGGGGGCAAAGCATCTTCGCGAGCCTGCTTCAACTCTGTCACCAACACCTCCCTCAATCCTCGCATCTGCTCCCGTACTTTGTGCTGGTGTTCCTTCTTCAATGAGACCCACAGCATCTCCAAGTCCAATGGAGACCTTATGGTGGGCCCTGGAGCAGTGGCAGTTCAGGGCAGGAAGGTTTGTCGTGCTTCTACTCCCTCCAATGTCCTTCCTGCCAGATCTTCCTTTTGACCTCTTTTGCCTTGCGACATGCCTCCGCAAACGTCAGCCGACTGGCCTGTCGAATAAGCCGCTGCAGCTCTTTCATGGCTGGACCAGCTAGGAGGCCCACCACCAACTGACTCCTGAGGATAGCATCGTCATCCCCTTCCCGGGCAGGTTCCTTCCTTCACCACCTTGAGTGACATTCGCGGAGGCAGAGAACAAATGAACCCACCCCCTCCCCAGGCTGTTATTGACAGGTAAAAAAATCAGCCCTCAGCTTGGCCAACCCGGTATCCTACCCATGCAATCCCTCGAGAAAAGTAAGAACCTTATCCGCAGTGTCCCTTTTCTCACTTTTGAGTAATTCCACCTCCCGCCTTGCCTCCCCCTCCAAGGCACTCAACACAAAGTCTACCTGTTGCACCACAGAAAATGCTTGAGCCCGGATGGACCGCTTCCATTCCTCAAACCTTACTTCCATTCCTGGAATTGGTATGCAATCCCCGGACGCTTGCTTGTCGTTCTGGAGAATCCAAGCGGCCACTTCAACTGATCCGGTGCTCTGCCACACATTCGCTGGCTCTTGCTCTCCGCACCTTCCCTCAGCACCTCTTCAGCACTGGCAGCCTCTACTTCATTGTGATCGCCCCACTGTTGTAATTGTGCATGTTGTAAATGTGGCAGCGCAACTACTCCTGCTGCTGACACTACCGCGCTCCGTGATTCAGTCCATAGTCTGCTCGCCGAAGTGCCGGCGTCTCTCCCAGCCTTCGCGCCTCATTTGCCGGGAGTCCGTCCTAATAACGAACGCTGCCCAGTGACCTTGCCCCCGCCGGACCCCCCGCAACACTGAGGACAGCCATCTTTAAACCGCCAAGTCCCACCTTCTGCTCCCAATCAGCATATCCCAGCCAATTAAAAGCCTCCCGGATGGGTAGAACAAGGTCCCCATAACTATGCATAGTGCTGCATGGGGAAAATACACCACACCAAACCCAAAAAAACCCTCATGATCAAAGAAATAGCAAACAAAAATACCAATTATCCAAAACAATTAATCAACCCACAGATTACCCAAAATATTCCCCTTCATGCTAGCCACAAGTTCACCTCCATCTTTCCCTTCATTTTTAGGGACTATCATTTCTTTTCTGGATGGCCAGACTTATGATCCAAAAACCTTGCTCCTTTTCCAGACGACTGACACAATGATTTTCCCAGATTCGCCTAAAATGATATTTATTCAAATTATCTCACAAAGTAGCCAATGAGACACAGCATATTAAGCTCTTGCTTGGGACGTTTGTCTATTTAGCATAGTGTTGCTGTTTAAATCTTGAAAGAGTGTCCATTAACGTAGGAATAAATGATGCTGGCTCACCGCAGATCAATCACAGAGCATTTTAGTGTATTTAATGATATCTTGAGCTTTAAATCTATGAAGTATAAGAGTTCCAATCCTTTTTAATCTCTCCAGGCAAATATGCATTTACAGGCAAAGGTACCTGGGTGTATCAAACATTGCTGCCATTTGCCTGCCTAAGCCTGGTCCCCTTACTGCTCAGTGTGAGGTATTGTTAGCGTCCATGCTGTGTACCAAACATTAACTCTGTATCTTATATTCTGCCCTGAACTTTTGTCTCACTCCAGCTCTCCCTAACCCAGCTGACCTTCTAAGCTCCACAGTGTACATCCCTTTCGTCTCTCAAGTACTCAGAGCACTGACTTCCTAGGCTCTCAACCTCTCTGCCTCAGTGCCTATGACCACGGGCTTTGACTGTCAACTTGATTATCTGTCTGCCTGATCTCTTAATAAACCCTCAGCAGGCTGAGTCTCCAGTTTTCTGTTATCGGATATATAATAAACATTGGTTGCATCAATAAAATATAAAAGTACTAAAAAAAAATGTGAATATGCTGCAGGATTACAGACTTCAATATCCTTCAATATCCAAAGTGCTTCTGTTTAACATCTTTATTTCTTGTTATTCATTTTATAAGGACATATAAGGACATAAATAATTATGAAAATATAAGTATTCAATGTATCATAGATTTTACAATAATAAAAAAGTTGTCAATATACTTATATATTGCACATTGCAATTGTAAACCAGCAAAGTATTCTGTTTCAGTTCCACCTATTTGACAGACACTTTGATAATTTCAATATATTATTTTGCTGACCAATGAAATTTGCAGGTCTTTATATCCAGATCAAAAGAGACTAAATGGTGCAGTTATAATGGCCGCCAGCTATCAAATGCCTTCCAATTTCGCCTATTAGCCCATTAGCAGGACAGAAAATCTACTTGCCAGAAAAGGCACAGCCAAAGACTATTAATATGTGGATGATCTTCATTTTGGGTGTAAAACTACATTACATCTGCCTAATTATATAAGCTTAACCATTTCATAACCTCTCCTAAAATTGCCCCAGTATTTGTAGCAACCTTTTAATACACCAACACTACCGTTCAAAAGTTTGAGGTCACATAAAAATTCCCTTGTTTTCCATAAAAACATACATGAGATGGCCGACTTGATGTCAGTTTGTTGAAGTAATCTAACAAGATGTCACCCATCACCCCGTGCTTCCTGAAGCGTCTCCCTCAAGCTGGATTGGCTTGATGGACACGTATGTATCATTCGGTCAAGCTGCTCTCATAACAGTTCATTGTCTCCCCCATGTGTGATAGATGTTGCCAAGCACTCCTTCGGTGTCTTTTCATTTGATCTGTGTCTCACAAATGTTCTTCTTAGGATCCTAACCCCTCAGACTTAGATTCGTCTATCCATAGCATTTTTCCCCAGTCTTCCTCTGCCCAGTGTCTGCATTAATTTGCCCACCTCAGTCTTTTCCTTTAATTGGCCATTTTCAGATATGGCCTTTTCTTTGTACTTCTGCCTAGAAGGCAAGCATCCTGGAGGTGCCTCTTCACTGTTGATGACGAGACTGATCTTTTGCAGGTACTATTTAATGGAGCTGCCAGTTGAATACTTACAAGGCGTTTGTTTCTCAAACTGCACACCCTCATATATTTATCCTCCCGCCTCGAGACTTCCCTCTCCTCTTTCTATGGTGGTTAGAGCCAGTTTGTACTGCTCTGTGAAGTAGCACACAGCATTGTACAATATCTTCATTTTCCTTATAGTTGAGGAGCCCCCAGTTCTGTCGTTGTTTTGCTGTCCCCAGTTTTGTTTGTCTCCCAAACTGTTTAATAAACATGCCATCATGGGGATTTTTCTGCATCAGCTGCATTCTGGGTCATGTTTCTCCCTGCCTATGTGACACTAATGTTAAATTGGGTTTTTTTTTCCTGAGCAACTCTACTTTTACTACACAGATAAACAGCCTTACATATTTTCTTTGAATGCCTTTTGCAATCACTTTTGCATAGTCGTATAACTACTGCACACACACTCCAAGCACGGGTCAGATGGTGTCTGTGGGGAAGGAGTCCATTCAAAATGAATTTTCACTCAAAGCTCTTCCTTTCCAGATCCACAAACAATGAACACAGAAAGACCCTAAGCTCCCTCAGCTCCTTAAATGAATCTCCCGTTCCTCCTATACATTTCCGATCAATTTTATCGGCTCCCTTGCTTAATGGCATATAATGTATGATATCTTTTGGAAAAAGGTGGATAGTGAAACAGCTTTGGTCTATATGCACTCATTTGATACACAATAGTATAAGATAATAATCAAATGGAAACATGCAAAAATGGTATAAAATCTATAAAGTATTATAAAAACTAAATTAAATTATTGACACCCTTTAGAACAAATCAAATAAGCGTCATTAGAAAAACTAGATTGTCTTTTACAGTGCAATTAGATTCACCTGTGATAGATTGCTGGTACTTTCAAGACATTAAATAACCCGTGATAGGTTTTAATGTGGATAAACAGTTCATTCTGTTCCTTTACATCCAATATCCACGTCCTGGACAGGTCCCTGATGGGTGACAGTTTTATCACTCCATACCTATCCGGTCCTTCTGCAAATAGGTTTATTTCATCAAGAACACATACAGCTGTTCATCACGCAATCCCTTGGCACACAGGGGGTCTAACCTTGTGGAAGTCATCCTGCTTCACTAAATGCTTGAAGGTGCCTGTACTCTCCACCTCAGCAGAAAGCCCGGAAATTGACTCCAAGGTCTATATTTCCCCCAAGTACACCAATTACTAGTATGTGTTCAGTAAAACCAGTGCCACCAAACTACCACCGCACCATCCCTAGCATTGTGCCATAGACTTGCTTTTAGGTTGCGCCTATCAAAAACCTATGTTTACTCATTTACCCTTCCAGAATCCGTAGCCATGGAACAACATATAAAGGTGTTTCGGTTTGGGGTTATTCGACCGTCCACTTCTCCCATTGCCTCAGGATCTTGTTTGGTGGAGGAGAAGGATGGAGGGCTGCATCCATGCATTATTGAGGTGACCACAAAGTTTCAGTTTCACAGTTACCCTCATTCACCCACGCTTTGGAACAAATTCGTTCCACACATTTTTTTTTTTTACTAAATCGGATTTAGGTACAACACAGCAACGACTATCCCAGAACGGTAAAGCTCACACAGCATTCCACCATCATAAGCAGGCTTCTACACAAGCACTTGTCCTTCACCATAGTCAGCTGGAATTACCATTCATAGTGGAAGTTGATGCCTCAGACATTGGTGTAGGTGCACAGGATTACAGTGAAACGATTGTCTGCCAAAATTTCATCCCTGCACCTTCTTTTCACATAAATTATTCAACACTGAATGCATCTACAAACTCCTAGCAATTAAATTTTACTAGAATGAAAAATGTAATCCTAGCCATAGTAGGGTCAGCTGAGAAGAAGAAACTGTCTGGAGAGGGTAGACGTGTGCACTTGGGAATGTCCATCTGCATGACCCCAACCTGCCCATCCATTGCATCTCTATCCCTTCATCAGTGGTCACCCATCTCCAGGGTCCTGTGACTCCAGGCCCATTCAGAGCAGTACCACGCACTACATGTAAGAACTCACTGCACTGGAAAGAAGGAGGCTGCAGATTGAGAAGAAATAGCTCCTGCAGCAGAAGGCTAGACATGACCAGGAGCTGGTCCAACGCAATAAGGAAGAGGTGCAGCAGAAGGAGACGCACCACCAGGAGCTGATCCTGCGCAAGAAGGCCAAGTACAACTTTGCTAAATTATTGCATTTTCACTGTACTACAGGTAATTCTTTTGGTTTCTTATTCTGGGCCAGGTTTACTAGTTTGTCATTCTTCCATTCGGCCTTTCACAAGCTCATTGGGTCTTAACCAGGTACATAACTGAAAGTTCCTTGAAAACTGGCTTATCCGTGCCCCGTCACAGAACAGTGCTGTACAGGATACCATTCATTTCCTGGCACTTATCTTGAGCCTCGTGCTTTTACAATCAATCACAACAAGAGTTCCCTTATTCCAAGCCAGTTGATTTTGTTCTTGGGTCTCCTGTTAAATTCTCAAAGGATGAAGGCCTCTCTGTAACTGCAGAAGATAGAAAGCATTCTTTGCCTATGTTCACTCTTTTGAAGGAATGGGAGTTTGGCAGTGAGAATGATCCTTCACTTATCAGGTATCCTCTTAGATGCTGTCTAGTTGTCCCCTTAGGGCTTCAAAACCTATGCCCACTCCAGATTCCTTGTACCTGGACCCAAGTGCCACCATCAGAGGAGAGTTCCCAACACTGTCGGACGCCTGGTCAAGTTGAGACCATGGAAACTAAGGGGTTATCTGTCCTTGGGGCCCCCTGGGGTCTGTCCCTGCCCGTTGTGAGGGGTTCTATTATAGGCTGGGATGCCATCTGGAATCACAGAGTTGTCAGTGGGAGATGGAGTCCCCACCACAGCTAAGGTTGGGGCTGGGGCTAGGATTAGGTTTAGGATTAGGGTTAAGCAGGACTCAATCCAGATTCCAGAAGCTCCTCAAATCCTTACCCAGCAAAGACATCTTAACCTGGACCCAGGGCTCCTGGAGTTAAACTCTTTATATAGACAATATTTAAGTTCCCTTCTCTTATTCCTAAACTTAATTCCATAGACTATAACATAAAAAATGATGGAAATTAAATAAACTGATATCCCTTTAGCATTCATGGTAATGCAAGTTTACATTTGCATAAGTCTTATGCAAACTGTGTAAGATAAAGCCCAGGCAAAATGCAAATGGAGCACAGGCAAAACACATGGAAAATGACAGGGACCAATCCTGACAATGATTAGGATTATTGGCTTAAAAAGCAGCCACTTAAAGAAGATATAGCCTTGATGTAATAATGTAGTCATGCAGTAATCCCAGAAAATATATTTTTCTCTCTTTGCTTTTAAATTTATCAAAAATTCATACTTTTTGGTCAACACAAGACAGTTTTTAAGAACACCCTACTTACATTCTAATATTTCATTCCACAGAACGGGCTCCGCATTATTGGGGTATTGAAATACAATTTTACATTTCACATGTCCAAAGTAAACATGCTATTGGGGAATTTTAAAAGCTGATGAAAATTCTATTTAAGTTACTTCACCATTCACCCATGTCTTACTCTTTCATTCAATTCAGGAATAATGTAGAAAAACAGATTAGAAAAGTGGTTAAGTAAAAGAATGGCTTGTTCTCTTGCAGTTTCTAGGATAGTACTCACAATAATTTTATAATGGCTTACTTTACCATTGGCACCAGAAGAATCTGCTTTTGTTTTAAGTACCGGAAACAAATGTTTCTGATTGGTGAATTACATGCTGCTCAAACTATCATCCACCCACTAATTCATTCATTCATTCATTCATTCATTCATTCATTCATTCATTCATCCATCCATCTTCCAAGTGCTAATCCAGTGGACAGCTGTAGGAGTCCTGGAGTTTTCCCAAGTAGGATAAGCTATGAGGCATGAAAACACCCTGGATGGTTCTCCAGGTCATCACAAGGTATACACATACTCACAGTCATGCAGTACAGGCGATTCAAGACACAGATTCACTGAAGTGCATGATTTAGGTCTATCAGAAACCATGTCCTGTTCTATGGATTGATGCACCACAGTGACAGGATAAGTCGGCCATGTGAGGCAAACTAAACAAAGACTGAACATATAATATACATGCTATATATCTGCATATAGTACTTATGGTATTAAGTGATGAGTGTTTTGAGAGTGTTACATCGTTCTTTCACTCAGTGTTAGACAGAAGCTACTATTCTTTACACGGGTTCCATTTTATATTCAGTTTTGGTGGAATGATCTGATTATCCTCAGCATCAGAAACGTGCGAACATGGTGTCCACAGAATAAGAGTTAAAGGTGGCACATATGACAAACAATATGCGTTTTGCCACCTTGATTTTTTCATAAAGTATATAGTAAAGACCAAACATACCATTAAGTTTTAACACAATCTCATTCTTGATACAGTGGGACTCCCATATCGGGGTTCAGTTATCCGCGATCCAAAAAAAACAATTAAAAAATTCACAATAAAATAGGTTGTAAGATAGTGAGTACTTACAATAGGCTGACTTAAAACAAATAAAATTCTCATTATAGGTTCTGTACAGGTACATGATTGTCAAGCTATACCCCAAGCCCTAAACACCTCATTTTCCCACCTCCCCAGTTTAAAAACTCCTCTCTAAACTCCAACAAGTGAAACGTCACATGTATTGCAGTACTTAACTGGCCAAAAATTTAACAACAATTAGTTCATTCTAGATCAATCACAATATTTTACTGTAAATACATAATGACTGAAAATACATAAGTAAAGAGAAATACATTTATTTATTGATTGATTTATTATATTTAGCATAACACAATCTGACCCTGCTGTCATACCAGCCACATTATTCACTCAATTACTTAATTCTCAGATTATTCAAAGTCTTGTTGAAACCCACTAGGGGTCTCTGAAAAAAAAAGGTTGAAGACTCAAAACATGTTCCAGCACTTCAGGGGGGATGACCAAACACAAGACAAGACCAAGACAAAAAAATTATTACAGGAAATTAAAAATTTGTCTAGTGGGTTAAATACTTTTTCAACCTATTGTAGTTGTTTTCAAATTTCCGTAGGTTCTAGTGTAAGTCAGCAGGTTCTCCTAATGTTGTATTTTAATATTTTTTTAGCTTATTTTGCAGTGAATTGTAATTGTTGATTTTTTTAACTGAAATATTTGCCAATGTAACATTTCAGAAATATATCATTAAGAAATTAAGTCATACGAACAATAGAAGTAATTAATGTTGACAGTTCCAAAATAAAACAAGCCACAGAGCCATTTTTCAATTTTATACCAGCATAAAAACAGGTATAACTTTATGGTTTTGATGTCATCTTGAGCATAATCTAGTAATCTAAAAACATTTCTAAAATGTATCATATTTCTAACTGTTGCTATGAATCATTTTAGTTAATTCAAACAAATGGCTAATTAGGAGGATAAATCTCAGAAACAGGAAATTTAGAGTAACGTGTAAGGGGCATCCATGTCATGCCCAGCTCCATCCGTTCCTCGTGTATGCCACACCCCCTCATTACCTCCCGTTAATTCCTGATTGTATTCACCTGTTTAGCCTGTCTTATGTATTTAGTTCGCGTCCGAGTTTGTTTCCCCAGATCAGTCATTGTTATGTCAAGTTGTCGGTTTTCCCCGTGTGTTCCTGGTGGCTGTAATAAACCCGGTCAGTCCAGCTCACTTTGCCTGCTTACATGCTCGCCTAAGCCTCGATCGTGACAATCCAGAAGTTGGGTTGGGCACCAGTGTTTGTGATTCATTTTACCCTGTCTGTATTTTTGCAACAAGTAAATTTTTCTAGAAGAGCTAGAAAATAAAATCATGCTTGAAGTTTTCCTAACTTACAATGAAATTTCTAGAATATAAAGCAGATCTTTTTAGCATTAGCTAGTGTTGCCTGACCAGGAGATAAATCCCCCAGCAAAATTGCAAAATGAGAAATCTTTTAACAGTAAATTTGAGCTAGATAATTGAGAAAACTGAGCAAAGGCCTAAAGTAACAAAAATATTTCCTGGACTGGTTTTCACTGGATAGTGTTATCAATCTACTTCACCATCTATACTAGTTTGTGATGTTTGGGTGGTGTGGAAGAAGAACTATTTTTTTATATTGTAAAAGAACCAATCAAATCAAATAATGGCTACGAAGATTTAAGAACAGAATCAGCGTCACAGGATTAAAACAGCATCAAAGTATCAGAATTGTAACAAGTTTACTATTAACAAAAACTATATGAAAAAAATTAACTGAAAAAAAAAATGTGAAACAAAAAAACGTATAATGCCCACTACTACATAAAAGAAAGTAAAATATATTATGATGGAGACAAAAAATGCAGTCTAACTGGTTGCTTTTAGCTGCTTCAAAACATATGAGGTATGAATGACTAAAACACTGTAGAGTAAATGGTAAAGTCAGTGTTTTTGAATGCATAGGAATGGTGTACAGTTACTAAAAAAAGAACTACTTCACTAACTTTAACATTGCACAGATTATCTAATGGGAAAGGGAAGGCCGTCTACCTAATGCCTCCCAGACTTTTACGGAGCACATTTTCTCTGCATCTCATCCGCTTTGACAAACATAGACACAACTTCAATGGAATTTCCGCATTGTTAACAAGAGGTTAGCTTACTGCTTGTCCCGTACACACACACACACACACACACACACACATACACACACAAGTTGGTGTACTTATCTAAATAGGGACCGTCCATTCATTTCTATAGGAAAAACACTAATCACAATCACGACACCCTTAACCACTATCCATCCCAAACCTTAACCATAACCACACACACTGGCCTCACAGATCAGATGGTCACAGATATTTCGAAAATCGAATTTCCTCTTGTGTGGACCCAAACAATGGATCCCTCAATATCAGAAAAACAGGTTTTTATTACATTGTGGGGGTCCCCACAATGTAATGTAAACCTAATCCACACACACACACACACACACACAAAAAAAAATCTATTCTGAGTACCTATTTTGAATACCACTCATTATATAAGAAAAACAGTGAAAACCAGCTACTGCACTGCATTTAATGGCTCACTGTCCGATTCATTTTAATTTTTAATTTGTATCTGTTGGTGTTACTATTCGGTATTTGAATGATTCTCACATGCTAATTTGGTAGTGAGAAAACAGTCTGATTGTATCTCTGAAATTGATTCATTAAGCTGTTTTCAACATTCTGATAATATATAAAAACTGTATTACTAAGCTAATAAATTTTACTAACAGTCTGTAGCTCTCACATATTAAACCAATAACAACCTTGCATCATAAGACCTACGTGTGTTTGATTTTTTAAAAAATATAAACATTACTGTGATGCAGTTTATTCGAGTTGCAATTGAAAAATATGGAATCTGTTTTTCTGAATAGTGGAAATTTCAGTAGGACGGTGCTGTGTAGATTTCAGTAAGCTAATGCTGATCTGGTAGACAAACAGGTAGTGATAAGAAATGTTTGGTTAGACATCCCCCATGTGTTCATCTCTAGTTACTACAGTTTATAGCTTAAAAGTACTATGTGCAGTGTATTCCCTTAATAGCCCAATTTGCTTTGATTATTTTGCATTATTTTAACACTCCGAGTTCACATCTTAATTTTTATTACATCTGAATTGCACTCAGTAGCAGCTTTCCATTGAAGTAGAAGAGCACTCCAATAAAAATAGAAAATAGTCCTGTTAAAAACTATTAAGCACAATTTTATGATAGTGGAACAATATTGCCTTGATAATACCAGACTTTACAGTGTTGTTGTATGTGCAACCATTATTCTGGAGCAGGGGTCGTTAGGTCCAATCACCCGGGGCTAATATTTTAAGCCTAGCCCCAAGTATTTTAAGCCCAGTCCCGAGTATTTTAGATGCGATGCCAATCTTCATTAAACATATAAATAAAAATGATAAGCCCCAGGGAAACTTGACTTTGCTCTTTATCTTTTCAATAACTAAAAAAAATCTGGTATTTTAAAATCTACAAAAATAGTTTCCCCGTAAGGAATCTGACGTTATGCTACCAAATCCCAAAGAGTAATAAAGAGCAAGTCTGGTTCCCTTGGCAAAAAGCCTGTGCAAAAAGTAAATGGGATTTCTGAAAATAAGGAGCGTAGTTGCAAAACACTGTTGCCGAACTCTGGCTGATTAGCAGCCATGAAATTGTCGGTTAAGAGATCGGCCAAAATAGGGAAACTTAAAGCATGAAAAGGCGATCGTGGATTTCCTCTGTTATGGATTAATTATACTTAAAAACGATAAACCATAATGTGTACTTTGCTAACGTGTTTTATAAAAAGTCAATCAACGAAACCTCAGAATACAGAGCATAATACAGTCGGTATAAAAAGTGTACACACCCCTGGTAAAATGTCCAGTTGTTTGTGATGTAAAAAATGAGAACAGGATAAATCATTTCAAAACTTTTCCCTCCTTTAATGTGACCTATAACCTGTACAATTCAATGGGAAAAACAAACAAGTCTGTTAGGGGGAAAAGTTCAAAAGTAAAACATATAATATAAAGTGGTACCTCGGTTCTCGAACTTAATCCGTTCCGAACTCCGGATCGAATCCTAAAAAGTTCGAGTTGTGATCGAATTTTTCCCATAAGAAATAATGGAGAACCAATTAATTGGTTCCCGGACCCCCAAAATTACCCCTAAATGTGTTTTTTTTTTTTAGAATTAAACACAAAAGGAACAGGATAAAACAAGAAGAGTATTTTTTTATTAATGGCTTCCAAAACAATGAAGATCTTATCCCAACATTACGCCTCTCCTGCCCCGATTTTCCGCTCCTTCCGTGTGCCACGCCCCCCGTTAACCTCCTGTGGGATCCCCATGTGATTAGCTGTTTCTGGTTGTTGTCATTAGTCCTGTGTATTAAGTCCGCGTTCCAGTGTGTTTCCCCAGTCTAGGCATTGGGTGCATTCGATTTGCTTACAGCGCTGGCTTAAAGCAACGTATTCTGATCCTGACGCAATGGAAGCGCAGCTCCCATTGAAATGGAAATATCCGCAGCACCAGCACAACACCCAAAGTTAAGTAAGCAACCGTCCCTGACACGTTTTCGAACTGTGTGCCATATGATAAGAATGGGGCACGGTGGAAGGCGATAACAGACGCTGTCGCGATGTATATTGCAAAAGACATGGTGGAAGCCAGGATTCACTAACATGCTGAAAGTTTTTCCAAGTTTCTAAAAGTGTTTACAATGGCGTGGTGTTTTTAGCTTGTCAGATTGCACTTTAAAGTAAAAAGAAAGTAAAAACTTGTTTTTACAAAAAAAGTTAAACTTGTTTTGAACCATTTATTTGTCATCTGTAGTTTGATTTTGAGTACGGGAGGGGGAAATCGATTAAAATTGCAAATCGGATTTATTGTGGAAAAAAAATCGGAGATTTTACTTTTTACTTTTTATACTTTTT
>JAABNY020000039.1:25499958-25518949 GCA_015164015.2 Brevimyrus niger
ACACATACAAACCGAAAAGATACAGACCTATAACTTAATATTCAGGAGATGGGGGGGCGAGCAGCGTTGGGGGAGGGAGAGGCGACCGTCACAATGATTCACAAAAAACCGGCAGAACTTCCATAAAAGGAGTTGTTTAGCTGTGCTACGACCATTTATGACAGCTGCGTTTCCGGCACGGATCCAAACTAGCAATCATACTAGTTTCGCGACCTCTGTTTTCTTCTGACGAAGAATAAAAAATATCGAATGTTTTATCGAACACGTTTTTATCGATATCGATCATATGTATATCGCGATACATATCGTTATCGTTTTATCGCCCAGCCCTAGTCCACATATATGTGGTTTAGGTGGAATGATGTTATGTAGTATGTTCTTGTGTGTATTTTATGCTTGTTCTTGGTAGAATAGGCTCTTGGCTTGTTGCAAACCTGCCCTGGACAGGCAATTCTGGCAAAATGGATGCCTGCATGTTACCTGTTACATGTCTCTCCGTCAGCATCAGATGGCTGTGATTCTTGTTGGATAAGTGGTCACTGAATATTTTAGAGGTCTGTGACTTGCTTACTCCATGATTAGCTACGTGTCCTTAAATTGCAGTGATCAAGACAAGAAGTTAACATAGATCAATCATAGAACCACAGAAACCTTTAAATATAAGTTGTGCTAATTCTGCCTCAACCCCCCCCCCCCTCCAAAAAGCAGCTGCTGCTCAGCAACACTGCTGAGTGCTAGATAGCTACTATAGGTAACCTGTTTGTTAGCAGTAGTTAATTGTTACTGCACTCCTTATGGCTTTTTTGTAGGCAGTTCTATCAGGTGAGGTGCATAACGGGTTTTCTGCATGGTCACTTTGAAAATGTGCAGGATCATGAGAAATATTAAGGAAGTATAATCTGTGTAAACGCGACACTTTTATTTCCCTAATAGATCTACAGTCTTACTCATTGAAACAAGGTTATTGCATATTTCTGTAGCAGTCTATTTATCCACCCATTTTTCAGCTAGGTCATGGTCATGCTAGGGAAGCTTGGAGCCTATTCTAGGCACAGTGAGGACAAGTCAGGAGACACCTTAGATGGGATGCCAGCAAGCAGTCTTTTAGTTTTGTTAATTAACAATAATGTCCTTTTCTGAATACGCATCCTGCAAACTCTAATTCTATTTAATGTTACAGGTTTTGAAATATTCCTGTGGATATTTTTCCAGTAACAAAGGTGGTAAAGAATTGAAATATCTCTCTTTATATTTGAAATCATCAACATGTCAACATGTCACAGACCTGCCACAAAACAGGCTGGTGTGGTTTCATCGCTGTATGGTCATTCCAGGACGCCGCAAAACGCCTGTCGTCTTTATCCCTTAGAAAGAAGAAGCTGCGTGCTGAGTTTATGCATTTAGTGTCCATGCAGTATTCATTCATTTATGGTGAATCCTTTTTTGATTCTTCATGTCATCCTCAAAGCTCTCACTTTTTGGACAATTTTTAGTTCAGTGAACAGGAATGAGCCAAGTGGATCTGTCATGCTTTTTTGAGACAAAATACAATAAATAAACAAATGACAAAGTCATGCATCGCTTCCATGTACAACACATCATACTCTTTTACAGTTTTTGGTGTTAAAGCTTCACTTTAAAAAGTAGAAAGGCAAAGTATGATAATAAAAATGATAAAAAGTACAATATAGTTAATACAGAAACCATTAACATATTATTATTAAAGTTATTATTATCAAGTATTTTGTACTCCATATGTTCCATTATAACCTTATGGAACCACCATTGTGTATGTAGTTTGTTGTTGCCCGAAATGTTATTCGGTACATGACCATACTGAATCAGCTATTGAGTTGTGTGGCTTAAAGAGACTTTATTCCATATCTGTATTACACAGAAGTGAGATTTTGCAATAGGCAAGAGAAACGTTTATGGTTTCTGTTGAGATGCTTGTTTTAACCAAATATTACCAATGTTTGCCTAATGGCACCTCCTCTTGCTTTATTAGGATCCCTCAGTGACTCAAGTAACACGGAATGTCCCCCAGAGTTTGGAAGAATACAACCCTTTCACAGATGCCAGAACGGTCAGTATTTCTCGTGTGCTAATCCAGATCAGCTACTCGTTAATATACAATCTATGACACAATATAATGAATGACCACACAATATTATTTTTTTTATATATTGTAATCTGCAAACATTTGAAGTACAATATTCAGTGATCAATTACCCAGAGAGAGAAAATACTATTTGTTCAATTTAACACTGTGATGCGTTTTTTTATCTCGAGCAAGGGTTAAAATAAAACTTTTCATGTTAATTTAAGGGCACTCTGTTCCCTTAAAAAATTAATTAATTTTTTTTTTCATGTGTAAGTGAATGCTGAATATATTATGTGGCTTTGATGAAGAGGTAGGCGGGAAGGCCTCGCACTGACATGTAAATGTCTGTAAGCAAAAAGTATTTCCTGAAACAACTCTGAGCCAGCTGTACCGTCCGCATTGGCAGTAAACATGTTGTTAGTGGGTTGCTGGCAGAAATTTGCAGCCTGCTCGGTAAGTCATGGGATACCCGGTTAAATCTGCGAATCTGAATGCCCTTTTTAAACCTCTTAGAAGAGCTTAGCCAAAAAAAACTGGTGATATGCTGGTGATATTACCAAAGCAACACAGGGCACAGGGCTGGGGAACACTCTGGATGGGATGCCAGTCCATCACAAGGCACATATCTACATACTCGACACATTGCACACAATTTACTGATGCCCGTTAGCCTAACCGAGAATGTGCATCTCCACACACAGCAAAGGTGGGCTTTCAACCCCTAATTAAAGGTATATAGCCCTAAATAGCCCCTTCTCTCTGAAGTATCTGAATTTCTTTTAGCAGACACCTAGGAAAATGTTGCGGATACTGATGCTTACACTTCAGACAAGGTCTAGCCTCAAAAATGTAACGGCAAAATTAACCAGCCTTGGTCTTTAACATGGACACCAACAGAAATAATTGGTCAGGTATCAACCATGGGCAAGAACATAATTCTTCTTCTTAAAAATAATAATAACAATATTAATATTATTATTATCATTAACAACAATAGTGTTTCCCCTAGGTTTACAGCTTTGGGGGGTAGATGTTGTTCATGGTGTTCAGGAGTTTCTTTTAATGACAGCAGTCAAAAAATTTTCAGGTGGTTGAGGCAACATATTTTCCGACGCGCGCTCTCTGTCTGCTGGTGGGAGTGTGCTCACCTGTGTGTGCGTGCACGTGTCTGTGTGTGCGTGCACGTGTCTGTGTGTGCGTGCATCGGGGCAGAACTCCGCCATGCACGATACAGAGAGCAGAGGAGAATTGTAAACGTGCGACTGTAGAGACAAAAATGACAAGCTGTTGTGTAAATAAAATAAACAACATACAGTAACGCTATTTAGTTTGTTTAATAAAAGGACAATGTATAGACATGTTCTATAGGAAAGGTAACCTTAAATGACTTCTGTTGTGATCTGGCGCTAAATAGAAAAGAAAATAAAATTAAATTAACCTCCAAGTGGGGGCTGGAGGTTCCGTTGGGGGGGCCGGGCGGGACGCCCATGTAATATTACCCTTAATAATATTATACGTATATAAGTTTAATAACGCAGGTGATTTTTTTTGCCAATGCCAGTATTGCCCCTTTTTTTCTTTCCCTCAGTCAGTCGAGCCCCAGTTTATGGTCATGATAGCAGTACTGCTCTGTCCTTTCTGATGTTCCCTTTTAGTGCGTCGCTCTGTTGAGATTATTGACTTCAGATCACAGGCCTCACAAAGGCATTGGTCAAATGTAGTGTTGAAAATTGTTCTTGTGGTTGCCTCTGGGAAAACTTTATAAACAAACCTGTCATTGTGTTGAACCTACTACTACTACACTGAAGTACACACACTACACAGCTGGTCTACCAGGTTGCGGAGCTGCATGTCTACACTGCAGATTTAAGAAGTAATTAAAGTGTAAATTATTAAATATGTTCTGTGATATTCTTTTTGTACTCCTTTTCTCCTTTCTGCTTTGTCTCTTGCAGTTCGCTCTCTCCTTTTACATACTTGTCTTTTTGGGCCTATACTTCCTGAAGTGTATTTTTAGCCTTTTTAGTCTTTGTCCCACAAATAACCTTGAGCTTGTTGGTAAGAGTCTTGATGTTGGGTTTGGCTCTGGTGCTCTAGGGTTTGGGAGCCTAAGCTTGACATTTCACTCAGGACATGGAATGTTGCCTTTTCATAGATGGCACCTATCGCAGAAGCCTCTTGGAATTCTGTAATAGAATCACTCCTCTTCACTACATTGGTAATAGATCCTGTATGTCTTAGGGGAAGTCAAGCTTTCACATTGTATTCTTCTATTGCTTTCACTTGGGCTTTCCTGTCGAATGAAAATTTCTAACTCTGATTTGAGCTTCAGAGGATCTCCAGACAGCGTCTACGTAGGGGAACGCTTTTGAGAGTCTAAGTAACAGCCGCCTGTTAATGTCGCAGCAGCACTCCTACAGAGAGCTGCTTTGAAGAGAGGAGATTGCTATTGATTTCACTGTTTGTATCTGTTCGTGGACTTGCTGTTGAATTGCTGCTAAACTCTGCCTGAAAGCTCATTTGGGCTTCACATGTATCATGGAAGATGTGTGCTTGGAAAAACAGCTTAAAGCTCGCATATTAAAGGAGGCCTATCGACTGTGAACATTTTTAAATTTGATAATGAAAACTACTTTAGAAATGTATTTGTAGTTATTAGGTCGGCACAATGTGCAACGTTAATATCGACATTGCGTTTTATGGACTTGCAATCCCTTGGATTGTGATCCAAGCTGGGCTGAGATTAGAGCTGTTATTGCTATCACTTGATTAAACTGGATTACTCGATTTTAAAAACGACATTGTTTTCAAATGTGCATTCTCGATTATTCACCAATATGGCGGACTAAGCAAGGAAGACTAAGCATAGCAGATGTGGGTCCAAATAAGGAATGGGAGCCTCAGTTATGTGGAACCACTTTACAATAAAAATGGAGACATTCAGAGGACTTTCAGGTTTGAGAGACCTGTCCAATAATGCAAAGCCATAATTTATAGTTATCTATGTTCCCTTTAACCTTATGCACTAGCCTATCCCATCTTTGTAATTACTTGCTTTAAATCATTTTGCTTAAATTAATTTCCATTATTCCCGGATCTCAAGATAATCACTACTAAAATGTAGGAAAGCCCCCTTGCTTATATAGCCAAATAGAACGCATGTTTTTCTATGCATGTGTTCTCGAAGCCGATCATTTTCGTCTGTGCAGTCAGACTGAAAGACAGTGCGGCGCGATTCTGAGAAATGTAACAAAATGAGAGAGGAGGAATAAAGCAAACAACTGGTTGCCAAAAGACATTCATGTTCCCATGTATGAAAATATTTTGAATTTTATAGAGATGATATTGAGCAAAGGCAGGTTTTGTGTCGGCAGTGCTTGATGTACAACTCGCCGAAACACGCCCAACTTATCTGACAGACTCTGTTGTAGATAAGTCCAGTTTGGCTATACGTTATTTTGGTTATGTTTTCAACTCTGTTTTGCTTCATACATCACACAATATTTATTGCAAAAAAAAAAAAAAAACTCATTTTGATATATATATATTTTCCCCAGTACCGTGTGGCCCTACTTGTTTTATAGGCTGATAATGTGCCACATGCTATATCCCAATGGGCTGTTCTGCTTCTCACCCCTGCACTGAGGACATGTGTTTCTGTAGTTTATCACATGGGTTTCCTTCAGGTAGTCTGGGTTTCCAATGTCTAACGACAGGCTGCTGTGCTAATTAGCACCTGTTAATTGCCCGGAGTGTGAAATCATGCGTACAAGTTTGTACCCCGCCGATGACCTGGCATCCCTTCCTGGGCGAACTTCTGACTTGTGCCTTATACTCTCTGCATAGGCCCTATACTCCCTGGGACCATCTGCAAGATAAGTGATAGCAAGCTGGAGTTATGGATTAGTTGACAGTTGCCATGTCGCTATAGATCTGTTATAGGTGGGGCTTTTTAACGTGTTGCTTTTGACAGCTTATTTAAGCATTTAATGATGTTGACAGCTGACTGCAGTGGTGATGTTGGCTGGTCTGTGAGATGGCTGGAACAGTCTGTGGACAGATGATTTCTCCTACGCTGGCTTATATAGATCCGAAAGGAAGTCCGTGATGTTTGGTTTGAGCTTGATAGTGTGCATTTCCCTCAGGCAAATGCCTGTGCATTATCTGGGAAGTGGAGACCTCTTCACCATTGGCTTTCATGTCCTAATGAGTCTTATTGGCGATTTCCATTTACAGGCTCCTCCAAGCACAGCCCCAAGAGTGCCGCCGACAGCCAGCACGCAGCCTGCCATCATGAAGCCGACAGAGGAGCCGCCGGCCTATTCCCAGCAGCAGCAGTCGCAGGTACCGTGCTGCTCGGTCACCCTCTGTCCCTTCCCGCCTTTTTTACACCATTTTTGCCAGCCTGTTGTCTCTTATTCTTCCAGGAGCCGTTTGACTCGATCTCACCAATTGCAATGATCCTTCACTACCCTGTCGTCGTTCAAACGTCAGTTGTGTTTTTGTGCACGATGTCACTCTGCAGAGCTTTCCGTTCAAAGTAAATACAAATGAGTTTTTAAAGGTGGCATTTTCTGTAAACAATTTCTACGGGCAAGCAACAAATGGTGAAAAGGGAACTGCGTCTCAAAACGAATGAGAATGTCATGAAATTCGTAAATTTCAGATCTCTCGGATCTCGGGTCTACAGAGACGAAGAACAGATGGATTCAAATTCCATTAGACCGTTTGTGCCGAATGCTTCGAGAAGAATCGGTGACTGTGAAACTGCATAATTTTCCCCCCGGGGGGGTGGCGGACATGTATGAACTGCAATGCCATGGTCGCATTAATAATGAATGATTGGCTGGCCCAGACCTGATCCAGGAACTCCGCCTTTACCCCCCTTGCAGGATCAGGCCCGCGCTCAGGCTGAGCTGCTGCGGAGGCAGGAGGAGCTGGAGAAGAAGGCAGCCGAACTGGACCGGCGGGAGAGGGAGATGCAGTCCCTCAGTGCCTCAGGTGAGAGGCTGCTCGCCCAAGCGATTGGCTCTGATGGATTCCTTAGAATGTAATGGCAAAGTAGCTGGACAATGGCACCCCAGAGAAAATTTCTGAATAGTATTTGAAGACCATCCTCAACAGGTGTTAAAACAATGTCTTTGTTCTTCAGAACAATGGAAGTTGATTCCTACAAAAAATAAGACATGGAAAAACAAAGGACACGTTTTTCTTTCCTTTTAGGAAGGAAAAACAACTGGCCGCCTCTTCCAGAGAACTTCCCCGTTGGCCCCTGTTTTTACCATGATATTGCTGTAGACATACCTGTAGAGTTTCAAAAGACCGTCAAGATAATGTACTACCTATGGCTGTGTGAGTACTTTGCTAATGGCGATGATCATTGCAGCATGAATGCAGATTACCAATAGTAAAGTGTTTTCAGCTAATATTAGTGTTAAATAAATCAAACTGAACTCTCACTTAAAGTATTCAAAAGCTCATTGCCAAATGCTGAAAGGTCTCCAATGTTCTACTGCAATTCCGCTATCAGTCCACACGGCGACGCTGTTTGTGAACATCTTTGGCTGCCTGGCCTGGTTCTGCGTGGACAGCGGACGGGGAGTGGACTTTGGCCTGTCAATGCTCTGGTTCATGCTCTTCACGCCCTGTTCCTTTGTCTGCTGGTACAGGCCGCTGTACGGAGCCTTCAGGTGATGGCAATAGCCCTGCTTCCTCCGAAATTGAAAACCTGTAATGAACTGACCTTTGTGTAATTTTGATTTTTTATTTTATTTTATTTTTTTTAAACAAAAGGGACATCCTAGGATTTAAAGGACTTCTAACTGTGTGCCCTTCTGTTGCAGGAGTGACAGCTCCTTCAGGTTCTTTGTGTTCTTCTTTGTATATATCTGCCAGTTCGGCGTCCATGTGCTGCAGGCCATCGGCATTACAGGCTGGGGTGCGAGGTCAGTTGGCCGTCCACCTGTGCTGCTTCCTGTGGGAACATTCCTGCTGTTGTTCTGCTCATCTTACCCTTATTTGCACTAATCTTGTCTCGTAGCCATTGGGGTAATTGCTCAGGATAGGAGTGTTACGTAACCAAATGAATGTGGGTAGGGCAATGAAAATTCGCTGTGTGATTCTGTGTATGTGCTGTCATTGATAATCTCTCATTAGTTCATTGCTCTTCAGTAGAAATGTTTAAGTGCAGTGCGCCGCCGCGAGCCGCGCGGGACGTATACCGTGATGTCGTCCTGAAGGCCTGCCCATTCTCCTCCACCCCTGTCTCCAAACAGTGGCTGGATCTCAGCCCTCACTGGTCTGAACACCAGCATCCCTGTGGGCATCATGATGATCCTCATCGCAGCACTTTTCACCGCCTCCGCCGTTGTCTCACTGATCATGTTCAAAAAGGTATAGTATCATTCCCCTCCTGTACGCTGTGTTTGTACCGAAAACCGTAGACATCCCTTTGAAGTGAGGTCCTGGACGGCTGTGATTTGTCCTGGTTAATTAGTGACTAAATATTTAACTAATTTCTGCACTAAGACAATGATAAAGTGCCTATTTAATTTAATAAGTAGTCTAGGGTGGCCCCTGGGCACTGAAGTTGGGACCTTTTAATCTTTCTTGTAGTTGTTGAAATGTTCTCAATTATGAAGTATGCCATCTACTTTCTGTGTTTTTTCTTTTCTTATTCCCATAAGTGGTTTAATTTGTAGTGTAAATTTCCCATAATCAGGTCCTACCACAGTCGGACTAGAATCGCCAAACTGGCAATGCATCTGTGGGACAGTTGCGGTAGCTGGAGGTTCGACAGCTGGTCTGCCTCAGGCTGCTGGTACTTCAGTACGAGGCACAGGATTAGTATCTACCTGGGGTTGCCCAGTGAATGAAGCCAGTGAGAGTACCAAAGCACTCTCATTAGTTACCAGGGTCCCACCACATTCTCCCTTATCTTTACTCAATTTTAATGTGTCACTTAGTATCAGGATCGCCTGCCCTTTGCAGTTGATTTAAGATTCAGCCTGCAGGCTGGTCTCAGCCCAGCTTTTTGAATGCAGTGGATCAACACTGGGCACAGAACACAAAGTAATATAAATATTGACCGCACTTCCCCAGGGAAGAGTTTGGACCTCGGTGGCAGTATTCTGTGAGTTCTGAGACCATCCCGTGGATCCCCTTTCCTGGCAGGTCCACGGTCTGTACCGTACCACAGGCGCCAGCTTTGAGAAGGCCCAGCAGGAGTTTGCCACGGGCGTCATGGCTAACAAGACCGTGCAGACGGCAGCCGCCAATGCCGCCTCCAGTGCGGCCCGGGGGGCATTCAAGGGAGGTCAAATCTGAGTGACCTCGGGATCTCTGCTGCAATCTCCCTAGACCTCGGTGAGCAGACCCACACCACACCAACCCAGGCTGTGTGGAGACTTCACTGAACCCTGCCGCTTAATAAACACTCCCTTTTGAAGGGGAGGAACAACTCTGATCCCACCCCTTCCATGTCATTCAGCATGTCTTTATGATCGAGCCCCAATATTTTCAAACTTGGTAAACAAGCTAAGAAAACTAAGTGCAAAAGCTTGTCACTTTGAGTCTCATCTGTAGTGGTCCTAATTAGTATTTTCAGCCACAGTTGGTTGTAACATGACTAGTGTTGGTATGCGGAGGGAGCTAGCTTACCATGCCTTACTGGAAGGATATCGGTGTGTTTATAAACTATGAAGGTTTTTTTTTTTTTTTTTTTTTTTTTTTTTTACCATTTCATTCATCCAAGCACATTTCAAAAATCTCAAATCGCTGTAGGACCCGGATGGAAAATCAGGCCACTTTAATGTTAATGTTGACCAGTCGGCTGACTAGTTTACCAGGCTTTGCGTAAATTGCATCAGAATGTCTAGAGAACTGCAAGTTGAGTCCAGCCCTTCTGCTTGTCCTTCAAGCCTCTCAGAGCTGGACTTGCTTCTGTTTGCAGGCATGCTGGGTAATCCCATAATGCTGTTTTTTTTTTTTGTGGGTGTGTGTGCGTGTGTCAGTGTTCTCACCGCAATGTAGAACTTGAAGCAGGCACAGGGAAGGTAGACGGCATCCTGCATCATGTCTTGTGCCACCATTTCTCATCCTTTTTTTTTTAAAATTTTTTTTTTAAAATGTTAGCCAAATGTTTAGCATCAACCTAATGTTTACATGACAGATGTCTGTTACGGGAGTAGCTAATAAGGGTGATATATTATAACGGAGACTCTCATTCTGAAGTTCTGTGACGGTGGCCCAGCTGCTGCAGCCTGGCCTTTTCTGTAACATGTATAATGTGCTTTACTTCCATTGCACAGCTGCCCGCTTGCCAAGGGAATGTTGAATTTGTTTGCTGGCTGAAAAGTGATCGCTGGTTCTCGCTGCGCTTGTCAGGCACTTGCCTTCCTGCTAACGGCCCCTGGTCGGCCAGGTCTTATTTCTGCAAATAAATGAGAACAGTCAGATTTTATTGCAGAAGTATAGTAGTCTGCTTCTTAGAGGTGAACATTTCTGTGGTGCGTTTATTAAAAACACAAGCCCCCCCACCCCTTTATTTGGTTATGGCGAACACATATTGCTTCAGAATCCAAAGCTCATTCGTCAAGGCTGCACCAGAAAAACAGTTGTTTATCAAGTTTGCAGGACTACACTTCACGGGAGTCACTCTACATCAGCACCTACTGGGTACATCATGGTCATTGTTGGAATAATTTTAATTGGCTGAAATGGTGTGCATGTTTATGTAAGAATACTCTTTTCTTCCAGGAATAATGCCCCACCTAATGCAAGTAAGAGCATAATGTGTCTATTGGTATATTAAAAATCATTATGGCTTTATGTCTATTTGCAAAACGGAACCCATTTATTGTAGTAACCGGTCCTAGATTTAAAAGAGTGGTTCAAAGTGAAGCGATTTCCCTCTCAGTATACTGCTTTAGCTGTGATTGTTCCCTTCAGATAGCCCCCTGATGGGAAGACCCTGTAAATATTTGTGTGGTGCTTCCTCTGCAGTCCTTCTGAAACCCACAATTCACTATTTGAAATCCTGTATGCTCTGATGTTCCAGATGCTTTTGTGTCGATGCACTTCATTGGCGAAAAGGATTTCTAAAGATCTAGGATTTCTAGGATCCTAAGGTTCTAGGGTTCTAATGATCATCCACCCACTGACACCTGTCATATGGCTTAGTGTCTGTGTACTTGGGAATAGGCATTGTTTGTCATATTCTACATGTCTAACCAGTGGGTGAGTGGGTGTTATTTGGTTCTATGCCCACCTGTGCCCAAATATAAAGTTCGTACTGATTGCATTAATGAAATAAAACATCAGCCTTTTCATAATGAACATAAATTCAAAGGTATTTAAAACCAGGAATGCTCAGGACATGTAAATTAAATGCATGAGAAAATGTCTAACATAGTCCCCCGAACTAGGGTGATCTGCACGATTGAATAAATATTTGCCGCCAAGTTTTTTAAAAAAGGTCTCTGAAGTGATATTATGACTGCTGTCCAAACTGCTAATTGTTCTCAGTGGGCAGTGAAATAAAATGTCAGGAGTGTTTGGTTTATTTAATTTATTTAAGGGTAGGTAAATATTTCATGGCTGACATATGGGTTAGGGGGGGAAGTAAAACTCAGTATAGCCACTTCATGCTGTTTTGTATATGTGTTTTTTCTTTTAATTTTTTTAATTATAGTATTTGGTAACTTAACTGGGCAATGGGGGAGGTTAAGATTATTTTTAACTCTGTATTTTTGCTTGTTTTTCAATTTTTCCTTCCGTCTGCTGCATATGCTCCACTCCCCCCAGGATCTTACCTGCAGAGCAGCAACTTAATAACTTAATATACCTTAATATCCAGATCCTCTGGCTGTCATTGTGATTACAGTAGAGTTTCTGGAAGTCATGCGGTGTGGTCATTGTTAGAACAGAGGCTTGGTATTCGGTGTCATTAACTCACTTAAGTGTGAGAATTAAAATGAAATATTAATGAAAAATGAATTACAACGTGAACCTGCCTGGGTCACTGCATTTTCAGCTCTGTAAACTGCAGAAGCTCCCCTCCACATTAGTGATTATTTTACAGATTTCTCTGTCCTTTATTTCTCTGCTTGTCTGTCTGCTATACTGCCGTAAATCTTGTTTAAAGAATTCCAACAATGTACAGTGATGTTCCTTTTTCCCCACATTTTTTATAATTGCTCATTTGAAAATTTAACTGGAAATTCCATTATGTGTGAGAATTTCTTTTCTTTCTCATCATTGCTTCTAGTTTTACTTAATTTTAACTAATAATGTGTGTAGTGGAACGGCACTGAAAGTACCAATGCAGATTATGGTGTTGTCATTTACCAGTGGACTAAGGGATGTTTGTATATTTTGTAAATTTGGCAGTGTCCTGTACAAATGCACTCTTGTCTCTTTCCCTCGCATGTTGAGTAGTTTAAGTTTTGTATATGTATTTAACACTAAATAAAATGCAACTACTTCACTCAAAAAAGTACCTTTTTTTCCACTGCAGACATTGGTCATGATCTTCCTTTCAACACAGATGCCAGTTTGCATATATAAGTGAGAACTGTAGTCTCACATTCTACAGTTTACTCTTTTGCCCTGTTTTTTTTATTTTTAAAAAAGGGTAGAGGTTGTGTGTGGTTACTGTTGCTTGTGAATGCTTCTGTGTACTTTAGATTTATTTATGGAAGTATATTACAGTACCTCCCTCCTTGGTTATAGGACATGAAAGCAAAATGAAGAAGACTATTGTTGAATTGACATTCTAACCAAGCTGATATGGGGTACCCTGGGGTATTTATGGGTGCAATGTTTGGGTGGCTTCAAAAAATGTTCCTTTTGAAACTGCGTCTGTAAATATCAAGCTTCTGTTCATTCGGTTCATAGTGAAACAGGAAGGTAGAAAAACTAAAAAGTTTCAGTTTATCTAGGTTATTGTTGTCACAGTGTCTTTCCTTGGTTTTTTTTACCTATAAGTTTTGCATAAACTTGTGTGTAACCTAGATAAGGTAACAACTAAGTTATAAGCTATGGCTCATACAGGAAGACTTATGGGTTAACGTATGTGTTAATTTGACTTGATCCATTTGTGGGCCTCAAGCTGTATTTAAAAGTTCAATAAAATTATATAAAATCATTTAAATTGGTTACTGAAGGGCTTTGACCTATTAATGTACTTAATTGGACTTGCAGATCTATAATTACACATTAAGAGCGCCAATGTATATTTGTAAAGCCTTCTTACCAGAAAAAAAGCTTAAAAATGTCAAGCTAAACAATTTTCTGAATTTAATGAGCAGCAATCAATCGTAAAGTGATTTAGCTGGAACAAAAAACCACCATCTATAATGATCTCCCAGGGCAAAGTTTGTGAACTAATCAGAAAAGAGAAATGGAAGCTTCACCATCAGTAGCCAGTAGAGGGCAATGTGTCCCTGAAAAAATACAGAATATATATATATTTTTTTGAATTTTTCATTTACACAGGTTGGTGTTCTTAAGTACCACTGTTTTGTATTTTTTGTAGTCATTTGCTTTACATATGCATTTGAGAAGTCCTTGTTTGGTCAAAATAAACCACCACCATAACCAGCAAGGTTTTTTTTTCTTCATGGAGGTTTTTCTCTTCTCTCTGTGTGCTCTTTTTATCTTCTCATGTCTTTATTGGAATTAAAGAAAAGGATGATCTTTTCATTCTCATGATCTAAAATAAAGGTGATTATCTAAAACGGACATTTCTACATTGAAGTCCCTCTACAGTCTACTATAGTCTACTATTGAAGCCTAACAAACAGGAGTGTTGAAGCACAAGCCACCATATACACGTACATTCCTAGGACCTGCTTTGGAACCAGAAGTCTTTGCAGGACCGAGGCGGCTTAGGACAGACTGCCAGGATTAAGAAGAAAATTATTTTTACACTAAAGTCTCCTGAGGTCCAATAGATGCATTTTTTTTATTTTCTTGTGAAACTGTTCGCTACTAACTGGTCTACTTAATGAACCTTAGTTCAGAAAAGATACAGAGGCCTAGACGGGACATATACAGTCTCATTAAATGATGCTCATCATCATCGCCACTTTGAAGCTGGGTTATGCTACAGCCTGCATCTCATACTTTGATGTCTGTGATGATATTTTCAGAGGCTCACCAGGCTGATGACTAAACTAATTATGTCATTGTTTTGTCTTAGTTTGGTGGTATATGGTTCATTTAGTATATGATGATCTAATTCGTCCCCTACAGTTGGCAATAATTATGAATTATTTACAATTGGAATATAATTTGGTAATTTTATGGAGCACAAATGGTTTTGCGGTTATTTGCCAGAGTGTAGCTCCCAGAAGAATCCATTACCCTGACTCCCCTCACATTTAGTCTCTCTGTTGCATGTTGTTTTCAAGCAACTGATAATCACTCAGTTGAAAAAAGTGCCAACAAAAAGGATTTTCCTCATTTGGTGTTTGTGTATTATAAACAGAACCAGATTTATTCATATCCGGGGAGCTTAAGTCTGTAATGTTGTGTAAACTTCTGTGTCAGTGTGAATCAATTCCCTTGATAAACGCCTATCATACAGAAGGCAAAATAATCACCCAAAAAGGATGAAGTATCATGGACAGCTCTCCCACCAAACGGACACTGACACGGCTGAACTGTTGTCAATTTGGCATGAGTATGGAAACAAACACAACTGTTATTTTGTACGAGATCAGATCTTTTCCAGGATAAGGATATTCTATCCTGAGATGTAGGTTGCCTCCACCCTCTCCCACTAAACCTTAGTCTGGCTCTTCGTTAAGGGCGTAGCTTTGGTCTCCACCCACCCCACCACCACCCCCTAAACACACGCAGTACACCCACAATATTGGTACCATCCATACCGAAATCTACGCTCTTGCTCTTTGGGCCAGTCTGTTAAGACAGAGCCAGCTGACACATTTAAACACACAGCTAGCACAATGTACTGCAATGGCTGCAAAACTGATGTTCATGAACAACGGGTCTGAAATGTGGGACAAACTCTTACAAACATGGAGAGTAAGTTTTTCCACCTGTAGGCTCCAGCCAAGACTAAATTTCTTGAGAAATGGAGCCCAATGGTCTATGTATCATTCCTGTGACCTTTCTGACATAGTATTTAACTGTGCCATCCAATAATAGTGATTATTGGGGTACAAATATTCAAAGTCTGTAGCCTGCTTGACGAACTCAAAGATAATGCATCATTTTATGGGAATAAGCAAATACAAAGAACTAGTCCTACTAGGTGGGATAAAAAATAAATAATAATGTTCCGGAGAGGGAACAGGAGCCCTACGAACACAATTTGGGCTTACAGTCCTTTTCGTTCGTATGTATGAAAGTTCTTAAGTTTGTAAGTAGAGCAGTAAATACTGTATGCTTCTCAAATGATGGATATTAGAGAGAAACCAAACAGAGCTTAATAAGTGCAGTCTTTTATAGAGTGCAATACCTTATGATGTTTGAGTGAAATTTCTTTGCTAAAACAGTACAATATGCTGCAGATGATTTATTTTTTTCTTGTAAAGTCAGCAATAAATTTATCAGAATAGTAAGACTTGAACTGTGGAATCATTTGTCAAAGTTATTTTCCCAAAGACAAAATGGACTGTTCTTAGGCATAAAACTCCCAGGCTGAAAATTAATCCATTTCCATGCCTGTATAGCACTGTAAATGACAATCCCCTATAAGCACCACCAAAATGTAATAATTGTTTAAAATAATTTTATTGTTTAGGCTGGAGCCACATTTTTGTAGAGCATGACACAATAACCTGAAACAGTGCAAAAATATTGAAGAATTGCCTTTCCGAAAAAGAAAAACAGATGCTGGAAATATGCATTACAATAAGCCGTTAATCTACGCAGTATTTGAAAAGGTAAAGCATATGGGCTTATGCTCAGAGGGTAATCAAATCACATAATGTTCTGTCTGCTAACAGGCTGGGCAATAAGCTAGCTAAGGTTAGCTATACAAGCTAAAATTACTGTGAGCCAACTAGTTAGCTACTTACAATAAAAATTATGAAATATCAGGGCAAAATGTTAGAAACAAGGATCACATTTGTCATTTACTACATATGAGCTGGTACCTTCAAAACAAAAAATTCAGGATCTGAACCTTGTATTAGCATATCTTGCACTTGCTTAATAATTGTTAGTATTTTACCATTGTTTCTTTGTGTGTATCTTTAGTTTCAGTATTAATTGTGAGCAGCTAGTAACTCACATGTTATTGTACTTGAACCTTAAGTAATGAGTAAGACAAAACTACATTCTCACAGGAGATCTATGAAGACAATATTATTTGAATACAGTCATCTGCAATATTCCCCTTTCTACTATGGGTACAAATTAGTACAAGATATTTTCGAATCTTTTGTAATGCTTTTTGGTTTGTCATCTCAGGTTTTCACTAACTGTGTATACCCTGCATATGCACTAAGCAGTATTTTCAGTTGTGGGAGATGTTCAAGCTTAAGAATACAGTTGCTGATGTGAGACCTTATTTGGAACACTGAGCGTGCTAAAGGATTTCGAGGGATGTTCTCCAAGCAGGTAGAACATCATTGTTTGGCAGAGGAGTGCTTCCCCCTTGCAAAAGACACTTTTGGTACCAGTCTGTGAATTTCTTTCCCTGACACATTTCTTCAAAGATGTAGGGGGAAGAGAAATAGGGGCCAAACCTGTGTCTTCCCCCTTTTTCATTTTTGGCAGTGAGCTAGTGAGTAAAAAAAAGCCTAAAACAAACATAAAAAAGATAAGAAAGGAATGCCGGAGATTTGCCGGCATTGTGGTTTAGTAAAGTCCCTTCCTCCTTCTGTGCGATATTTCCAGCAAGTCTTGAGATAGCTGATTGGCTCCTTTTACTGTCGTGTCACAGACAAATGTAAGCCAACACAAAGAAGTCCACAGTAATTCCCCCCCGTGAATAAATCGAAGTTGCCTTGCTGGAGGAACATCACCAGTGAACATTTGATGAAAAGGGCATTAGCTATTTAGTCAGTTATCCATCTTCCAATTCTTGTCCATCTGCATGGTGATTTTAAAAGCCATGCTCAGTTGTGTAGCTACGGTAACATAATAATGGGAGTCACCATAACTATATATACAAATTGACGCAACCTTTGGTAAATCTAGTGATTTTCAAGGTTGACCAAAAATACATTTCACATTTTCTTTGAGGTTCTGTACATTATATACAAGAATATTTACAATCACTTGATGGCAGGGTAGCTCTTCCTTATACTGTAGACAGGCTATTTAAAGATTAGTATTGGGAAATTAAAAAAAAGGTCAAAAATAGTGGTCAGAGTGGTTGAAGATTGTACTCTTAGTGGCATTAATGTCTTGACACTTTGGTGGCCTTTTGTGAAGGCCGGGCCTGGGCCTCTTCTCTAAAGGAGGCAGATGAGACTCTTGCCTTCCTCTATCTCCTCCTGCACCTTGTCGCTGGAGGTGGCGATCTCGGCCTGAGCCGAGAAGATGGCGCAGAGGAAGGTGAGCACGGTGCCGCCGATGGCCGTGTAGAAGGCCCAGCCCAGAGAGCACAGGCCCACCTTGTACGGGGAGGCGTCCGCTCCGCAGTAATCCTGGGCCTTTTTGGAGCCCCAGCCAGCGGGGTACAGCATCAGGCCCAGTATCAAGAAGAGACCTTGGAAAGAAGGAGAAAATGCCCTTGTCAGACATGTACTTCCTCTTCATACCCATACTTCATACTCTTCAAACTCATATGCGGTTTTGCTGTTACAATGTGATTCCCCCCCCCCTTGTTTATAAGACTCACAATCTGTCTGATAAACCCTGCTTATATTGTCTTTCAGAAGAATATATAGTTTAATAAAGAATAATCTGAGAAACATCCTTTAAAATCCTTTAGTCATATATAAGCATTTCTCCTTGGTATTATGGGGCAAAGATGGTGTATGACTGACTCTAAATAATTATAAATACAATACATTTTTATAAGAATATGAGACCTTCGTAGGAGCACAACATCAGACTTGTGGATTGTGGTGTAAGTACTTCATATCGAAGGATATTCCATGTTGCCATTCAACTGACATGGTAAATCTATTGTTTTCCGGAAAATAGTTAATGTTTGAATTTACATTGAAGGAAGATATCAACAGGAAACATCTTGATCTAATTATGTGGAACTAACCACGTAAAGACTATGAAACTTGAGCAAGCACCTATGTAAGGCAATATGCTATGTAGGGAAGCACATTTACCATTACTTAACAAGGCTATTGTCTGCAGCCCAGAAGACTCTCAGGATAGTTACCAAATCAAACTGGTGAATGATAACCTTTTATTAAGACCAAAGAGAAACCCCTTCCTTTTCCAGGAATGAAAAGCAATTTCCTCAAATCAAAATATTGCATCTTGCAATGACAGCTGGATTAATATCCTGTTGATTTGGGCCTAAAGACCTTCAAGGATTTGGCTTCCACTGGACCCCTGAGTTGCCTGTACTCTGCAGACATGTCCTGGAGCGTTCCTACACAAAGGCAAACATTTTTCCGTAGATCTACAGCCACAGTGATGGTCTTATCCATGTGGAGACACCTGTGTTTGGCTAATGATAACACTGTAAAAATAATGCCTCACAGCAAAATTCCCGAATTTGGAGTGCAACAGATTCAGGGGCTATATATACTGTATAGTTAAAGAACAAAAAAGAATAATTATATATAATAAAGGATCATTAGGAACACCATACTAATACGGTGTTTGACCCCCTTTCGCCTTCAGAACTGCCTTAATTCTACGAGGCATTGATTCAACAAGGTGCTGAAAGCATTCTTTAGAAATGTTGGCCCATATTGATAGGATAGCATCTTGCAGTTG
>JAABNY020000039.1:25529142-25550176 GCA_015164015.2 Brevimyrus niger
GGCTTGGTAACCACATGGATCACCAGCAGGCTTGGTAACCACATGGATCACCAGCTGGCTTGGTAACCACATGGATCGGCTTCTCCTGTCAGCAACAGCCTTTGGTGGATGATGGAACCAAGATGATTTGAATCTTGTGTGGCTTCAGCTGTTCGTCAGCTCGAGGTATGGTACACTACTGTACGTAGTTACTTTATTACTGTAAAATTACTATTGTTATTAAATACTGTGTAATTGATTTTCTGACTTACCAACACATTCCACATAAAAACACAGATTTAAAGAATGGATCTCATGTGGAACCTGGGGACGGTGTTTTTGTTTTTGTTTGTCTGTTTGTCTTTGCTGGCAAGTCTATAATGACCAGGAGGGACAAACAACTAGCACAAAGTGTTAACCTCTTTGAAGTGGATGAGGGTGGTGAAGACACAGGAGGTGAAATGTTCCTGTCACATAGCTGAATAACTTGCTCAACAGCCTCTGGCTCAGTGCACGGCCTGGCTGGAAAAAACTATCGTAGAGAGTGATGCATCACTGGCCAGAAATACTCCTCAGGAAAAAGCCAAGGTTTTATGTAACTTTTCAGCTGGACATTAATGACATGCCTAACAATATCACCAATCTGAGAAAACAATACTCTTGAGACAAGGAAATAACCTAAATTAGCAGAAATTCCAGAGATTATGTTAAAAGAAAAGCAGAATATGGGTATTTAAAGGCACTTTTTAGGTTCTCCGTTAGCCTTACAATTTTTTTTTTGACCGTACAAAATTCCTCGAACATGTTGAGAGAATACATGTATAAATATCCACAGCAAGGGTGATGGATGTTAAGCTGAAATGATATGTGTAGGTATCCCTGCATTACTACATAAAACACCCTTGTAACAACACCTTACACCAGCGAGGAATGGGTTGAGGAACAGTGCCTTATACAACACTTACTTTATTGATCCCCTGAAATCTAAGTGGAAATATCTATTTGCCTTCTACTTTTGTTCACCAGGCACGGACTGGCCATCGGGAAGTTCAGGCACAGTGTACCAAAGCGCATGGGGGGAAGCATCCTGTGTTCATTATTTCCTGGAGGCGAATAACCTAAACAACTGTGAACTCAAGCTCCACTCTATTGCTTCTGGCATTGCTCCTGCAAGACCACCACCCACAGTGAAGGAGGATCTGCGACCGGACATGTTCTTCATCTTGGAGTCAACTAAGATAAAGATAATGCTGGTAGGGATTTCTTTGTACAAACCAGTCAGAAGATAGAGGAGTAATAACAGTGTCTAAATGTACTACTCCTGACTCACTCATACATCAATGCCTGTAGCCAGTCTCATCGTACTAGTGGGTAACACTTTAGTAATAACTCAGTTACTACTCAAGTATAAATCATGATCAAATACAGCCATTGCATGAAATACATGAACCGTTATGATTGATTAATGATGAATGAACAAGGGATCAGTAAATAACTAACACCTAGTTTCTGGTTAATTAATATGTTGAGTAAGAATGTTCTACTGCATTATTTGTGCCCCTTCAAGTAAAGTGTTATCTACTAGCGTGACCACACCTGCACTCTGATGAAAAAGAAACCTTTAATAATGAAACATACATGGCATTGGGACTGGAATTTAAGAGAAAACTGATGGACCAATCAGGTGGTTATATCAGATATGACTATGGTGCAGATTTTTGGCAAGCCTGCTGTACGATTTAGGGAAACTCAAACAAGCAGTGAAATCACTGGACTCTGTTAATATTTCAAAGGCACGCCACTCAAAGAAACTACCAGCCCTGACCCCACTCACTCTCACACACACAAACACACACACAGCACTGTGATAGTTTGCAGAATCAGACAGCAAAACCAAAACCTTGCTATATTCAGTATAACTTCCCATGATGATGACACTTGGTAATGTTTAGGAATGAGCCTGTTATAATATTTTATAAGAGGGAAATTCAGTCCAAATAGTTAGCCATTTCCTTTCCGTTTAAAACCAAATCAAGAATTATTTCCACTAGAGCACAGATGAATGGAAAACCATTGATGAAAAAGCTGGAATATGCGGAAGAAAATAGATGGATAAATGGATGGATGGATGGATGGATGGATGGATGGCTTAAATATCTCCATAGGCTTCGCCTGGGTTCTCTCCACCCTGTGGTCTTGACTATTGAGCATTCTGTCTGGTAGTTAGTACAAACCTCACACATAATTCATTAAAAAAACAATTACATAATATATCAATAATGACAGTAACTCATTTCAGTTAAATAGTTCCTTTAACAAATAAACAAAACAGAAAGCTACAACCAATGTAAATACAGACAGATTTAAAACCACACAATAGCCAAGATGTATATAATGATGTAGATATGGGAAACAGCTTTGAAAAATTATATGGTATGTAAGGACACCAAAACAAAACGAGGTTCTTAAGTTTCAGTTGCATCCCCCTGACAACACATGTAGCCAATGCCCCAGTGGAGGTTAAGACAACAGACACACCTGAGCCCCCCCCCCGCCCCCACCCTGCCCCAAGGCAAAGCAGCTCCCAGCTGCAGCCGCCCAGCATGGGCTCCATTCTTTCAGCATTACAGAAACACATGTGCAGCTAAAGACACCCCCGACGACAGCTGCTAATCACACCCCGCCCCACCACCGCGACCTCAGCGTCACTAAGAGCCACATGGCAGGAAGGACAAGGCAAGACCCATTTATACACATGCAGCTAAAGTCATGGAACACGGTTTACAGGGGAGTGAGGGAGGGGCCCTTTGCTTCAACATGCCGTTAACGGCCTTGGGGAGTGGGGTCTTTCTGTCTGGCTTCAGCCTCACTCGCCTCTGCAAAAAAATACCTTCTGCACCACCTCAGCAGAGCAAGACTCCCAAGAAGTGTCAGAGGGTTTAATGCTCCAAATCTGACATCTCAATATCACGCAAACAACTTGGGAAGAAAAAAAACGTGCCATTTGGTAAGCAAACAGCACCAAGAGCACAGGAGCAGAGAGCAGAGGTGATTTAGCATTTTGAAAGCTGGGAGTACTGACCTCTCAGTATATATTAAAAGTGAAAGGAAGTCATATAAAATGGCTTAGTTAATTTATTAACTTATTTAATAACCTTAATTTCACAATTCCCAAGTCAGGATCTAGGACCATCATTGATGGCATCCATTTGGATGAAAATGGTGAATTAGTAACGACAGCTACATTCAACATAGCGTTTCACGTTAAAGCCATCAGAAAAACTAGTAATTTCCAATTTTTTAATATTTGCAATAAATATGAATAGTTTATCAAAAACGCACACAATACCATGTTGATCCGTAAAAACAGAAAAGTTCAAAGTGGCCTGTGCATTACAGTATGTCTGACTGCATGCACCCCTGGTTTGGCTATTAAGGTTGATGTCTATAACACATCTGTAGGAGGCTTTAGAACTCAGGCTTATGCAGCCGATGAACCGAATACTAAAGCAAACAGTATTTCACGTTATATAGTCCAGCCAAGCTAAGCAGTGCATGCTGGGAGTATTATTTTCCTGAATTATTTGACATGCGGAGACATTTTTGTTGTGTGTTGTTGAACTCATTTAAGGTTGTCGACCCCCCCCGCCCTTTTTCAAGCTGCAGCTTATGTTTAGCTTAAAGGGTTTAAAAACAAGTTCAACTATTTTCTAAAACAGGATATGCAAACTGAAGCTTAACCCTCCACATTATACCCTTAGCTACTATAGCAGACCCCAATCATGCTGCACAGGGGGGAATTTTTATTGGCTAATTCTGGTATCTGGATCCTCAGATGGTACCTTACTGCTCCTGATTTGCCCACGAGGTGAACGCACATGAACTCCACATACACACAAATGCACACTCACAACCACACTTTTTTTCATTTTCATATATTTCGCATAAGAACCCTTTTTATGCAACACAACAAATACCCATTCATATGATCCTATGTTAACTCCAGTGAATTAGGTTAAGCACCGCATTGAAAGGTACAACAGTAGTTTCCCTACATTTATTCAATCCTACAACTGTATGTTTATTTGATCCTTACAATATATGCTAGGCAAAGAAACAAGTAACCCTTGTTACGCATGTCGTCGCCTATTTAGGATGAGCAGATAATCCGTGTCAGTGAGGAAGCTTTGAGCAACTTTTTTTTTTTTTACAAGCTACTTGAAAACTGAAAGGCTCCTGTGTTTGGCTAAACAGTTCTTTCTGTGCGGTGACTGGTTTGTTTCCTTGATAGAAAGACTCATCCAGCTGTTTCACATTAACATTAGTGACACATGCCTGATTATTGGAGACTCACTAATCAGCATGTAGCAAGAACTCAGTGCTAAATTGTAAACCAGGCCCTTTTAATTTAAATGACAGTTTATGCACCCTGTCCTGGCTCGGAGTATCCTCCCTGACATGGATTATCTGGTCACGTGAGATTTAAGAACCACACCAATACTGATTTTTCTTTTCCGTGCTTTTTTTTTAATAACCAAGATTGATTCAAACTTATTTCCTAAGAGTTTTTTTTTTTTTTTAAATATTCTTTAAAACACATTCATCACAGGAAAAAAAAGTGCATTTTCCAAAACAACAAAAGCATATTAACTTCAGATAAGCTGTACTAACAATCATAAAGATCAGAAACAAATTTAAAAATATTACATATTTGAATAAAACATAAAATGTAGGAAAACATATCATGACAACTGTACTTTTTAGAACTGTTCGCCAGCGTTAAATGATCCCAGTTTGTAGGATGGCAATCCCATCCACTTCTTCCCACAGGAAGGGCTCAGGAATTGTAACCACAATGTTTGACACTTGTGTTTTCTGGCAACCACTGAATTAACAAGCCTTCAGACAAGAGTTCCTTTTACTGACTGCCCCCTCGCTGCCTGTACAGTGGGGACTTCCAGCAATCAATCTACGCTCACAACAGCAGTCAAATCTATCAGTGACTTTCACGGGAAATAACTTATTTGTGCGCTTATTCATTCAGGTATATTTGAGCTATATTAATATACCCTTTCATATTAAAGCATGTCGAACAGGAAACAAGGGTACATGAAGGAAACATTAAGCATGAGCAGTGAGTACAAATACACACACACACACAAACACACACACAGATTAGGAATCTATATCTTTATGGGGACTCTCCATACATTTCTATGGGCATAGCCCAAATTCCAACAATGGCAATCTTAACCCCTACCCAGCCCTAACCTTAATCTTAAGTAACCAAACAAAACACAAGACTTTTGAAAATTTCAGTTTTTTGATTGGCATTCCATAGATATTTTTTAAAAACTCCCCTTGTGGGGACACAGAGCTGAAGCATGATTCAAACTGACAGCCTTTACTGACATTTAGATTGTAATTCACATGGTCTATACCACAGCATGTGAAACTATGGCCTCCTACATAAAGGACTACGGGTTTTGTTCCTGCATTTGAGGTGTTTGCCTCCCTATATTTCTGTGGCTTTTCTCCATAAAGATCAGTGTGTCTAAGTTGCTCGTGTATTTGCATGTTTGCCATGTGATAAACAGCTAGTTAGTCCAGGATGTGCTCTCGTTCCCCTGGGATAAGCTGCAGACTCTCAGCCGAATGGACTACATACTAAATTCAAATGAAGTAATACATTTTGGACGTCATTTTCCAAGTGCATGTGCTGGATGACTAAAAGTCCCTAGTGTTGCCATTGACTTTATGAATTTCATAGGAATCATTGATGTTACTCAAACCATGTGACTGACACAGGGGCTTATTTTCAAAACAAAATGCTAAAATCATATCTCTGGATTTCCACACAGCTGTCTAATCTTCAGCTTTGAAGTCCACATAGTGAGGATATAGTCTCTTGTTTTTGAATACTGCAGTCAAAATGTAGTATACGATAGTGTTTAAGATCAAGACATGGAATTTCTACAGCCATAGTGCAATATTTACATTTCTTAAAACAGTGTGCTTTCTTTTTAAATTGAATGCTGTCAAATGTTGGCTGCCAGACATAATACAGACTACATATTTATGTATAATATAATCACCATGACAACCCGGAACAGAAACTAGGCAGGAAGCTGAGACTGATTTGGTTGCAGATAAAACATGACATGACATGTTCAAAAATGACTTTACATATTTAAACAGGTTTGTCACACACTGAATGCAAGACAATTTAAAAAAATGGACAGCAAAAGCTATACATGTGCAAGTGCCCGTATACCATTTAAAAATACATTTTATATGTTCCCATCTGACAATACAGTATGTGCATTAGTGGTCAGGAAATGTCATTTAGAGGATTGCTTTTGTATCGACATATAGATGAATGGCTTCAGCATGCAGCCGGACATGCTGTTGCATCCCTATGGGAAGTGTTCTTTTCTATAATGGGTGGAAGTGCCGAGTTGGTGGGAAGCCGTCGCTTTGCACTGGTCAGTTACCCTCCCTGGCCAAGAATTCGCCTCTGCAATCAACCTTCTATAAAAACGTTTTGCTGGGTAATGGAGAGAGCTGGTGTTTTTAGGGATACATTCCTGTGTGTGTTTTGAGTTTTATGTCTGGTAAACCAGACAAGTAAGTTACCATATGGATGCTGGCTTCACATAGAAACTGCATGTTATAAACATTAGATCAGGAACAATTGCCACCTGATGTATGTCTGGTTATTGGTTAGTGTTTTTTACTATGGCTCGATTACAGTAAGTCTTGTTTATGTTTTTAGCTTGTTTCTTTTTGGTCTTTTCGCTCATTCAGAATTACTCAAGCCCCTTTTCCAGGTCCCATCTCATGGTTTGTATTGTCCCTTTGTGAGTAAATTTGTAAATAAGTATAGTACATATATCATTGTGTTTACATGGACTCCTTTGCCTCTGCCCTTCTCTTGGCCTCTGTACTTCTGGACAATAGCACATGTAATAACAGCAAAGTAAATCACTCAGCATAAGACTGTTGCCTTGGTAACTGAATAATGGATTAACACAGAATTCTTACATTGCATGTGTTACTGACCCACGCAGAGGAAGTCAGCACTGAAACAGTACTGGCCTCATGGGAGGTGATTAATATATAAACCCTATTTTAAGTGCCATTGATAGTGGTTATGTTTATTGTTTCAAGGGCTTCCTATCTGGAATGATTTTAGCAGGTGGTCCCACAACACGGAAAGCTCCCTTGTTTCCTTCGTAAAAGAGAACACAACACCTGTGCGGTCTCCCAGGTACCCTGTTCCTGACAGACATCCCTGCACCTACAGATTCACCCACACTATTGTGGCACCACCATTTTTATTGACTTGTCAATGACTATGTTGGGTTTCTCAGACCCTCATTGTGATCGCGTGCTGCTGACATCCTATTTTTCATCACTTCAAAGGCTGTAGGTGCCACAGCGGGTAAAAAATATATATATATTATTATTAATCTTAATAATAATATTAATAATAATAATGATGATGATGATGGGGCGGCACGGTGGCACTGCTGCCTCACAGTGAGAAGGTCCTGGGTTCAGTGTCCAGGTCAGCTATAGGACCTTTCTGTGTGGAGTTTGCATGCCCTCCCCGTGTTCGCGTGGGTTTCCGCTGAGGACTCTGGTTTCCTCCCACAGACCAAAAGCATGCAGGCCAGGTTGACTGGTGAGTCTAAATCGACACTGTAGTTGTGTGAGTGTGTGTGCGCCCTGTGGTGTGTGTGCGCCCTGCGGTGTGTTGGTCCTGCTTGTGCCCATTGTTCCCAGGATAGGCTCCGGTCCCCCTCCCCCCCCCACAACTCCCGTTGGGAGCAAGTGGTTACTGTGATGGATGGATGGATAATAATAATATAGACTCGGGTTCAAACAGCCACATTGGCTATCCACCCTGAGTGCAAACAGCATTGTTGGCTACCAGCACCTGGGTACAAACAACATCCACCTTAATATTTTCTAAGAAAAGAAAATCTGTAAAGCAGGTGTGTAATTTTAAAAACAAATCGCCATCTTAACCCATCCATCTCCCATAGAGCTTATTCATCATTGTAAGTGGTACTTTGATGGGCACCATCACTGCCAAGCTCCATCTTCAGCATCCATCCACAGCATTGTGTTGGCACCCGTTTAGCATGAATGATGATGGGTGGAATCCCCTCCGTTCAGCTTCCTGTTATCGCTCAGCCTTTTGTGGCCGATGCCCTCTGTGACATTGGAACCCCATCATGTAAATGCATCATTAAGTGACAGGCACTTACACCCCAAGGAAAATTAAGAGACACCAATTCTCCTGGATCACACGTTTCTGAACTCTATTAGTGTGTGGGGAGATGAACGCAAAAAAGTAAGAACATGAAAATTAACTGCACAGGGGTGAGATCAGGATTCAATCACCCCAACTCAGAGTTGCTAACTGTCTGTGCTGCCTATGCAGCCACCAACAGAAGAGTTGTGGCAGAGAAAAACCCCACAGATTTTCCCAAGCTGTTACTATGTGCCACTTAACAGATTATTGAAAGCTTAATGGATTAACAGCTTCCCAAGTGTTGGTTTGGCCCTACAACCATGTGGTATTATCAAACAAAAGAGCACCTAGTCATGAAACTGACTTAGACATGGGGACAGAATGGTCTAAAGGGCCTCGCTGACACCGTGTTGTTTGTGTTCCTGAAAAAATAAAAATAGATTGGAACTAGACAATTCATTTATTTCACACCAAGTTTTCCTTTTTAGGGTACAGCTGCAAGCACAAAGCAGAGGCAGATGTGGGCAAGGATGAGGTTGCCTTGGAGATGAAGACAAACAGCAGAACATCAGTGAGTATGCAGAGTCATAGCCCTGAAAAGCCACTATGCCTTTGCCTGCCAGCCAGCAGGGAGAGAGAAAGGGGACTGGATCTCAGATTGTGTGGCGCGAGCAGCAAGCCAGTCTAATCCCCAATGTGCTGAGGGGCTGTTGAACTGCTTATACTGTTGGCCAACCGCCCACAGGCCAGTTCCGCACAGGACTCCCCGGTCTGGGTCAGCGCTCTAACAACCGGCTCGATCTCAGGCCGAAAACATCCTACGGCTGCAGGGGCACAGGAAGAGCTTTAGACAATGAAGCTTTTTCGTGAATGAAGGGGGTCTGCAAGGTCACAGAGGGGGTCAGACACAAAAGACTGAACCATAACAGGAAAGTCAATGGATGGGGATTCCACCTTTCATCATTTGTGCTAAACAGATGCCAAAACAATGTTGCTGATGGTTGCCAAGGATGGAACTGGATATTTATGGCATGTATTTTTTGAGCTTTGAAGACCTTTATTGTATGTCAGGAGGGTTCAACATCAGAGTAACACTTATATTCATGGATAAAAAGATTGCTATTATTGGTAAAATAATAGCAATCTTAAACAATCCTGTAGTACACTTTTAATTACTGTATCAGTTAATCAGAAATTACATATTATAAGATGGGTGATAAGCGGTTATGGATGGATGGGTTCACCATTATCTAGATTGATGGACATTCTAGATGGAATCCAGATACTTGATAGTTTTCCTTAGTACATGTTTTGGCACAGTAATCATCTTCTTAAATTACTGCTCCTTCTTAACAGGGAATAAAAACTGTTATTTTAATATTAAATCTGACAGCTGATGTAGCTATAAAACTAGTCACAATATTGGTAGTTTTAGGGTGGATGCTTCTTAAAGTATAAAAGCAAAAAAAAACCTGTGTAGTTAAACAAAAGAACCAGACAAATCATATAATTCAAGGCAAATAAAAAGAGTCAAGTTCAATGAAATGGGTACAAATACAAAGGCAGCATTGTTTGACCTCTTCTGGTTCCAATTTTCATTTCTCCACGGCCAAAAACCTCCCTCCTTTCTAGTGACAAAGAGCTGGCAGTAGTGCACACCACTAGGAAACTGCCTGGTTTTGCATGGAACAGTAGTTGACCCAGTAAGAAGATTCTAGTGAACCACAAGTGAATGAACTCCACAAAGAAGGGTGAGGATATAACTCAAAGTCTCTGCGTTATGCCTTTCAGACTCAATCTAAAACAGACACATTCAGATGCTTTCTTTTATAGCCATTTAAAAGGCATCATCAAGATTCATTTAGTAAAATTAAGTTAACCAAGAGGAGATTACATTCAAAAACACCATATTACAATCAACTCTCATAACTGTCAAGACTTTCATAAGATGATCCAAGTCAGTATAAACAATGTTTCAAAGATGATCTTCATTCAGTTGATTTGCCTATCCGAAAAATAGATGTTTCTGCCTGGCTCAATTTCTCACGGTAAAATACCTGAAAGGACTCATCTTGGACGTAAACCTGCCATCCTTTGGTTAACTACTGTGCTAAGGTGGTTCCATGATTCATTGCACGAACCATGTCCTTTGAAATATGCAGCCCCTGAATTCAGACACAGCCTACATTTGCATGAATACAGCTGTAATATTCCACCAAACCAGGAAATGGCAGATGTATGGATAAACTTTTCTGAACACTATTAATGTTATCAGTTGAGGTTTGTTGGTATTACAGTTATAAGGTGTACCATGGTATTTTGAAATGTGACAAAATTAGCTGGGACCCCCCCGTCCCCCCTGGCTCAGTGAAGTTTATGACCAACATTATGATAAAGTACAGAAAAACGGGCTTCATTCCTAGTGATATAACACCAATGTCAGAGTTCTGGACCGCAAAAAGGAATCAATCAAGTATGACAGGAAGAGGTCACACTTCGGTTAATACAATTTTATTCAACGTCTCTGCACAGATGCATTTCGGCGTAATGCCTTCTTAAGTGTGTCACTTCCAATTTAAAAAAATACGTTCCTGCTGGACAATCGATGATTACACAGGTATCATCGGTAAGACCAGCGCATCCCCAGACCACACCCTAAATGGGCAGCATCACTCTAGATTACCATCATAATGTACAAAGTATGGCGAAAGTAATCGATAACATGCACACCATGTGGCACATCACAAAAATCAGGTAAGGGAGAAGCTGTCATTCATCCCATTTAGGGCAACTGTATTTAGGGTGAAAATATTGTAAAATGACTTTTCACAATATGCAAAATTGAATATGAAATGAATGCATAAAGGTGAAGATGGTTTTAAGATTTAAGCTATTACGGTTTTGCACATCTCTACCATATGTACTGCAGCTATGGTTTAAATAATCACAGAAGGTATAGATGTAGGTATAGGTGTAAATAATAGCTGATGGGGGTCTGCAAAATAACTAATTGTGGAGAATAAAGCAGTAAAGCAATACAAGATTGCATTCTGAATGTCGCCTTTTCACCCGTATTCCTTGGCTAAGCTGGCCAGAAAAACAGAATGGTTCTGGGCAGTGAGGAAGCACCACTGAACCTCCTAAACAGGAAGCACATGTTGGCAATGATGTGGCTAAAAGAGAGTCCTACTCCAGCTGGAGAGCCACAGAGGGGCAGCCTTGTGGGATTCTGGGAGTTCAGCCGGTCCACGATTCCTCTCGCCGCAAAAGCCTCTACTGTAGCTATTTGACCTTAGTCCTATTTAAGTCCTTTTTAAACTTGCATTTGGGGTTTCTGAACACTTTTCAGTTCCGCTGACGGTCGACTAGAATCCAGGTTGCCATTTGCGAAGCATTTCTGCCACCTGTGTCTAGCCTCCAGGACAATTGCTACGAGTTGCCTGAAAAGGCCTCTATAATGAGCTTAGACAAGCGTGGGCAGGGGCAAGCAAGTCTTGTAAGTCAGATGGGAGGCCTATAGTTAACTAGTTATGGGAAGAGATGGTATAAACCACTGGGTTTAAGGGAACACTTAAATGCAGAGAACAGATTTCTTGGCTGGAATATATCCTATTAAAAAAAAGCATATAATTGTCTCATTCAAGGAATTTTGATTTATCATTTATCGTTTGCCTATTCGCAGTCAATCTTCCTTTCGCTCATTTGGTACTGGTCTCCATTCTTGAATCTTTCTCATTGAACTATGGAAGTAAAGTCATTTTCCTCGAGAAGTTCAATCTGTATCCCACATCTGGCCCACAGCAGCCCTGTAACACTGGGTCAAACAGGCTGATAGTAGCATATAGCTGGAAGAAATGGGGATTCTGCCTTGACATGAATTTCACATTCATGTCAAGGCAGAATCCCCATACATCCCCATACAGTGCACACAAACTCACATATTTGTATTCATTTGTGGGGACTGTCCATTCATTTTGATGGGAAAAACCCTAATCCCAACAATGTCATCCTTAACCCCTATAGCCCAAACCTTAACCATAAGTAACAAAACAAAATTCCAAACTCTTGACATTTTTATTCTATTGAGTACAGTCACCAATTTTTTATTTTTTTTTAAACTGAGTTTTCCCATTTGAGGACCAAAAAATGGTCCCACAAGGTAAAACTTTCAGGTTTTTATCACATTGGTACCCATAATATAATATATACAAGCCCACACACACATTCACACGCACAGAGCGAGTCATTTTTCCAAGGTAAACTTAGAGTTGCGACACAAGTGATCTTGTTTAGAATGCTTGCTTGTGCGCACTTGCTGTGAATAGCTCTACTCCCTAGAGTTACCAGAGAGCTACTTTGAGTTTAATATAGTAAGCAAAGGTCTGGTTAAAACAAATATCACTGATTAAAATCTTGTCTGTGCTTGAATATATGTAGCTTTGCTTGCCGTTTATTAAAAAAAAAAAAACATAAAGCATGATTTATAATCAAACCAATAGCCTTTTGTAGCAAGGGAAAACGACTGAATTTTCTATGCAGAGAAATTACAGCTTGTGCTGAGATATAATGTTAATCACCCCCATGGCAGATACTACACATACATCAAGAATTTCTATCTTGACACATAATTCAAGGTAAACTGATCATTTTATTTCTTTATTGTTAAAACATGAAGTAAGTGTAATTTAACCAGCAGGGTCGAGGATTACGGAGACCCTCTTCCAAAGAATCTGAGTCCAGAGACAAGATCAGTTTCCTGAAGATAAAATCACAAGAATATCAGATGAATATTTTAGAGTCTCGCCAGTCGTCCTTCAAAGCAAGTGAACCTTTAACATTACCCCTGTCCTCATCCTCTTCTGCTCTGTGATTTAGGGTTAACCCCCTTTACTGGTCATGCATATGCCACTGTGAAAAGACAACTACATATACAAGTGTATTTTACATTTAATGTCCCGACATGACAGACTGGCTATTCAGGGGCGGAGGAGGGGTCTCACAGTGGGGAGCTGCAGCAACAGGGGCGGGACACCCCTCGGTAAAATATGTCTGCCCCAGGGGGGGTTCCCCCTTAGTAAATTTTGTAAAGGGCCCCCTGCTGTGATGGGTCCAGGGGCAGCTGCCCCTCCACCCCCTGCAGCTACGCATGGTCCTCCTAAATCATGAAATAGCAAAACACACTGAGGAAACAGCACTTAATCCCCCAGCTTAAGGATTCTTGAATAAGCCTTCACCCTGTGGTGTTGTGTTGATACACAAACAGAACTGCGGGAATGGGGACATTCCTGGGTTGTTTGAAGGGCAGGGGGTAAAAAAATAAAAAGAGCACCTCCTGCATGGCGTACAGTGAAGTACTTGTAGATAGATTATTTATTTCAGCAGGGAAGCCGGACTAGAAGTATACATACACTTCTGTGATAAAAACACACAGGGCACTATAAACCTATAAAATGTACCATAGGATTCGTCAAGTCTACCCAATTGTAATAGCACCTTATATGGCACTGCGTCACATTTTTTCCACTAGGGGGGCGTCCGTTAGGATTATTCCCCACATTGTCACACATGGACGGATACCCTACACAGCACTGTATCACATTTAATTGGCTAGAGGGGCACCTATTTCGGTACTTCCTTGTGTTTTCTCACCACTAAGGAGTACCCTTTGCTGCACTACACCCTTTGGGACACTTAATCATGTAGAGGTGGCATAGTGGGCACTTTGTATTGGCACACTTTTACACTGGAAGGGTACCGATAGGGACTGTGAAGGTACCTTATAGGGCACTGCATCACATATTCTCTACCAGTAGGGCACTCATTAAGACACTTCATTATTTTCTTGCTTTAGAGAGCAGTTTAGCAACATTCTTTTCAACCATGGGGGCACCAGGGAGGGTGGTTGCCACCTTTGCCCCAACCCCAAGACCACTGACATGCAGGAATATCATATTACAGTGGCAAATGCTCATCCACATGCTCATTTTACAAAAAGTATGTGTAATATGGCACAGACAATGGGGCTCCAGCATATCTTGGATAGGAAACTTCAGTCCATTGTTTTGGTCTGGATTTTAATTTTCCGGACCTGAACTATCCACCTCCAATTAGCAGGCAGAAGGTTCCCCCAAGCAGCATGGTGTTTTGTAGGGTATTATTCCTGATCAAAGCTATTATTTGTTATGGATGGAAATAAATTTGAAAGAAAACACTCAGCTATGCAACAATCGCAATTGCTATGTTGCATTTTCAGAATTGATTTTGTCACAATTGTTTAAGGTGCTCTCCGTGTTTAGTCATTTGTGATAATGGAAGAGCAAAATACTCAATTAGATGAGGGTCCAAACTGTAGCATGTAGGTCAGTGTAAATATGGACCATATGGACTTAATTCCAGTATTAGGTCACTACTCTGGCTCAGTCTTACTCTTTCTATATTAATGTCAGCACTCACATTGTGCTTCACTCACCCGACTGTAAGGAATAGGGTTTATATCTAGACTGCGGCTGTGAAATCAGGTGGAGTGGACTGTTAATGGTAGTCAGATGCTTGGCGTTGTCAAGCAAAATTCCAAATTACCATGGCAACTAGTTCCTTTATCATACAAATAATGCAATGTAATTAGAAACACATAATTTAGAATCAGAGGTCTGTACAAAGGCAGCACACAATTACAGATGTGTGTTCCATCAATGCTAAGTTTCCAAAACATTTGACGTCAAAGTAGTTCTCTAAACTGGAATATATAAACGCACTCACCCACGTCATTAGCAGAGAGCCATAATCAGGCAGATATCTAATTAGTGCAGCTTTTTAAACATGCAATTCATTGTTATGATGGTTCTCTGGTTTTTAACATGCAGGATACTTTCTTTTCAAGTTCAGCACTCCGTAGGAAAGATATACTGACGCTATTGAGAAAAAACATTTCTCAAAAGTGCTGTCAATAGCAGTACTAACAAAAGAAATTTAGTCGAACTCAATGCAATGTCTGCAACCAGTGCCAGAAGAGTCGCCTCCAGCTATGCGCAATAAGGAAGTTGCCTAGGGCCCCTGAACTACCCGCATTGCCCAGGAAGTGAAATAAATGATCATCAATTTTCTCGGTAGGGGGCCTCCCAAGAAAATCTTTGCCTAGGGCCCCTGAAAAGGTAGAGCCAGCCCTGTACCAGTGACGGCCAGTGTCCACCAACAACCTTAGGAGATGCAAGTACTCCTGGTCTCTATGGAGAGGGAGAAGCACTACATCGACATCCAGTGCTGTGCTAAGTTAAAAGACATTTAAGAGGAGTCGGGGGTATTCATTGAAGTGGGTATTCATTTACATTGTTCCCAAGACGGCTATTACACATCGATGCTTGTGTCTCTAGTACCCAGACATTCATACTGTCCATTTAGAATTGGTTCTTTATCTGATACTTAACCTGCCTGATAAGTAACTTGCACCTTTCACTCATTTAAATTAGAAAGGCTAATAAAACTGCAGCACTGCAGAGATGACTCTTTGTCAAGATAATTCTGTGTGACCCAGGGTTGACAACTTCGATCAGCTGGCTGGCGTGAGATTTTCAATTCGAGACAAGTCTACTCGCATGTATGTAACAGTTGTATTACCTTATAAATAGCCGGTAGGGTTTGCAAACTATCACAACGCTTTTGATGTAGCTAATTTTAGGTTTATAATGGAATAATATAGATGTGAGTCTGCAAGTGTGAGTGTCACACCAGACGCATGAGTTGGCAACTCTGACGATCCTTCCTAGAACTCCAACCAGGGACCCACATGTCACAAGTTCACACCCTTAATCACTACACTGCCAGTAGTCCCACATATATAATTGTCCCAAGTTTTAGCCTTGAGACTTTTTAAGGAAAGCTTAAAATATATATTTCCTGGACAGGCGCACAGGCCTCAATTCTGCAGATACCCACTGACATGGGCAAGGATGTTTACAGGCTTCATCCTCTAGATAACAACACACTGGCAGAAATTCCCACCAGCAATCCTCACACCAGTTAAAATAACACCTGCAGGCCATGACTGCCAGTCTATGGAGTCATAATGACAAGCTGCCTCCCAGCACTGCAGCAAGGCTCTCCCCAGCACATCCATCTGTGCATCTGGCAAGCCCCAATTTGTCTCATACAGATGACATCAGCCACCCAGCCACTGCAGCACTGTAATTACTCTTGGATGAGGTTTTTAAATAGATTTTCTTCCCTCTAGTGTTGCAAAACTGTCAGGAGAAAATAAAACATAAAGACTTACTTCAAACATGTATTTAAGATTACATTATACAGGCCAACCAAAAAGGCTACAGTACACTAGGGTTCAACTCCTGACCGCCTTGGAAAGGGCACCTCTACATGTGTCCACCTGGGAAAGGGCACCTCTATTACTGACCGCCGTGGAAAGAGCACCCCTATTACTGACTGGCGTGAAAAGGGAACTATTATTACTGACCACCTTGGAAAGGGCACCATTATTACTGACCACCTTGAAAAGGGCACCACTACAACTGAAAGGGCTACACTATGTAATCACTGTCGCTGTCAATCTTACCAGTGAAAGACTTGTAGATAACCCAACTGACTGTCCATTCCAATCAATATAGCCTTATAAGCTGATATGCTATTCATCAGATTTCCAAATCCTTAACCTATTGGATACTGCACTCTCAGGAGTACATAAAACAGGTTTGCATCTACTGCAGTCTTTGTAATGGAGAATAAAATATGTTCAATGGTTAAAGTGAATAGAATGTCTTTGAAAACAAAATAGCTCTGAAAATATGCTGTAATGGCCATGAAGAATTACCTTGAATGTTTGGAAAGGCGAGCAGATCCACCCTTGGGATGTGACAGAGAGGCAAACAAATTCAAGACGTTCATAATTACCATTTTGCACTCTCATATCTGCCAAGCCGTAAATCAAAGAATGCCAGAGCATTGACTCTGCTATCCGAAACCCTACCACACACAGCAAACTTGCTTCATACTCTTACAGTTAGTTACAGCTGTAGATTGTCCCCCCCCCCACCTTACAGTAAACACCAAGATAGATTGAACCATTTTCCCATCACATATAAAAAACCTGGATGGTTTTTTGTTCATTTGTTCTTGCTGTAGGTAGTATGGTTGGTCTAGTAAGTAGTATCACCTCAAAAGTGTGCAGCTTTTTCTTTGATTGTGTCAAAGTCCATGTGAATTTCCAGGTCAAAACATTTAGTTCAAGCGAATGTAAGTTGTCCTTAGTGTGTGCCCTATACAAATGCCCCTCAATGGACTGGCATCCTGTCACCAACTGTACTTTCTATACTTCTTTCTGTACTTATATAACCAGTGTAGCCCTATGGGAATTTTGGGTAACTAATTTCCAATGTTAATGCATCTAATTTGATGTTTATTCTGTTTAAATACTGTTAAAGTGCCAACCTCATATTGTATAAAATGTTTAATTTAGGCCTATATGTAAAAACTAACTAACTAAATAAATAAATAAAGAAAGAAATAGCCTCTTCCTCGAGGGACTATCCAATCAAGTTTTTATTTTATGCTTATGTCAATTTAGTATAAAACTGCGAGTTTTAGAGTTGTATGTGTATAGATTTAGGTTATCGTCTGTGGTGAGGTGTGAAATACTGTGAAGTCACATTGCATGAAAGGATGGCTACATTTTGAATGAACTTACTCATATTAATGTTTTTGGTTTCACAAGCATATTTGATTTCATTTATTTTATATACAAATTTTCAGAAAACGGTGCAACTTTATCTTTGTGCGTTTTTTTTCCTGTTGATAATTCCTTGTAAAGGTAACATCTGTGTTTTGAAAAGGAGTAACAGAGTGTTACATTAATGATTAAAACTCATCGAGCTAAGCAAGTATGACAGATAACTGTGAAAGATTAATATATTTAAAACTTGCCTTTCTATGCTGTCCATCATCAGTTTATAGTAGAATACTTTTCTAATTATTCAAACTTTCTGATTGTCTGTGGTATATAATTATTTATATTAGTGTATTGATTAACATTAGAGAGAGATCTCTGACCTCAAAGAAAAGGTTTTGGGGGACGCACTCCAAGCACATAGCCAGACAAGCTAGGGTGCGCTTCAGTAGTACAAACTCTATTTACAGAAAACAAATAGATACCTATTATATGACATTGAAAACAGGTTTGTTACGAAAACGCAACACTTGATATGCTTCCTCTGTCACTATACTGATGACAGTTTAAAGTGTATCTCTAAATAGATTATGAAACCTGAGACAAAGCACTGGGAAAAGAGTTTCTCAGTCCATAATGCATACAGTGAATACTGCTTCTCTCTCCCAGTTACTTAATCGGTTTTATTCAAGCCATTAAAATCACTTTATATGATTTAGTTACTGTTACCTATAGAATACCTTAGAGATTAATCAATGATTGATATAACACTTTGTGCTTGTTATCCCATTTGAAATTAGGAAAACAAAAATCCTAAAATATCCTAAAATATTTTCTATACTACCATAGTATTCTAGCCTTTATATTGAAGCACAAAGCATTATATTGGACTTAGGAACTAAAATACTTCTATAAAAGGCTCGAGCTTATATCTGTGAAATAATGGTAGAATTATTTTTTTTTTTTGTATGATCCACTCAAATCTAGGCTTTTAACTTATACAGGGTGAAGTACAGTCACATGCTGCATCTATATTTTGTCTGTTGAGGTAAGTGAAGCCCTGTGTTTGTCGGCTGGGAATGTAAGACTCCCAAATATGAATGTTCTGCGCAGGACGTTGGGAGTACGAGTTACACATTCCACCGAGGGCTGTTTAGTCATTCTGAAGCTGAACAAAGATGCAGGCAGTACAATCATGCACATCATTCTTCTGCATGAGGAGGCCAATTTCATAGCCGGGTGGGTCGACTGGGCTATGCTTTGGTTAACTGTAACACAGACTGTCTCCTAGTGTGACAGCTGTAGAAACACAATCTCTGACGAAGACACGACCGCAGACGCCTTCCTCACAGAACCAGAGGAGCTATTTTGTCCTGTACAGTCACCTCATAATGGTGGCACAGACCGAGGTGGTAAAACCCTTAAGCAGCTGCTGGTGACAGGGCTCGTTTCGAGAAGGCCATCCACAATCCACCTACAATCCATCTACAAAGTGACCAAAGCAGGATTGTCATCCTCAATGTTAGAAACCTAGTTGGAAGTGGTTGCAGGTACCACTAGGTTTCTGCAATCTCATCCCAAGCCATGCAAAGCAGCCATGAATCTGCCCTAAAAAAAGAACCATTGTTATCTTTACAATCTGCATTTAAGCCAAGTTTATTATTTTAATGTTTTAAATATACGTGCATGAAGATATATCAAAATGATCCAGGGGTTATTTTGGGCCTTTAAACATTGAGTAAATGTTCCCATCTATGCCTGATGTGTTTTTGGACCTGCCTCTTTCCAACCTACTTTTTCACAAGCCCAATCCTAAAATTAATTCCTGGCTATGCCATCAAAGCCACTTAGTACCAGAATAGTCTTCCACAAGCAGTCTTCTCTTATATACCCTTCAAGGCTCAAGACCAAGAGGAAGCCAACAATACATTGTATTTTTTATATATATACACACACAGACAGTCCATCTTTTTGCTTATCAGGAGTTGGAAGGGAGCAAAAATGTGGACTATATGGCTGGGAGCTGGGAGGGAGCAAAAATGTGGACCGACTGTGGGTCCCCGAGGACCAGACTGGGAAACACTGCGCTAGTGGATATGCAGCTGACAGGCAGTTGGATAATTATATCTTACTGTTTGCATTTCCATTTTAATCAATAACTACCGTGTGTTAAATATTAGCTGATCATATTGAATGTCACATCTCCTTTTGTTCGTTTACCAAGCAGCACTTTGGCAAAATTACAGAGATGTGCATTCCTTTAATGCCTGCAATGTTTCAGATTTCACTTGTCTTTGTATCAATTGTAAAGACATGCTGACTGAACAAAATGATATTCAAAACAGGGCAGTGACTAAGAATGTGTACCTTTATTTTTTTTCTCTTAGATTGCTATTACGTATGTTCTTTAAATTCTATGAAATATAGACAGCATACAAAAATATATTTGCATTGTTTTTTTCCGTAGAACACAAGAAAAAAAAACCATTTCTGGCGTGATCCAAAAACTACAAACATTTTCTCTTTAAGAAAATTACATAAAAATAAATGATGATCATCTGCCCATAATATGGGCCACATGATCTGGCCTTATAGTTCAGGGTCTAGGACAGCTAACCCAGATAGATGTGTTTGTAAAAATCTGTGCTAACCGTACTGAAAAATGAGGTCACTGATAAACAAATGGTCTTGTTTATGAACTGAAAAATGAAAAACATTTATTGTTATGGTAAACATTTGTTAAACCCATGAGCTGGACCTTGGATAGCATAAAACAGGTCTTATCCTGATAGTGAGGAGACAATTCATGTTGGTGCATGATCTGAAATAAACCAACGATGGAAAGGATGGAGTGGACCAAAAACTATACAGGCCATCGCCAAAGACGCAGAAAGCATCAGAACCTGATATATCTGCTACAACCCAGAGGCTGCTGTTTTAAAATATCCATCCATCCATCCATCCATCCATCCATCCATCCATCCATCCATCCTCAACCTGCTTTATGCTACTCAGGATCACATCAAAGCATGGAGCCTACTCCAGACATCCATCCATCCATCCATTTTCCAAACTGCTTATCCTACTGGGTCGCGGGGGGTCCGGAGCCTATCCCGGAAGCA
>JAABNY020000039.1:25567637-25583648 GCA_015164015.2 Brevimyrus niger
CCGGAAAAGGGTAGAATGCTCTCTCCGGGTCGGGGATGGGGTACTTACCCAAGTGGAGGAGTTTAAGTATCTCGGGGTCTTGTTCACGAGTGGGGGGACAATGGAGCGGGAGATCTGTCATGGTGAAGAAGGAGCTGAGCCAAAAGGTGAAGCTCTCAATTTACCAGTCGATCTACGTTCCTACCCTCACCTATGGTCATGAGCTGTGGGTAATGACCGAAAGAACGAGATCCCGAGTGCAAGCGGCCAAAATTGGTTTCCTCTGCAGGGTGGCTGGGCTCTCCCTTAGAGATCAGATGAGGTCATTCGGAAGGGACTCAGAGTAGAGCCGCTGCTCCTCCGCATCAAGAGGAGCCAGATGCTCGGGCATCTGCTTAGGATGCCTTCTGGACGCCTCCCTGGTGAGGTGTTCCGGGCATGTCCACTGGGAGGAGGCCCCGGGGAAGACCCAGGACACGCTGTGTCTCTTGGTTGGCCTGGGAACGCCTCGGGATTCCCCCAGAGGAGCTGGATGTAGTGGCCGGGGAGAGAGATGTCTGGGTTTCCCTGCTGAGACTGCTGCCCCGTGACCCGACCTCAGATAAGCGGGAGAAAATGGATAGATGGATGGATGGATGGGCCTGCATTGCTGTAAAGAGATTTTAATTTATTATTGCTTATATATCAATAAACTTAGTGTATAATTCATTTTTTGGCCAGCCCCTCTGTTTCTCACTATCTTGTGTTTGTGATACCTTATTTTGGGTGGCTGCATTCTTGTATGCAGATGGTATGACAGTGAAGTCAATTTGGCTTGACTTGAAATGCAGCATTTGTAAGTCAGCACAGTTACAAAAAGCCAATCATAATTTTTAAAGATGACATGGGTTCCGAGTGGAAGCTCTGAGGCTAGGGATTTGTACCAGCAACTGGAAGGTTGTTAGTTCTAAAATTGTGAATGCCCAGAGTGATTCTACTCCATCGGGCCCTAGTGCAAGGCCCTTATCCTGCAGTTGCTTCATCCTGGGTATGATGTTAATCTACATCCAGCCCTATAAGGAGGTCCTCCAACTTACAGGGAATAACTTGGGGGTTGGTGGCAGGATTTGCACTCTAGCCTTTGAGGAAAAAACTCATACCCCATTCAGACTAGTGTGGTGCCACATGGCTGCACTCTGCAGGTTCTCATCCCTGAGGTGGCTTGTCGTGTGGTGGGTGCGGCAACACGCTGTAATCAGTGTGTACTCCTTACCTCCTTTCTACGGTCCCACATTCAGGGTTTATAAATCTTGAAGGTCGTGAAAGGTGCTAGGTAAGATAAATTGTTGTTAGAAATGTCAGGATTCTAGCTAGATTACTAATCAGCCTGATGTTGGTCTTGGGGGTGTTCCACGAAACAGGATTTCTTGCTTAGCTGGTTAACTTAAGGTAGTCTGGGCTAAATGGTCTTCATCGTCGCTCATTTACATTTAGCCCAGACTACCTTAATTCGGACAAGTTGTCCAGCTAAGCAAGAAATCCTGCTTTTTAGAACACCCCCTGGTTTGAATCTGAGAAGTGTTTACCATTGACCTGCTAAGGAATGGTGACTCTGAATTGGCTATGGTTTATGTATTTTTGGTCAAATGAATTGATAGCTGGATGAAAAAAAACTCATGTTTGCTGATATGTCTGGTGCTTGTGAACTACTTACTGTAACTCGTGAAAGCAACAGCTTGTGAATGCTTGGTGAAGTTGTTACACACTTGTGAAATGCAACAGCATATGTTCCAAATGCTCATAGGCTGGCATGTTATTGCGAGCAGCTGAATGAAATATAAATCAAGACTTGACACTGTACATTTGAAGAAAAACAGGGATAAAACTGTCTTTTTCAGATTTTTTTTTTTCAATTATTATTTTTTAATTATAAGTCAAAGAAAATTATGTATAAATGATCTTGGCAAAAAAAATATGATATTATACCTGTCAAAGTATGTGCAAAGTCTTGCCTAAAATCACCTCAGCATTTGCAATAACCATTCATCGTGTATTTCTTGAATTGACTAATACCATGGCTAACCAGTTCCTCATTAAATTCTTTATCTAATTAACTTAATTGATTAAGTGAGTCGATAGTTAAATTCGATGAATTCATGGATTGGGGGGGTGTCCCTTAGGAGAACCGGGTGACCAGAACAGCATTCTTTTAGTCATGATGGCAGAAACTTTTTATGGAATAAAAGGAATTTTCTTTTTTTGGTTTTATTTTCAATTTAAATATTCTAATGTTAAATTGTTGTGTTTTTCTGAGCGAATATACACTAACTATCCAGTAGCATGAAATATTTTGGCCTAACCCCTTCCACACAGTATTGTGTATTTCCATCAATGTACACAGCACAATGTAAAATAAGTCACATCTGAGTTTGTTGTGAACAGCCTCAGTTTTGGTTTCCCCCCTTTTGCTTTGGTCCATGAAACACGAGGCCCCCTTTCTTACCACTTCCCTGTGGAATATCTATTCATGCTCAGAAATAACAGAGGATTTCATCGCTGCTGTTTCCCACATCTGGATCCAGCTTCTTAGCAGAGCATTTAATCACTGGTCTGGGAGGAAGACTTGGTCTGCCTTTGGCATCTCTGTCTGCCTAGACGTGTGTGAGATTTTAAGCAGCACCCAGTCAGACACAGGAGGCTAATGTATTGCCGCTTTTTAGAGAAAAAAAAAATCCTTTTTGCTTTTAATGTTTATGGAACCATGTTAAGTATTCAGCCAGCTCATACAGTGAGGTAGACGAGTGAATTCTCCTTCTTTAGCTCCCAATGCCACCCATCTCAAGAACATCTAACACCCATCACTTCCAAAGTCACTTAAACTAGATTACATTTTTTAAACTTTTTTGTTCCGTTTATTTTACTGGTCATTGTTCACAATATCAATCTATCGATCTTCACCACCTGTCCAGTACAGGAACACTGTGTTGTTTGTAAAATGAAGCAGAATGTGTGTTTGCTCATGTGAGAATTGCCACCTGGTTCGTTTCATTGGCAGACAGGAATTGATATGCAAATAATAGTAAAGGAGGTGAGGAGCAGGCAGTGATTACAGTGTGTTGCCTCACCCGCCACACAATAAACCACCTCAGGGATGAGTGCAGCCATGTGGCAGGTGATACCTCAGCATCACACTAGTCTGAATGGAACAGTGTGAGTTTTTTTTCACAAGCTATTCTCTGTAAGTTGGAGGACCTCCTTATAGGGCTGGATGCAGGTTAATATCATACCCAGAACAATGCAACTGCAAGGGCCTTGATCAAGGGCCTACAGGAGTAGAATCACTCCAGTCATTCATGGGATTCAAACCAGCAACCTTCCTGCTGCTGGCACAGATCCCTACCCTCAGAGCTTCCACTCCACTCATAGGGCTATAGGATATTCACAATAATTGTTTACCAATCTAGAGTGCCAATCCTGACATGCTTAATTACAAATCCCAATGAACTGTACTGTGTAATGAATCTTGTCATTGCTCTTTAGTTAAAAGATTTGTGCTGGGAATTTCCCCGGAATGCAAAAACAGAAATAAAGATGCTCTTCACTCCCAGTTTCCCTTTTTCAACTTTTCAGAGTGCAAAACTGTATTCCTGAATCATTCAAATAAACAAGACATGGTCACACCTTAGAAAATCAGGTTTATTTTATCGCCTTCAAGAATGTCTCTGCCCAGCCACGTTTCGACATAGTGCCGCCTTCATCACTAGAGCAATTCAATGCTATGCTGGTACTCACTACATTACATATTGCTATATAGAAGTGAAAGTCTCAAACGTGCATTAAATGTCGGCTCAAATCTCGCTTCAAAGTCGGATAAGCACTGAGCATCAATATAAGGGTTAAATGCCAGACATACGTCCAGCACAGTACTGAACATCTCTCGTGACTCCACATTATGTGGCTCTCATGCTTTGGTACATGCTTGTATTATCATTTCAATAACATACAGTACTGTCTGCAGCTCGCACGAGATACAGATGTGCAACGTACAGTGTACCACATGGTGACAAAGATCCAAAAAACAAACAAACTCTAGCAAACTCTAAATCTCATGCAGCTGCTTCTTACACTTGGGTGGGGAACGGAGTGTGTGTTCCATCCCTCTAAAAGCCCCATGCACTGCGTGTTGTGGGGTCTAAGCAAAGGTGGGGTCACATTTAAAAAGAGCAGTTGCAGGCAGTGGAGGACGACAGGCAAGCCTCACTGAACTTCTCTTCTGGGTTGTGGCAGAAACAAACCATGGGTGGCCCAACTTAGTCCCAAAGCAGAGCGTTTCTGTCCCACGTCACTGTTGGGAGCTGTGGAGCGTCCACTTGTTACACATCAGAAACATAGGATTGTGCTGGTCACTTTAGACCAGTGTCCTGATTCAAATACAACGTTCCAGGAAAATCTCAAATTCACCGTAATCCCGTGTTGTAAAGAAATTTGGGGTGTTTCAGCTTTAACAAGAAACTTCCTGCATAAGGTGTGAACAGCCATTACAAATGGGTTACAACGAAATAGACCTGTGTCAGATTTCTGCGGTAAAAGACCTTTTAAGGGGAATTTTTAGATTTGGGTCTGATACAAAAAGCTTGCATGCAGCTGGTCGGCCAAGGAAAGCAGTGCAGTGCATGCCTCTAAATTGTTAAAAAACGGAAAGAAGAAAAGTAGCTACATTAGGAGTTGGTGTAATAATAGACTTTATACACTGGTGACACTGTTCCTAGAAGTAAACCTGTATCCACATGTTTTTCTATGTATATCAGCAGAGGAAATGTCTTATTATCATGTAGCATATAATTTCCTACCCTACATAGTGGTAGATATCATTGCTGCATATCAAAAGACCAGATAAAAGGCTGTGTATAATCCGCCACTGACAGTGTTCGTACCTTTCACAATGCGCTCGAAGGGACCTACCCATTGCCTCTTTTATGGTAATCTCTTTCCTAATTCTGGATGCCATAAACCACAAAGTTAATTCAGTTACAAAAAGCTTCCTATGGATTTAATCCCTTTTCCATTCATGGTTGATCCTCTTGTAGTCCTTCAGTTGGAATGCCTGCAAAACACCATGGAAGCAAACTCAAAAGAGCCTTAACAATGCCAGGGCTTGGCGGCGTTTGGAATTTGGCTTAACTTAATTCTGCTCAGCACAACATGACCGTGTACAATTAAAGCTTGAAAACGTCATGTAGTGGATTTGGCTTTTGAAATACTTAACCGCGGGATGGTTACTCACAGAGCGGCGAGTACTGCTTCTACTTGTTGGTATCAGTTTGACGTGCCGCCAACCTCACAGGTCTTATTTTCCTGTACTCGGTAAATGTTGAAATCATTTAATTGGTGTAGTAGACACCAGTTGGACCACCAACCTGTAGGAGAGAGTGCAGTTTGAGTGCTGACAGGCCAGGCTGAGTGTTGGATCATCAAAACTTGTGAAAGCCACAAACGAGTAGCATGGAAGGGAATGGGACCCCGCAGAAATACTTCCAGGATTGTAGCGCCCGATATTCTGCAGCTGGGGGAGATGTTGGAGGAGGGTGTGTCTGACTGGGGGGGGGGGGGGGTTCTGACACTGACCTCAGTGTCCCGCTGAGTGAGTATTGGCCTAAACCTGAAAATGGCTCTAAATAACCAGGAAAACTAAATCATCAGATGGAATGTAAACAAAAGGATAATCAGTCTTGCAAAAAAGGAAGTGGTATCCTTGGGAGAAATCCAAGGACGGCTGGAGAATTTAGGCCTTTAGATACTATTTAATTGAAGTACTCCGTGTGTCCATTCAGATAATTCCATGACAGGGGATTCAGTGTTTTTCCTCATTAAACCTTTTTCAATGAACTGTAATTTCAATGTTTGCAGATAACACATAAGTTAAAAGTGCGTAATTGGCGCATTTTGGGAATACCAGTGATTTGTGAGTTTTGGATGTAAATTGCAGAGAAAATGTCTTAAAAATCAATCATCTCAGGACTATTGGTTATCTGTGTTTCTTTTGAATGATGATTTGGTGCTATATTTGCTAAACGTGGGCGACAGCCTCCCTATAGAAATTCTAAAGACGGCAAACGCTGTTCTTGAATCCTGTTTATTAATGAGTATACTTGCTCACAACATTTTCAGAAAACAGCATTTTATGAGGGGGGCAGCTGGTAGGCTACCTGGGAAACACACAGATGACTGATACTGTTTCAGACATCATATTCCCAGCCTATTTCTAAGTTTTTTCCCCCTTCCCCAATGGATAGTGTTGTAGCCTCACCCCTCTAGCAGGGCTTCATTTCCAGCCCTTACTTTATGGTCATGTGAGTTTCCACCCAAATTTATGGCTGTAATGTGAGCTTATGTCTCTAGGTTGCCCTTAGGCCCTTGGCTCCCTAGGATTGGCGCCAGGCTCACTGTAACACAACTAACAAAGCTGAATTAAAAACTGTTCACAAAAAATGCCCAGATAAAGCAAAAAAACTAATCAAACTCCACAATGACACAGGGAGAACATGCAAACTCCACATGGAGCTGTGACAGAGACACGAACCCCAGTCCAAGAGGTGTGAGGCCATAGTGCCCACCACGACCGTGCCACCCCCATTATGATAACAATGGTTTACATTTATGTAGTTAACAGATGTTTTCATCAAAAGGGATGTACAATTGAGAGAGCAGGGTCAGCCGGTCCCTGGGGCGACTTGGGCTAAGGGCCCAAAGCTGGCATCCCTCTGATCATCGCTTTTTGAGCTACTAGTAGTTCCAAACTTTTCCATCAGAGTAAGACTTTTGTTCCATGATGCCAGTGTAGTCACCCTGGACAGGAAATGGGACTTCCAGAAACGAGGAGGCCAGCTGTTATTCACTCTCTCCGCGAACTGTTTATTATGGCCGTCGGACAGTCGGGCCCCCATCTGGCGTGCTTGCCTCACTCAGTCCATCAGATAAGCTGATTCATGTGGGGCTGAACTTTTAGCTTCTCTTGCGCTCGTGTGTAAACAAGGGCGGTGCTGTGGAGATGAAGAGCTACGGAGGATGACTTCATTGTGACCCCCCAGCCAAACGAATGGGAGGCCAGCGTGTGGAATCACTGGCAGAAACGATAGCCAGCAATCTTATGACAGATAAAAGTAGGCTGGTGACTGAGCCAAATCCTAAAATTACACATTCAGTAATAATTAGGGTCTCGGGGAAGATGATGAAAAGAAAAATATAATCGTGTAACTACAAATTGTCCAAGAAAAATCCAGTCATTAGGAATTTCTGGAGAGAACTGTCTGACTATGACTTGCCTCAAGGAGAGAAGCCCTATAAATGTCTAGAAGAAAGGAAAACAAAGATGCACTGGATCGTAAAGGAGTTTATCATCATGGATGAACAGATCCAACATCTTATAAATGAAATGGAGAAATTCATTCTCATTCATTCAACGCATGCCTGAGACTTTTAAGTCTATCTATCTATCTATCTAATCTATCTATCTATCTATGTCTGTCTGTCTCTGTCTTGTATTTACTACACCTCCTTTTAGAAAGCAAGTTCTCAAATTCTCAGAAAGTTGTCAGCAATTCACAATAATAATAGTCAATGATCCTGTAATGTCATTATTATAAAAAAAAAACTCTAAATTATTTTCCCTTTCAAACAATGTGATTAACGGGTAAACCCTTCTGGAAAGTAACACACAAGAATAAATGCAAGTGAGTGCAGCAATCCACTATCACACTCGTTCAGGCAAGTCGCATAGATCTGTTGTCTAGGCTGCTGCAGCCTGGATGCCTGGGTCCCACTGCAGGCCTGCTGGCTGTGGACGACCCAGACGGCTTTGAGCGGGAAACAAGATGAAAAAGCAGAACAACGGGAAAAATTCCATATCAAACTGGGTCTTAATGGGGTACGTCTGATGAACAGATGAGCTATGACAGAACAAAAGCCATGTGGTGTGTATGAACACTGGGGTCTCAGACAGCCATTCTTTAATAAGAAAAACCAGGGAAAGCAGGTGTGGTGAATGTGAGCAGCATTCCTCAAAGAACATAACTTCTGTTGTATCTCTGAACAAAGCCCCCAGTCTTGAATTACTTCATTGTGTATGCTGCTAAATGCATTATCTTGCTGCAGAAAATAGTGCCGGCTTAGTTAAAACTCAAATAGATGATAAACAGGAATGTTTTGTCACACTGCGGACAGGATGCAAACATAAAGGCACTTTCCCCAACACGACCACTGTCATTAACCGCAGTAAAACTCCTGATTCCCCATCCTCACTTATCTTTGGCCAGCAGGAGGGTATTTAAAATAATGTGCTGCTAATATGCAAATGTGTTGTGTTAACTACATGGGTATTAATGGAGCAGTCAGAAACAAATACAGCTCATTCGGACTTGACACTTGCAGTCACACTGCTGGTAAGACTTCATCATGCTAACACCTTAACACCAGGGACACTTTAACTCTTAAAGTGTCACTGATTTGTATTTATGGACTCCCCTTTGCATTCTTACCTTCCTCTGTGATTCTACACCCATATTAAGGCAATTGTGTCTGAAAAGACCAATATTATGATAATGCAATGTCATTGAGGGAATCCAAAAAAGGAAAAAGACAGCCGTGATATCAGTGCTTGATACGTTTTTCTGGCATGTGCCGTAGACATAGGCACCAGTAGATAAGTCATTTTTTATTTTATTACTTTTTAACCACTAATGCATATGAGGGTTCAAATGTCAGATGGTTGGACATCATAATTACACATAAGAAAAACACAGGAAGATGAATCAGAAACCTTGTTTTTCTCTGCAAACCCATGCAAAGGACTTAAGCTGTTTATATGAATCATAACATATAAACAAAGGGGTCTCTTCACCACGCCAGCACTTCAGTCTTCTTTCTCTTGTCATGGCTAAATTCATTCAGGCAAACCAATTTCACAGTCACGTGTGGTGCGTTTTAAAACTGAAATGTGCTCGTCATAATCTCACATCTTTCTTTGCATGCCCCCCCCCTCCATTCCCCTGGGTTTTTTCTTCTTTCTTTTTAAGCAGACTTGTTTTTAATCTTTTGCTGGTTCTTCGTTTGATCTTTAGAGGTTCAGTGGCTCTTTTAAAAAGCCGATTGTATTTTCTAGAAGCACTGATTTGCCTTTGAAGAACATAGAAGGGTGAATAAAGGCACAGTTCAAAATTATACAAGTGTATGTGTACATTGTGTTTAAGATCTCGATATTTACTTAAAATCTTATGGTAAATCACCTTCGTACATAATCAGTAGGCTGTCAGTCAAGCCGAATATTGTTAATATAGGAAAAGTAATGCTGTTTACACAAGAAAACCGATTGCACAGTCATTCATGGGTTTAAACAAACATTTCTTCATCATAAAATCATAAAAGAAATTCCTCCCATTTTTTTGCCTATATCTTTGTTTCTGTTGTTTTTATGTTCAAATCCTGAAATAATTTCTATAATCAAACCAAAACATGTCTGACCTTAAAATAAGGCCAAATGAAACAGCAGGAATCAGGGTTACCAAATATGTGATCTTAATAAGAGGCCATATAAAAGTTAATGAACAGGACATCTTTCACTCTGAGATATACAAGAGGACGTCCCTCAGCCCTGGGGATAGATTTGGAATTTGGACAGAACAGGGAAATGTCACACCCAGAGTAATGCAAACCACAGATATGCCGGTTATCATTATAGCATTACAAAATCCCTTTAAAGGATACTGTCTTTCAAATTGCTGCATTCATACAATACGACTTACAGGGTTTTACATGGGAAAATGTAGTATCAGCCCTGGGTGTGATCTTGGCATGCCTTAGATATGAGCCTCCAGCCCTATGCCGTCTCTGTTATGCTGATGCAGTTGCCATGGTGCTCAATAAAGTGCACCTCCATTCCCAATTGCAGAGTAGGCTTCTTGGGACGAGCTTTGGATTATAGTGTTTATTTTGTTTACAACCCTTTTGTGGTTTAAAACAGTTAACAACAGAATTGATGCATTTACATATAATTCGCTTTGGACAGTATTCTCTTGAGAATTTTTTTCTTGCTCATTTTTTGTGACCAAAAGGCTTAAATACTCGGACCTGATTTTAAACGTACGTTATATGGGTGTTATGTGGAGTATTTGATTGATTGTATAGATATTACATGATATTATGTTTGCAATAACAATCAATCAACTAATTGATAATTGCATCAGTTATGCAAATATAAACTATTGAAATATGGAACTTTGATGAGCATCCAAGAATTCATTACAGTTTCCTGCTCACTTTGATACAATTCTCACATCAGAAATGTCATTCTCCTCTTAATGCAGTTACTCTCAAAGCAGTAACGCATTCCCCCCCCCCCCCGATATTAGCATTTCTCATTGTGTTTGTAGACACTGCTATTGCTGCTACACATACCTGACTACTAAAGACGTTTTGCCATTGCGCTGATGCATTTCTCATCTGACTCTGGCAACTCATCAAAACAGTTAGAGCTACAGATCACACAGTCACCTTAATACTGTTTTTCAGATATGCACGAAAGAGCAAGACCAATTACACACTGTCAAGGTTGGTAGCAAATTGTCCTTCAATTGAAAGCGAATAGACACAGAAGAGGGTTAGTTATACATAGAAACACATGCTTTCAATCTTGTATCCCAAGTGCATTGCGGTCCCACAGTGCAAACACAGAGAATTGCAGGGCATTGCTGTGCCACGGTGTAGTCATGGTGCACTGCGAGACGAGAGGTGAGAGGATGTTTGGTATGACAAGGGAGAGAGAAGCACACAGAAGACAAGGGCCCGGGGGCAGGGATAGAGGGAGAGCAGTGAATAGGTTCCATAGGATGTCTAATGAAATAAGGGCAACAACTGTGGACCATGTTATCATCCATGGCCTATGTTTGGCTTAAGCTGGTTGGGTGCAGCCTCAGGTGACACGGTCTGTGGTGGCATCTATAATACGCACTTTCAGGAATGAGAACAGGTATCTGATCCCATATTTACTGTATTTCTGTATGATATGCAACATCTCTTTTATGCAGTTTACTGAAAATAGTAGAATCTGTGACCTCTGTGTGACAATTGATAATATAATTGATAAGCTTTGTATAGTAGCTATAGTACCACTGTCTCATTCTGGCGGGAGAAGACCACTGTTGACACGTGAGCAATTGTGGACATGGTGAATGAAATCAATGCTATTGGGCTAATAGAGATCCACTGAGTTGCTGTGGATGACAATGGCATCTTTCAAAACATTGCCTCTGTGAATCTCTCCACCCTGGACATGGTCCTGAAAAGACATGCTGTGTCTACTAAACAGCGATACAAGGTTCCATTTGAGAACAGGGAGAGAGTAAAAGAGCTCAGTCACCTGTATGTAAGGATACAGAGATGTTTTCTTTTTTTTAAGCTATACTAATTCTAGTGTTTCGAATATGAACACTTTGGATTAAACAGAGAATACTTGAGATGGAGGCCAATGATATGCCACACAATTTTGTGCATGTGGACGAGGCGGGACTCGTCCGGAATAAAGTAAGGAGAAGTGATCGGAGTGTCATAGGTCTGAGGGCCACGGTGGATTGTGCCTGGCCAGCATGGGGGCAGCATCACAATATGTGCTGGTATTACTGAACATGGGGTGACTCACCATGCCGCAGCCATCGGGCCCTGCGACACAGACCGGCTTCTGCAGATCTTGGATGGGCTCCACGATGACCTCATTCCCGAAAGCTAAAGGGTGACGGTGAGGGCCAACGTGCCACTTCATGTGCTGGTCTGGGACACTGTGAGCTTTCACCGCTCCAACCGTGCGAGGGAATGATTAAAAAACCCACCGACAGGTGCTAATGGTGCTCCCGCGGCCACATTCACCATTCCTCAACCCGGTCGCGAAATTCCTCTCTGCTTGTAGATGGAAAGTGTATGAGCGACGGCCCTATCAGATCAGATGTCCCTACTTGAAGCTGCAGATGCTGGCGATGAGGTCGTCACACCTGAGGTTCGTCAAGGCTGAGTGCGACATGTGAAAAGAAGGGACGGCATTAGGTGTGATGGAGACACAAGGGTGTGGCCTTATTAAGATGAGACATGTCCCTAAGGACTTTGCACTCACACATACATGAGGTGTAATTTTACTGTACTACATAGTAGGTGGTTCTATGTTCTAAGTTAGTATATTTTTTTTATCTGTTTTCTGATGCATGTACATTCATGTATATAATTTTGCTTTACTCAGTTTCAGCTGTAATGTTACGTAAAGTTTCAAATAAATCCTAGATATATTTCATTTTTCTGTCTGAACATTTTTACTGTATATTAGGTCTACATTTTTGCAGTACTCTTCTCAGTCAGTAATGTTTTATTAAATATATAAAAACCTTCGGTGAAAGGTTTTTATTCATTGGTCACAATGTTGGAGCGACTGACTGACTTTGGATGTTTTGACAAAAAGGTTCCGCTTGTTTTAGTGTCTTTGCACAGGTGAGTCTGTGTTTTGAGAGCTGCTTTAAGAGCAGTGAGAATGAGGCCTATGTTGTGACATTTGCATGAAAGCGACCCAGAAAAACTATAAAAGTTGCAGATAAGGCCAAAGGGATGTCAAGCTTATGCAGTTATTCAGTACCCCCTGCTGGAAAACACTGGTATTGTCATGGTCTATTTCTGTGTCTATTTTCCACAAAAATGAGGTTTTGATGGGTAAGGGCCAATGCCATCAGGAATTCAAAGTCTCAATAGCCTTAGAATAAAAGCAGTAATTGATTAAGTTTCTTCAACATCTGTATGGCCTCTACAGTTTCACCATTTTGTATTAAAAGGCACCGGGGCTCAGTGGGAAGCCCTTTAGGGACATGCCTCCAAGGTTGTAGGTTTGAATCCCGCTCGTTGCTTCATGTGTGTGGGTTTCCTCCCTCTCTTTGTACTAAAATGTGCTGCCGTGTTTCACATGAGTGTCTAAATTACACGAAATGTCTAGTGTGCTGTGACTGACTAGCTTCCTAGAATAGGCTCCAGGTTCATAGAGACACTGTACTAGATAAGTGGTTATGGAAGCTGGATGACATCGTCTCTCTCCCAGGATTTCCAGTGGATGTATTGCAGGAAAAAAAGGTGTCATGGCTCAGTAGGTAGAAACTCTCCTCAGTCTGTGTTTGTAGGCCTTGTAAATTTTTTCAGTATTGTCTGGGTTTCCTCACAGAGTCCACAGACATGCAGTTAAGAGAACTGGTGTCTCAAAATAGCCCATGATTGTGCATGAATGTGAGTGTGCTCTGTTATGGACTGGTACCCAGCCTTACAGTAGGCGTTCCACCGACTTATGACCTATGCTGCTTGTAATAGGCTCTTGGGCCCCCATAACCCTGTTCTGGTGAAATGGCTTAAAGGTGCATGGATGATTTTAATGAACTGACTTTATGCCACTGGTTTCGTAGCCTGCAGAACTGTCAATCTCGCATTCCCTCTTTCCATCATTCATGCACAAGAGCCTCAACCAAGAGCAGACTCTCTCCCCTTACTTGAAACAAGCAATCCTGTCATCCTGTTTATCAGAGAACTATCTCCTCAGATCGAAAGCCATGATTCTCATCCCTGCAACCTCATGGTCAACACTAACTTGTTCAAATGTGTGCTAGAGGTCCTGGTTGGATAAACCTTTCTTCTAATTTTTTTTATACTAGACTCCATTCCGGCCACGGCTGTGCCTTGATATCTTGTCTGTGAAAATCAGGAAAAAGACTGGCGAAAATACAGACCTTTGTTGGAGGCCAACACCCACTCTGAACTACTGCAGTACTGCGCTAAGGACATACTGCATTTATACAGGGAGCCAAGAATAGATTATAGAGTCCACAGTATCCCAAAACCCTGCGACAGCACCCATAGTATATGCCGGGTCATGCAGCCATATGCCTTCTCCAAGTGTATCAGCACACCCTCCTCCAATCCTCACTCATCTGTCCAACAGTCAGTCTAACACAGACCAGACTGCAAGCTGCTGAGGGAACCTGAGAGGCATGATCCCATCACAGCTGGACCACGTGCCCTAAGCTCCTCCTTCTTTAACATAGAAACCACCAGCCCAGTTTACCAGGCACTTTGCCCACCTTTCATGCAACACTAAAGAGGAAGATCAACCATGTTACTCCAGAAAATCAATCGCTTTCAGCATTTCTAGGCAGATGTTATCCACTCCTGCAGCCTTTCCACCATGGACATTTCTGACTAGCATAGTAGCCGCAGCTACAGCTAACCTCCATCATAAGATCCATACATTTCTAACGCTGCCTCCTGACGTTTAAGTTCCTCAAACTGTTCCTTTCACCGCTTGACAAAATTTTCAGAATTGTTCAGCACTCCCCCCCTTGGCTGAACATCTCCCCTACCTCTCTCGAGGCATCAAATGGCTTGCCAAAACATCTTTGGGACCACCTGATAATCTCCCTCCATTGCCTTTCCAAACTCCCCTCATGCGTGAGGTTCCATGCAGCCTCTCTGGCTTGTCTCAAGAGACCCCCAGAAGGCCTTCCTCTCCAGCTTGGCAGCTTCCCTAACCACAGGTGTCCGGCAGCAGGTCCTAGGCACTGACTGCCATCTGGATAAGGCGTTTTACAGCCACTGCAATGACTGAGGTGTGATCATGGTTCATTCGGACTCAATGGCCCTGATCTCAGCACGAAGAGTGATGTTTTTCCAAGGGTGAGCGCTAAATTCTTGCGAGTTCCAGCCAGATGTTCCAGGAAACCCTGACTGCCCGGGTGGGTCAACCTGAGACATCCAGCCTTCTCCCCAAGTGCCAAACCCCACTCACTGCAGAATAGAGTGTCGGTTAATGTCTCTGCTCCACTCTTCACCCGAACGTGCAAAACATACTTAAAGTCAGATGACATGACTATAAAATCAACCTCTGATCTTTAGCCTAAGGCGCTCTGGTAACATGTACACTAATGAACATCCTCGTGTTTGAATCTATGGCTTGCAGAGATGTTCCAGGACAAATCATCACTAAGGTTTAGACCCAGAAAGCCGTTCTCCCATCACAATCTCTCCATTGAGCAATTACATCCCCCGGTAGGACCACAGAGCCCCTAGGTAGTACCCTTTGTTAAGCTCCTCATGCACTTTCTCTAAGAAAGCTGGGTGCTCTAAACTACTATTTGGGGCTAAGAGGCAAACCTTGTGTCCACCAAGGGAATCTACCCCTAATGGTGGGCAATATGATGATCATTTTTCATGACTGGTTGCAGCTGTGTCCATGATACAACACTACAATACAACTAACTTTTGTTCAAAGCGACATCACAGTGAGTGGCAAATAGCACATTGCAAACAAACCTGTCATGACCTGCGCGTTCAATCCTGGTGTGTGTCACGCCCCCTCATTACCCACATGTACTACCCCGATTGTGGGCACCTGTTTCCTGTTATTTCGGCTTCTCATGTGTATTTCAGTCCGCGTTCAAGTCTGATTCCCCAGGTCTGTCATTAACGCTGCATGTTTTGCGTCTGTCAGCCCTAAATAAAACCCCGTTTGCTGATATTCACGGTTCGCTTCACCTGCTTCCCCGTCCCGACATGACAATATGTGCTGTCGACTAGGCATAAGTGCAGCTAGGCTGAGCTTCCAATGAATGCCCAGTTACAAGTGCACTACTTAACGCTATTATTATAACAAGAGAACAAGTGCACCTGCATGTTTGGAGGCTGCAACAGTACTCCAACAAAAACAGACCGATGATCTTAATTCTTTGTCGGTTATCTGTCTCAGTTGATCTCAACTTAGTGATTAGATCTTGGGAAAAAAAAAAACTAATTGATCTTTTCTAAAGAGTAACTAATTTGGGTAAACTTTGCATATCATCTGACTGATAAAAAATATCGCACTTTTGGTAAACAACACATGGACCACAGACAGGTCAGCTGAGGTGTGCTGATGTGCTGATAAGAACATAAGAACATAAGAAATTTACAAACGAGAGGAGGCCATTCGGCCCATCAAGCTCGTTTGGGGAGAAC
>JAABNY020000039.1:25583748-25594720 GCA_015164015.2 Brevimyrus niger
ACAACACAACAAGTGCACACAGCGTCTACACCACTCCCGCACAGTACAGCAATCCCAGCAGCCTCTACAGCAATCCCGGAAGGACTGAACTCAAAAATAGAAGAACTGGATTCAAAAATAGGTTCTAAATCAGGTGTGTGGAAATGATTTGGATTTGTAAAATCCATCGTAGACTAGTGTACTGTAAACTGCAAAAATAACAGTGGCAACAAAACCAAATAACCAGCGGAAACCAATTTTATCTATTATTATTTGTATTTTTTGCAAACTGAGATCCAAAGAGCACAGTTACTAACTGAAGTGATAAAGTGTTCATTTGGACTCAAGCCCCAGACTACGTTCCCAAAGGCGGCGCCCATTGTCAAAGTCTAGTCCATTTGCATGCTTCCCACTCATGCCAGCCACCCAAAGACACTGTACCAGATCCTGAGCTTTAATCTTGTGGATGGTAAATGTAGAATATCCACATAGGTATTGCGGCCTGAGCCCAGCTCTGTTACGTGGACGGCCTGCCCTCCGTGTGCTCAATGAACAGGGCAGGCTCCAGGTGTGCGTCTCGGTAACTCTATTGTTGGAATCCACACTTGCTGTATTTGGAACCTTTCATTGAGGTTCTTTATTGTATGGTAGTTTGTCTGGCACTTCTCCAAAGACTAGCCCATAACGGGAGACCCAACCAGGCTCAGTAAGCATGCAAACCCCCTCCTCCAAGCCAAGGTCACGATCATTGGAGTGGCACTACTTAGCGATTTAGCCTTGCTGTTTTTTGTTTATCGCAAGAAGCACTAAATTAGTATTAAACATAACTGGTATTAAATCGCAGTTTGTTTCCTGAACTGTTCATAGATTTTCAAGTTTGCAATAAACAAATGAGTATGACATAAGGCACAGCATTATAAGCACAAAAGCTAACGTTACATTTTCTCCAACTTTTTCCATCCTATAAAAAGCAGTGTTAGGGATGTAAAGACTGATTTTGACAGACGAAAAAAAAGGAGTACAGTAGGTCTTTGGGGCCAAAGGCAAGACATTAAAGTTTCGTGCAGTTTGCAGTTGTCCTCGATCTGCCCCATTAATGCTACACTAACTACCGTAACCACTTACACACCTCATTTGAGGTTCAGTCATTTTGGTAATTTCCCTCAGTCTCTCCCTCCTACTGAACAATAATATATAGCGTTTAGTCTTGGTTTATTTGTATTTCGTTCTGAATCTTTCATTTAGCGTATCTTAACACCAACACACGAAAAATGCAAAAGTGCATGCCACTGGCAAAAATACAAAAATAACTAGGCGTTTGCATGTCCCGTGGTATTTTTTATATTCATTTAATTCATTTGGTAGCGTAATATTTAATAATTAAAGTACAATGTGTGACGGCGTTTAAAAGCCATAATAAGAAAAATAAGATAGGATTCTGCCGCGGCCAACAAAACAAGCTCTAGAGTTTTGCTGAACCCGACGCAAGCCCAGGTTCGCATCCAACTAACAACCACCTACCACGCTTTCCCGTTTGAAGCTCCCCAGCACTTTTATAACCCTGTAACTGGGGGATGCACGGCGTAGAACCTACAGCGGCTACGTCATGGGGGGGTGCAGGGGCTGAACGCCTTCTGCGCAGGGTCGTTTCCGAATCGTCTAGCCGCCGCAGACCTCGGCCGGCTTCGGTGCAGCAGAGCCGAGTGCGTCACTCGGTTAGTCTTGTACTACGCAACCCCCCTGCAACCCCCCTCCCGCCGGACTCCCGGAGCGTCATTGTAGCCAGTCAGCTGGAATCCTCTGCTATGGAGAGGGATGCGGAGCACTGCGCGGCGCGGAGGAAACGGATGCTGGCCTCCATCGGGATGAAGAGCCGTCGCGGTTACGGGCTCATCTTAGGCTGACTGCGAGGCCTTTCTGTATTTCCGGGGAGCTGGAAGTTGCTTATCGAGTCATGCGATGGAGATGCAGTTTTGGGGGGGGACGTAGGGAACAGCGGCGGGGAGTGAAAAATATTAAATATGACAGCGGAGTTTTGTCTAGGTCCCATTGCAAACAAAGAGAGCCGTGCGAATCGTCTGCATTGTCCGTGAAGCGGCGTCGACAGGCGACCTTATGTTGTGCTGCGTCGCATCTACAGTAAAAGGGGCGCATGCCGTGTGTTAATGTCGATACTGATCCCTCTTATACACTGTAGTGCATCCGATGCGGACCAAGGACCAAAACACCCTCAGCATATTCGTCTTCCCCCCGAGCCTTTAATGATGTACTGAATGTATTCAGCTGGTGAATTTGACAGCGGACCGTCATCGGAAACTATTTGATGGGGGGAAATTAAGAGGTTATAACCGGATCGCCGTAGAATGTCATTCACGATGGAAGACACTTTGGAGTCGGGCTGGGTGGCCGTCCGGCCTAATGTTTTTGAAGAAAAGGAAAAACACAAATTTGTTTTTATTGTGGCTTGGAATAAGGTGGAGGGGAAGCTCGCCATCACCTGTCACAACAGGACCGTACAAAGGAGGAGCATCGTGAGGGACTCCGAGGCTGGCGTGGTCGGCTCCATCCTGGAAAACATACACGCATGTTGTACGAGTCCGGTTAGGGAAAAGGCGGAATATACAGCGACCGACAGCGAGAGCAGCGCGAATACCCCAACAGCAGGTGCATCGGCGGCCATGCCAAGCCCCATTAAAAGTAGCTGCAAAGTTACTGGACCGTCGCGGAGGGACGTAAGTTTGAACCCGTGGTCCATCCAAGACGATCCCGGTAACATGGAGGACGACTATGAAAGCAGCGTCAGAGAAGACTACAGCTGGGCCGGACTGTTTTCTTTCCAGGACTTGAGGGCAGTACACCTCCAGCTGTGCTCCGTCAACTCGGAGCTGGAGCCGTGCCTGCCCGCTCTCCCGGAGGAGCCGTCGGGTATGTGGACCGTGCTGTTCGGGCTCCCCGAAGTGAGCCAGGCTGAGATGGACGCCCTGTGCTGCCGGCTGCAGCTGTATCTCGGACACGCACTGGACACATGCGGCTGGAAGATCCTGTCGCCGGTGCTGTTCGCCGAAGGCGAGGATCCGGAGGCGTATTACGAGAGTCTGAGCGAGCTGCGGCAGGAAGGCTACGAGGAGGCGGTGCGGAGAGCCAAGGCTGCCCTGCAGGAGGTAAGAGCGCGGCTGGGCGCATCGGGCAGCGGCTGGCGTCCGGCGGGCGTGCACAACAGCACTGCACTTCTGCATAAATAAATCAAAAGATAAACCATCAAATACCTATGCAAAGAGCCACACTTCAGATATAGTCTGAAGCATTATTATAATTATAATGATACGATAACTTATTCTTATTTATTAATAATTATAATTATTTTGGTAATAATATATAATGATATTTGGTGCTTAGGGATTTTTCAAATGAAAAGTCTCGTTAGATAGAATACCATGTGACAGACATGACTAACATTATTAAATACTAGGACATAACAGGACATTATGCGGTGCGTAATGTTTCAGGAAATATTGTTTGGTTTGTAATATAGAACACAATTTTGCAGTTACATGTTAAGGTGACAGTTTAAAACACTGTAAGGTCCGGTGAAGGCTGTTGTGCTTATGAGCAGAGCCTCACGTGTCAAAACAGTGGCGATTAAACAATGCAGCCATAAATGGCTGTAAAAGGGTCTCTGCGGGTGACTAGTGTGTCAACATAAAAAAACAAACGACCCCTGTTTTATCATGCGGAGAGGGCACTTGCCACTTATTCCGTGAATAACATGTGTGCTGCGTCCCGTAGCAGTAACCGCTGTGCCGAGATGCTTTGCTAGATGCCCCGGTCCTTTGTGGTGTTACCCTTCTTCAAGCAGGGTTACACGGCCCAAGCCCCCATTTTCCAAATGCTACCCTCTGTATGACCCAGTTTTACACTGTGAAAATATGGCAGGTATGTCCTGGCTGTGACTGCGGTGACTCCAGTCCTGCCCAACAAGACGCGTGTCACCCGTTTGTACTGTGAGAAATTATACTGGAACATGCTGTCATCTCCTAGATGTTTATTCTATAATCACACCTGTTATTATGGGTAGTCTGTAGGGAAAATGCTGGCTGAAATCAATACTGCAGTATGTGAAAGCTCTGTAACAGGAATGTGGGAGTTTCAGCGCTCTGTGCCTCTGAATTGAGGTGGACGCTGCGCAGGGCTGACATCAATATTTGATGATGGTTGGATGATTATTTATAGACTTTATCCATGAAATCTTAAAGTAACTTCTGAGAGCATAAACAGAGTCGAATATTCTCTCTATCGACCGTCTCGCTGTTTTTGTTGTGTTCACTGCATGCTGTCCATTGTGACCTTTACTTTAAATGTCAATGACTTTTATCAACAAATATGGTAGCTGAGCTCCAGCGAGTAATTTACTTTTGTCTGGATGGAACTGCTGACGCGGCTTTAAAAACAGCATCAGTCTGAGACTTTTTACTTCCAGGCTTCCAAACATGTCTCCTTTTTCACAAAAGCTGCTTATCTACTGCAATATATCTCTGTGTTGTCGTCTCTGGAGTCCTCATATAGATTTACATGCTTCTGTTGAATAATTACTCTAATATTTAAAAATAAATAATTAATTTAAAGTATAATCATTGAAAAGCTCTTGTACAATTGAAATTTTTACCACGTAAATTTTTATCAATTTTGAGTATTTATTACATCCCCAAAACTTATTTTCAATGTGTCTTAATTAGTTCATGTTACATTGATAAATTATTCTATACATATATTATTGATATGTAACTTCTACCTGCACCCTGATCCCTGGATGAGTGGTTTTGGAAGTGAATGGATGGATGGATGGGTGGGTAGGTGCGTGTAAATAAAGTCATTTGGAATACCACCCTTCTCAGCATAGTTGCCACAAAGAGCCTTAGCAAACAAGGAGAGGATCATGGAGGGAGATAACAGCCGTTGATGTTAAATGTAATGGAAAAAATGGGGGCCGGACTCCCTGGGCTGCCCACCCCCATCGGCTCGCCCATACTGACTTTATACTAGATTGTGTTTGTTCTGCCCTCTGGTAGGACAACAGGTCAGCCCGGGGTGCGTCGGCTATCTGTTGTGACTTGCATCTCTCACGTTGTTGATGTTCCTTATGGGACCAGAAGCATGGGTGAGGCAAGAGACAAGCAGGGGGTGTGTAAAGACACAATATGAAGAGCAAGCGGCACCATCAGTGGTCGTTAAGGCACCAAGATCAGGGGAACCTCATATCGACCGGAGCTCTTTAACTGAACCCTTCGTCACCAACAGCTTTTTTAATTTATTATAGAAATTACAAGGAGATGATGTGAAATATGGTGGCACAGTAGTATGGAAAGAGCATAGACTGGGAGCTGTTTTTCAGTGTGAATTTGGAACGGAGCTGCTTTTGGTTCCAGCGTCAGACCTTGGGGTCGTGTATGTTACATTCTGTATTCACCCAGTATGCATTTCACTCAATGTATATTGTGGATGTTGTTTTCATAAGCCCTGGGGGTCCATGCAGAACTGGTTATGCACCAGAAACCCTGTCCGAGAGATAGTCTTTCCCAGTCCCCTTTTGTATCAAAGCGTGTAAGAAGAGCATTTCGTTTCCAGTTTCCTTTACTGGTTGGGTTAAGGTTCTCGACGCATAAATCACATCGTTCTAGTGCTGACAGGAATGAAGCTTCCTGATTATTTTCAATATTAGGTTACTGTCTTTGTCACATATGCAGAGGAGCTTAAAATCCTTTTTCCTGTATCCCCTGCCAGAACAGAAGCTCCGCATTATCTTCGCCTTTCCGTTTTTCCAAGTGGACCCTCTCCCATGTGAACCGATTAACAATATCTGAACTCCTCTTTGGTGCTGGATGGTAAATATGATCACAGTCGTGGGCGGGCATGAAGGAAGCTGCCCGTGTTTGGTTGGTCCTCTGCTGGAATCTGGGACATGTCGTGTGTCAGGATTCCAGGGTTTTTATTTGGCAGTATGTTGCGGTGTCATCAACGACAGAGCAAAGGCAATAAGTTCAGTTTACCAGCTTCCGGCTACCTGCTGATGGTGCGTATTGGTTTTAAACAGGGCATTAAAATCGACGTTTTGTCCTGCAGAAGTGCACCTCAGAAAACTGAAGGAAGCTCTCCGCTTCGTAAATATGGGGAAAAAAATTATTAGGACGTGGCACAGTGCCTGACATCCCAAGGCCCTGTGTAATCACTGCACGTGAATGTGTCACAGTTACTACTGCGTGTCACGGGCGTACGCCAAACTGTGCCCTGCGGCAGGTGGGGAGGCGGGTCCCCGTTCCTTTGCGCCCCCTGGTAGCACTGCCCGCTGGCATAGGGGTGGCCCTGGAGCACCAGCCGCTCTGAGCTATCACCGTACCATCTGCCCTCTCACTTTCCAGACCCGCAGACTTTGAAGCGGATGGCGTATTTGGTTCCGCTGCAGGTTTTGCTCGTGCCACTGGATGTACTCCGGTCCGAATCGGTCAGAATGGGCCGATTTTTCCATCCAGTCAGCTGTATCAAAATGAAAATGGCTGCTTAGACATGGGTGTTGGCTGATAAAGCCTGTTTTGTATTAAGAGGCTCTCTTGAAATCCACCCCCCCACCAACCCTACATGCTTTTTCGGGGCAGCAGTGACATTTTGTTGTCCCTTCTGCTGAGACAATATATTTATATTACTGTAAATGTAACACTAACCGTTTGTTTATCTATTGTTTTGTGTGTGAATAATCACATTATTCAGAATACAGTTCCAGTCATGGGTATGTAAATATGTAACTCACTCTGAGTTCTTGTTTAGACTGTCTTGCTTCCATTAGCTTGATTATTTTTTTCTGTCAGTAACTTTGCTTTTCACCAACTCCTCCAGCCTGCACCGCGTTACGAGTCTATCAGTGTGTTTACGTTTCGCCCATTCCTAGTGCACAAAGTTGTAGTCCATGTATATAAATGTAAATAATAATAGTAATAATAAGAATATGTTTATTTCAAACCCAAGTAGCATATGTAACCCCAACCCCCCCAGAACCACCCCTGCAGGTTCATTACAGAAAATTAGTTTAGTACTTTTTGGTATGTGGGCTCAATCTGCCCCAGACCGACTGTCACTGCTTCTCCCTAAGGATGCTATGTGATCCGTGCGGAAACCCGAGTGCTTCACATACTGATGACGCTGGTTTTGCAGTGCTGAGTGGTTATCGCTGCAGCAGGAACCGTCGCTGTGTCCCTGCTTGAGTGTTGGGGGGTGGGGGTGTCACGTGGGCATCTAATCCAGTCTGCCTGAAAACTTAACTACGTGCACTTCCTAACTGGGGAGGGAAAAGCCTTATCAGCTTTTTTTTTTTCTTTCAAATGTGACTCGGGTCGGTCGATTTTGCTGGTTGTGAATTTCAACAAAAGTCCTGGCTAGTGTTTAAAGTAACATGTACATTTTTATTTTAACTGGAAAATTCTAAATATATCCACTAATTAATGATAAAATTAGGGTCAAAAGGAGGGACAGCAAAGTGTTTCTTTTGGGATATTTTTAATCTTGCTTGATTGTTTCATTGTGTTTGAAGCTTTAAATGACCGTTACTCTCGCTTTAATTCCCTTATTATTATGTTACTCTAGCAGGCAATAACTTTTTAAGGTTGGAGCCCTTTTTCTCATCCCTTTCCATCACCACCTTGATGATATTTTAGCATGTTTATCTCTCCCCCCCCCCGGCACCCCCCCAGCTCCTGGACAGACACAGGAGCACAGAGAGCATGGTGGAGCTGCTGGAGATCTACCAGGCCGAGGATGAGGCCTACTTTGCTCTAGTAGAAGCCACCACACTGCTCTACCAGTTCCTCCTGCAGCCCTTCAGAGACATGCGTGAGCTGGCCATGCTGCGGAGACAGCAGATCAAGGTGAGGGGAATGGCGGTGAACGCTCAGTATAAAGTCAGCTTGCATGGGGACGCAGAGATACAGAGATAGAGACACGTAGGTAGAAAAGCACACAGAAACAGACGTATTCAGAGCAGGTTTCAATGGCGACGCATAGATACGGAGAAAGATATAGAGCCTGTTTGCATGCTGACAGATATAAACGCAGACAGTCGCAGAATGAGTCTGCGTGGAGATGCACAGAAATGAACACTGACGTATAGAATGGATTCGTGTGGAGAGACAAATGCTGGCACAGAATCTGAAACAGACGTATTGAGTAGATTTATGAGGAGACGGAAATGCGCAAAAATGCACGTAAAGAGTGGGTTTACATGGCGGTGGAGAAATATGCTCGAACATAGAGCAAGCTTATGTAGAGACAGAGATAAACACAGATGCACATGCCGAGGTGAACAAATGTATAGCTTAGGATTTTGCTAAGACACACGGCACCTCTTTTTCTGTGGTGTTCCTGCTGCTGTGGATCAGTCCTGGTGTGGAGCCCGGCTGGAAAGGTTGACACGCTTTGTCACACTTCAGACGGCAGTGATAAAGAAATCCTCAAATTAGGTCCTGCTATGAATCAATAGCGGAATAAGGACCTTTTGACGGATTTCCAGTACCACCTTATTGTGTATAGGGGGACAGCGGATGATATGCAATCGGCCTGTCAGTCTAGCCCAGGAGGGTGAACCAAGCAACTTTCAGTAAAGTTTGCAATATTCCTCTGACCTTCTTTCCTTATCCTACATATAAAAGAGCGCTTGTTTCCCCAAATAATGACCATGCCCAGACCTTGCTGCCTAACATATCTAAATTACTTTTGTTGCATTTTTGTACACTCCATCCATCCATCCATCCATTCATCCATCCATCCACATCCATCCATCCATCCATTGATCTCCTAATTACATATCCTGATCAGGACTGTGGGACCCTTCCCCAATCCCATCCAAAAAAAAACAATCCCGCTTTAGTTTCCCATCATTGTGTCACATGTCATTCTGCCTGGAGGACGCTTTACATCATGATGATATCTTGAGTGTGGTTCCCTTTTTTTTTTGGATGTAGTACCATTTTTGAGCTTCAGACACTCTCCATAATAAATGCAGAAGCGTTGCTTGGTTACTGGTTTTTTGGATCGGGTGTGGTGGGAGAACTAGGGGAAGATTTGAATGATGGTTACATGCCAATCTCTTGCGTAGCCCTAAGTCTGACCCTCCGAGCTTTAATGAGTACATTCCGATGCAATTTGATCTAACACCAAGACCTGAACTCCCTCCAGATTGCAATGCACTTATATTTGAAAGGCTTGGTCTTCCTCAGCTGCTTTATACTAACCAGCTCACACAGCAGCTCACCTGCAGATTCCTGTAACATACTTTGTAGCACCATTGGAAAATGTATTTGAAAGCAGTAGATGATTTCTCCTGGCTTCAATTTCAGTTTTACAAAATGAATTGTGTTTAATAGTCCCTAGTAGATTGGTGCAGCTGTTGGTAGTTTCAATGCTTATAATCCAAGGAAGAGTATATCAGTCTGGTTAGTATTTCTGTCCAGCAATTCAGTTGATTATGGAACATTATACGGAAAAGAATGTTTGTGCGGTCCAGTAGTTAACCCTACCCTGTGTCTGCTGTCCGTCCCTCAGATCTCCATAGAGAATGACTATCTGGGCCCCCGCAGGATTGAGAGCCTGAAGAAGGAGGACCTAGACTGGCAGAGCAAGGCCCACCAGGCTGTCCTGTCCATTCAGGACTTCACCGTCAAGTACTTTGAGATCACCGCCAAGGCACAGAAAGGTAACTGCGCTCTGCCTCACCTATAGCTGGCTGACCTGTACTTAGTACTGCAGCTGCCTGTGCTCCGGGGTTCGCTGTCTCTGTGGGAGGGATTTGCAGCCCTCAAAGCTGCTCCCATCAAAATTATGGTCATTAATGGGTGGCATTGGCAGGATTTGCAGCTTTGCAGCATTTTAAAAGCAGCCTTCCAGTTCCTCCCAGTTTCAATCATTTTATTTCTGCTTCCCTTTCAGCTGGTGGCGGTATCACGCATAACTACTGCGGTACTGCAGCTTAACTTGTGGTTGAAATCTGGGGGTGGGCTCACCTCGGAGGGTGTTTAATGGGAAATCCCCCCAAGGGCGTCGGGGAGCAATGCTCTTCCCCTAAAAATGGGCACAGTCGGGCCATTAAGTTTGGAATAGCGTTGGGGCTGTGCTGCCTGTGTTCTGCCCTCTGCAGGGTAGGTGCAGGTGTCATTTGGGCTGTGTCTGTATCCGCTCAGTGTGGCTGTGCAGGGGCCTTGCAGCAAACTGCCTTGGCTGCTATTACACTGAAGCATGAGAGATCGGAGCAGCCGTTTGCATTTGGTCATTTTTATGGGGCTTCATCCACAGCGGCTTCATTTTTACTCCTGTTTATAAATCCTCATATTTGGAGCAGTTCTTAGCAATCTTGGTTTTAAATAGCGTGTCCGGAGGCACTAGATGGCGCCCCCTTCTGGGACTTCAGCCACATTAGGGGCCAAACCGTTAGCCGCCAATATGCCTGATATTTACCGCATTATTATTATTTATAGTCATTAGCACCATGCGGTGATTAGACACAGCAGCATGTAAATTTCTATACTGCCTTGTAAAGTTACTGAAACTGAAATTATTCTGTCGTAGGTCCAGCAGGGGGCTCTAGCATCCAATGTTAAATGGCATTTTTCATCATTCTTGCCTCGATTTTCAGGTGCTGGCTGAATCTTGGCATGTGCCCCTTTGAAAATGATTGTTTATCTTGTCAGCGTCGTGTCACAGTAGTCCTGGTCACAGTAGTCCTGGTCACAGGTCTTTGCTGCGCGTTGTGTCCAGACCAAGATGCCGTCCTCATCCATCTTCGACTAGGACCCATAAGATCACCATGTTTACGTGGCAGAAAGGGACTCATCAGAGTGACCCCCCCCCCCCCCCCCCCCCCCACCCCCCCCCCCCCCCCCCACCCACCCGCCCGTCCCCGCGCCCCTCCCCCGGAGGGGGGCCCAGCGGGGGGGGGGGGCCGGCGGGGGGCACGGGG